>CM042187.1:12498383-12523524 GCA_023539305.1 Ilex asprella | reverse complement strand
AATTAACATTAATTTAAAATTCATAAATGGTCCAATTAAATAGGATCAATCACAGCTAGCCATTTTTTTTTTCAACACGTCCCGATCAAATATTTAGTTACATTAAATTGACATGTAATTTCATAAAATTAATTAACATTTTTATGAATTAATTTAATTTTTAGAATTTTAAATTAATTTTATTTTTATGACTTAATTTTAATTTTATGAATTTTAAATTAATATTAACTCTTTTTGAAATCGAACATAATTATCTTTTCAAAAAAAAAAACATAATTACAAAATTGATCGATCATAATTAATAATGATCGATATATGTTCTTCTATGTTCTACCTACTATTATTCCTCTTCATCTTATACCTACTGTTACCCATATGTGGTTGTAACTCAAAAGTAAACTTCGATCGATCATTGTAAATTATGATCGATCATAAATTCATTTCAACTTCCATATAACCTCTTAAGCCGGTTGCCCATCTTTTGTCCCTGTTTTGTTTTCATCTGTCAAGGTGTCCACAAGTTTTTGATATCGTACCAAAATTTGACTTTTCAGTACCGTAGAATTCCCCCTGAAAGAGGGTTCTGATCTGGTTATAGAGCACCTAGCTATATGCAGAACTTAATGAGCATTGATTATTTCAGTTAACCATCACACTGTCAACTTATTGATCATGATATGTACTAAATCTGGTTGCTTTCAAAAAGGCGTCAACTAATAATTTAGACAGCAAGTAAACAATACAATTTTTCACTAGAGCTTTTGTTGGGCATTGGCTTGCATGATTGCAAAGGCTAAATTCCGACCTTTCATATAAGAAATACCCATGGCCATGGAGGAGAGAACCTTCTGCCATGTTAGTTTTTTTTCTTTTGGTGGACAGTATCAATACAAGAGAGAGGTATTCGAGAAAGGGAGAACCACAATACAAGAGCAGTGTTTAATCATGGCCATGAGATAGGACTTCAGTCCTACATCCTGTTAGCTAAGAAGGGAGAGCTTTATGGGCGAGCAGCTCGAGGGCCCAAATTTCACAAGAGATGTACCGTTGTAATTATACAACTGTAAGACTGTTTGTTGAACATCCGATGAGATCTTTCTTCGATGATATTTGCCAAATGTGCATGCCGGGGACATTGTAAATCATTGTACGTATAATTTTATAGCCCAGAATCAACCTAATTAGTAAGTAAAATGATGCCTCGATATCGACGGAGATTATGGATGGGACGGACAGCTACACTGCCTATGGTCAGTCTTTTGCTGTCCCTAGCTAGCGACGGAAGTGGCCCACTTGCGAAATGTTAAGGAAAGAAATGTACCCTAAAGTGGCGGTCCATCATACCAAACTAGCTAGACGACGACTGATGAAAGGAACAACGAAATTTGTTTCGAAAAGGCCAATGATATATAAATTTAAAAATTAGGCTTAAAAAACAGGTTTAATAATTATAATTATTAATTTAATTGTACGTGTAGTATTTATATAGACTTATTACTCATTAAATAATTATGATTATCAAGTCTACTTTTTAAATTCATGTAATATTATTTTTTCAAAAAATATTACCGAGAAGTGGTACTTTGCCCCTCGCAACTTCCATAATTTATTTGAGTTGCTTTGTTTGCAAAGTTGATGTATCAGTAACACTAATGTTATTGAGATATAAATTGGAGACGTAATGTATTATGACTATTGTATTGACAGTGGAGTGTAGTCTATGTTGGTACCCATCGATAATTTAACGATCATAATTATTATATTCCTAAATTATCCATCAATAGTCGGGTCAGACCAATTCAGCCCACCGATCAAGGGCAGTGACCATCTAAAGGCTGGACTGCCAAACTGTTGATTGGTCAATGGACCGGGTTGATCCGGCAGAATAGAGGACAGTCCAAAGCTGGACCTGATGAATGGACCTTAAACGTAACAGAATTAAAATTGGGTTTTTTTTGGAGATTGGCCCTTTGAACCTATCTTTTTTGTCAATGATTTCGAAAGCCCATCTTTTGGGTTATTAAAGACAAATTCATATAAAAAAATTGGGTGAATTGAAAGTCGGTACACTAAATTAGGCATAATTATAAAAAAATAAATAGCTGAGATATACAGACCTAAATGTTTATTTTTGTAAAAAAAATTTTCTTAAACTGTAAGAATACATTTATCTTAAGGCCCGAAATTTAGGGTCATTTAATCTAAAATCTCTAATGCATCTTGATTTATGTATATTTTTTTAGAAAGTGATTTTATTTTCAAATTATATTTATGCATTAAATATTTCCTAATTTTATGAAAAAATTTTAATATTCCGTTTATTTTAGAATATATCACATTATTTGAATTTCAAAATTTGTTAATATCCAAACTTCATAATAATGTAACAAAAATAGTGCAACAATATACTGTAACAAAGATAGTGCAACAATACACTGTAACAAAAACAGTGTTTAGTGGTTTTGTGTATGTGGTAAGAAATTCAAAACAGAGATGGACTGTTTTGAATGAAATTATATGTTTGACAAAATATAATAGTACAATATTTTGTATAAATGTCTTGTTACACTGTTATTGTTACACTATTATTAATATTATATTGTTATAGAGTTCGAATATTAATATAATTTAAAAACAAAATTACTTTCCAAAAAAAATACTCATGAATCAAAGAAGGACATAAAAATATAGAATATTAAAATTCTTCCAGAAAATTAGGATATGTTTAATGAACCACTTAAAAAAAACATGAATTAAGGGAGAATATAAATGTTAGAAAAAATATGGAAATTTAAAATAATGTACTTGGAAAAAAATAAATATTAAAATTAAATACATTTTTACCCTACATTTTTTTCTGTGTATTTTTTTTACAATTAATTCTAATTTGGTGTACCCATTTTCAATCCCCCCCCTAAATTCATTTACCCTTATATACATACAAATAGAAAGTTTAATAAGAACCCTATAAAATGCACAATTCAAAATTTAAATCAAATCAAATTTCTTTCATTTTAGAAATTTCATAATTAAAATTCTCTCCCTATCTCTCATATATATATATACTAGTAATAACCCGTATTTGAATACACAATATAATTAAAAAAAATGATTAATTATAAAAAAAAATCTCATGATAAAAAAATAAATCATTTTCTTCCATTATTGTAATCTACATAAAATTAATGAAAGTTTACACAATTATAATCTATAAAGTGAACTAACCACACCCCATAACAATAACATAAAGTAAAAAGTCTTTTTTATCACATACCATGTAATGGTTGTTGAGAACGGGCACCATTCTCTAAGTATTATTAGATTATGTGGATTTTGGCACGCACACATACACACACATATATATATATATATATATTATTGTCTGTGCCTGAAGGCACAATATAATAAAAAATGATAAATAATAAACATATTTGTATTCATATCAAAAATAAAATCACAAACATAGAGAAGAGATAAATGAATTTAAGTATCGGTTTATAGTTGACCGATGCCCTATGAACATACCACACTGCCTATAAGACTGTTTTGGGCATGTCTCCCTACTGCCTTGTCTATGGAAAGACTTGCCATCTGCCTTTCGAAATGGAACACAAGGCTTATTGAGCCATTAAGACCTTGAATTTTAATTTGAGAATGACCGGTAAACAGAGAAAATTGAAACTGAATGAGTTGGAAGAGATCCGACGAGATGCGTGTGAGAGTTCCAAAATTTCAAAGGAACAGACTAAAATCTTTCATGATAATTCCATCAAAGGAAAATCATTTGATCCCGGGTAAAAAATACTCTTATACAATTCTCGCCTCTCAATTTTTCAAGAAAAACTACAATCTCGTTGGGATGACCCCTATCTTGTTAAGGTGGCCTACCCTAACGGAGTTGTTGAGGTGACAAACCTCAAGAATGGCCAGACATTCAAGGTTAATGGCAAAAAACTGAAGTCATTCTTCGAGATTTTTGAAGGGAAGGAAGTGGAGGAAGAGTCGACGGATCCCGTATATCCAGATTTGGTGAAGGACTAGCTAGTGCTTGTGTTTTTTAGTGTAGAATTACTTTCGTTTACTTATGCTATTTTTAATTCATTTCACTTACTTTTTGTGACACCACAAAATTCGGGGGTCCGTTGATTACCCATCAACCCACGGAATGCCCGTGGATACCAAGTAACTCGATAACACAACGTTATGTCCCATTTACCCGGGTCCATGATTTAATAAAAATTTGGGTACAATATCCTTTGTACAGGGAACTCTACCTAAAAACTCAACTTGTGCATCATAACATAACAAGACCCATCCGATGTCCAATATTCAACAATGTCCACACCGAGTCCATTTATTTATACTCATACAAAATATGCATGACTACATTAAAATTAGTCCATAAAAGTACAATTATAATTCTTTACATACATTATATGCCAAAATTAATTTACAAGCCTAATTTTACAACAAAAAGGATTAAAAGTCACAAGACTGCTTTTCTTCAACCATGTGACCCGGATTGTGAGCCGTCTGCCGGCGTATGTCCCACACCTGAAATGTTTCCCGTATAGGGTGAGCTATGCCTAGTAGAGTAATTCCTACATAGGCTATTCCCCACCTAAGTGCACATGCAATGTTCACATTTGACATTTCATATTCACATCAACATTCCAAGTAAAAATATGCAACTCTATATTGGAATTCTCCATGTCATGCTATGAGATGAGATGAAACTCACTTATGCCACCTTAACCCGATCCCTCACCGACCTCCACAACACAATGCAATGCCAATGTGTAATGAATCCGTCTTCGATGAAAATACATATAATGATCACTTTGGTTTTAAAATCATGCGTTTTATAAATCAGATTATTATTGGATGGTACTCATTAAATGAGTATTTTCTTTTAAGTCAAAATCTTGTGTTTTGTTGGGCAAGGAATTTTGAATTTTATACCGTCAGTTCCGTATACCATACTACACTTTTCTAGAATTTTACCACAGAAGATTGTATAACCAAGTTGTTGGGTCTTGCAGCCGAGGGGGGAATCTATCCCTTCTTGCTATACCCAACACAAGTTTTGTTTTTATGCAATATGCAGCTCAATGGGATTTTCGATCCCATTTTCTCGAGCCCACCCTTCAATCACCAAGAATGATGCTTGAATGAACCATGCATACCACACACCCACACTCATGACTTATGCCCATGAATGTGATGTTAGAGTCATGCCCAACATGCAATGAACATCAAATGGACAACTTAAACAATATATCAACATATATCATGGACAATTATATCATATACACATAATCTCCATAATTTCATCACAATGTCAAAACATTAACTAGCATGTATTTACATTTATATTCAACACAATTGACAAGTATGTTATTACATCATCTATACCAATAACACACTTAAATCACAAGGCACATGATTACACAAAACAACTCATGTAATAGCCCACATAACAACCCTTATATAAACCACAAAATAGCCCCTATATAAGCCATCAAAACAACCCTTATATAGGTCCTAAAACCAACCCCTATATGGGCCATAAAATAGTCCAAAAATAGCCCCTTAAATAGGCCATTTATCAGTCCAAAAATAGCCCCTAAGCCGTGCATAAAACAGCCCGTAAATGGCGCACAAAACATCCCCGTAAACGGCACACATAACAGCCCGTATTTTAGCTCAAAATACAACAACATAACAGTACATATTTCAACTCAAAACAGTCCATAAAATCAGTTCTAAAAAAGTCTATAAAATCAGTCCTAAAAAAGTCTATAAAATTAGTCCAAAGCACTCCACAAAACAGTCCATGAAATCAGTCCATAACAATCCCAATTTCACCCCTTAGCAGCCCCCAATTTTGGCCATTTAATACCCCCTAAATAGCCACTAATCAGCCACAAACCAGCCACTAAAACAGTCCACTTCAGCCACTAAAAATCCCACTTAAAGTAAGAATAAAACCAAAGTAGGAAGAACCCTACCTCTTGTAGTGTAGATTGAAGTGTAGAGACTTCAAGAATACCAAAACCACCTCCAAAACTTGATTTTCTCAAATCTCTGCCTTTGTATTTTTAGTGAAATCCTTCATTCTAGGTGTGGTTGTGTAGTCCTTGTCACGGTGATCAACTTTAACTCTTCGTTCAAGTTGATTCGAGCGACGAAACGTCTTGGATCAGAAGGAAAAGATTGAAGAACTCTCTTTTCTCTCCTCTCTCTCTCTATGGCCGGCCAAGGGGTTGAATAATGAAGATATTTTGTTAAAAAATTGATTTTAGCTCCTATTTATAATTTTAAATACTTGGCTCTAATCGCGCCACACGCCCCCTCTTTTTCAAGTCCGTTTTCGCCCTGAAACGATTTATTACATTACATGTTTAGTTCAAATTAATTTTATTGGTACTTTAGTCCAATAATATTTAAATTTTAAAATATTTATTTTTGGGGACCACTGAGAGGTCATTAGTCACTCAGTCGTCTCGAATGACGTGTAAAAAGTTAGACTATATCAGAATTTGATAAAATTCGACAGGGAGACTAGATTTTGTGACACGAATCCAACAGCGAACTCCGTTTTCTCATCCGAGGTCTAGAACATGAGTATTTTTTTAAATACGCATTATAGTGATAAATTATCATTTTTCATTTTTTTTCAAAAAAAATTAAATTTATCCTGGTTTTACATTTTCTTTGGTTGTATAACATTGTTTTTCTTAGATCCAGATCTTGGTGCTATTGTCAAAAGCTCAATTGCGAGGTGTTCTCTAACCCTACTCATCGTTTTACTGTTCTTCATTGCATATCATATCTTTTTGTTGAATTGAGGACAATGCATGGTTCAAGTTGGGGAGGTGAGGTGCACCATGTGTATGACACACCAAGGTTGTTGGAAAATTTTTGAGTTTTGTTTGCATTAGTGAAAAATTAGTGAAAATTTTTGATGAAAAATATCTAAAAATTGATCTTATCCCCTTATGAAGAGTGTGTGAGTTGGATGATATATTTATCTGTGTTGTGAACTTTGTGCACATGAGCATACTATAGAAATGAATCCTATGCGTGAGTATCACATATATATCTATTTTTGAACTCAACTGTATGTGCCCTTTTGAATGGGTAATTTCAGCAATTTACGAATTTGATTCATATTTTAGGCTTGACACAAGTAGTGGAGATGAGTCAGCACTCATGAGAGCTTTAATGTCAATTCTTTTTGGAGGGGACTTACATTTACTAAAGGAACAATTCTTAAATTTTAAATCTGTTCAATAGTCTTATTATGTTTGTTTTGGTTAGGTGCATTGATGTGGCCGATTAACTTATCTTAAATGTACACTGCTCTCCTATGCGTATTTAAAAGTGATTTTTGGTCGTCTTTGAATAGTTTGAGTCTTTGCCTTGTGCTTGTGGAAATATTATCTCTAGTGCCGCGATTCAACCTAATTGAGATTTGTTTTTATGCCACATATTTGACCAAGCCGTTGAAAATGAGAAATATCTATCTTACCTTGGTTCCTAAAGCTGGAAATGAGTGATTACAAAAGAAAAGAAAGTATGGTGTGGAAACTCAAACAAAATGGATGAATAAGATTGAAACTCAAAGAGTTCAATGAAAAAGAATGAAAATCCAACAAAAGGAGAAAATGGATGAAAAAGAAGAAAAGAAACAAAGAGTGCGATGATGGTGTGAGAATGAAAATTCCATGAAAAGGGTAATATTTTTGAAAAAAAAATCTCTCACTCAGAAAAATCCCATTTGTTATCCTATATCATTCATTTTATTTACCTAGATACTACCCCAAGGCCCCCTTATAACCCTTAAAGTCCTAAGTGATCTAGAGAAGCATGCGAGGTGCATATTTTCAGCAAAAATGATGAATTAGTCTTACTACCCAATGCCCTAGTATTCTGTTCATGAGACTATGCCAATGTTGCTTCATTCTCATACATAAACTTCATTTTTGAATTACATGTGAGCATATTTTGTTTTGTGCACAAAAATCTATCTCACATGTACAGATGGAGTGTATGTCAGCATAACTAGAGTGATTTTCATTGTTAAGAGTGACCTCAGTGAGTTTTGCATTGAAACTGAGTTTGGCTAGCCATCTGAATGTGAATTTTGGTGCAAAAAAGCTCA
Source organism: Ilex asprella (assembly GCA_023539305.1). Lineage (NCBI taxonomy): Eukaryota > Viridiplantae > Streptophyta > Magnoliopsida > Aquifoliales > Aquifoliaceae > Ilex > Ilex asprella. The sequence continues at coordinate 12,515,357 of CM042187.1, read as the reverse complement.
AATTACTTGTTCAATTCACACACACATGAGTTCAAAAATAAATGTATAAGTGCATACTTTAGACTAGCATTTAAGACTATGGTATGACTCATGTGTGCTTAGTTCAATCATCTGAGAAATGTGTTAGATAACCTCATGCTTGCAGAATAGGGGAATATTGATCAAGTTTTTTATATTTGAAATGAATTCAGAATGCCCGTGTTATTAAGAATGTGATTTGCATATTGGGTACTCATTTTGATAGTTAAAGTTAGAAATCTATGCTCTGTGTGCTGAATGTATCAAAATTTTAAATCGCATTATAATTTCGGTAATTATGTGGGCATGATTGTTCAATTTGTGGTTTACAAGTGTAGTACATGACTAGGGTGGAGTGGAAGCCATATGAGAGTGGTAGAGTGTGATAGGTAGGTCCCGAAATGAAGTGGAATGGAATTGAGTTGGATATCAGGGGTATTTTGTAATTAAGGAAAAATCTAGTGGTAGTCACTACTGATAGGTTTTGGCTTTTGGAGTAATAAATACCGGTAGTTATTTCGTGATCTACCAGTAGTTGTTACCTAGAATACCAAAAGTTAGGGTTTTTAATCGATTTTCTTCGGAGAACCCCTTCAATATCCTCAAAATTCACAGAACCTAGTCCAAGTCTCTCTCACTCAAAACGCTCCTAGGCTTCCAAATTATTCCCCTACCCCATTAATTTATAAATCCCTAATCCTAGAACTGTGATTTTGGCGATTCTTGTTGAAGATTTGAAGCATTCCTATTTAGAAACCCTAGACCAGCTGAAAAATCTCCCAAGCCCAATCTCCATTTTCATTTGCAAAAATCCATAAAATAATCTCAATGGCTCATCAAGCGAAGATGGGGGCTGATGTTCTGGACCAAGTTAGGGGGTCCTTGATGGCTTTTCTCTCTTTGTTTCTTTTTGGGGCACTGTTGCTGTGCATGGCCCGTACCAAACGACCAAGGCCGGGATCCCCACAACCCTTGGATGAGAGTGGTTGAAAGAGGAGTGGGGAAGGGTCAAGTGCCCAAGGGAGTGAGCAACGAAAAAAAGCAAGGAATGAGCCTAGAATTCAAAATGATTGATGAAAAAAATGTGACATGTGAGAGGTGTGTTGATAGGAGAAATTTGGGTGCAATCCATGTGGTGGTAAGGATCATCGAGGCTTTTGGGATTGGATTTTGGTTCAAGCTGGTAAGTGGACTCAATTTGTCTCAATGCTGAGAGTTTTACCAAAAACTCAAGGTAGTGGATGAGGCTGGAGAAATTTTGAAAACAAACTTGAGAAGAAATAGTTTTTAGGTGACACCCGTAGTGATTGCTACTCTTTTGAAGTATGAGAGACCACATCTCTCCACTCCGGTTTATCCACACACCATCACGAGGGTCAAACCTATTCAATAATATGTGGCTTTAATGTATGAAGATCCAACGCAGTTTAAGGGAACAGTCCACGTTGGGGGGCCTCAAGCACGCATATAGGCTGATGAACAAGATTCTCTATTACAACCTGTTTCCGAGGGGAGTGGAGAAGATGCCAAATGTTGAGAAGCTAGCCCTTTTAGATGTGGTGATGACGGGAAATGCCCTAGATATCTCGCTTTTCATCTAGGAGGTAATGAAGGATTTTGCCCAGGCCAAACATCCAAGAGCAAACCTCCCTTTTGGGAATTTGGTAACTCGCATGTGTGTGTATTTCAAAGTAAAAGGATATGCTTCAGACAAAATCACCCTACCGAAAATCAGAGCCATTGGCAAGGCTAGTAGTAGCAAAATGTCTGCTATGACTTAAGCTGAGCATGCTAGAGCTTTAGGTCCTGGGTCATCTAGTGCAGGACCGTCTTCGAAAGATCCATTTGAGTCGAGACCATTCACTGCTATGCCAAAATGCACCATTGCTCATCGCTTTGATGCATCGGAGGGGACAATCTATGAAATCTCGATGATGATGACCAGAATTTTCCAGCAAGCATTTCCTGGCAAGCGGATTCCTGTTAGACCACCATCTCAGGCTACTGGACTCTCTACCCCCTCAACTTCCACTGTTGTTGAGATGGGGGAATCTGAGGAGGAGGAGGATGATGAAGAGGATTTTGGGGAGGCCTCTGGAGAGGTAGGAAGTGATGATGATGAAGGCAATGATGATGGTGATGGAGATGAGGCTTAGGGTCCATTAGTTTCCCTTTTTTTTTAGATTGTACACAGTCTCGATGGAGTCATTGGGCTGGTAGAAGAAGCCTTAGGAATGTTAGGTCATTTTGTTTCTCCATGTACTCCATGTGTTGAATGAGATTAATGAAAAACCACAATTTTAATTCATTTTTCCCATTTTCATTTCGTAAATTGCATTATGATTTCTTGTATTTTGATTAATCAATGAATTGTTTGAGTACGTGGGTTTTTGTATTTCTATGTTGCGGGTTGAATATAAACTTTCCTAGGGACTAGCAAAACTTAAGTTTGGGGGTGTGATTAGCACAAAACATTGCATATATTATGTGCTTTTACATCCCTTTTATGTTTGCTTTTGTGGTTGAAATGAGCGGAATTGCATGGTTTGGATTTTAAATGGAGTTTTGATATGAATGCAGATAAAAGAGGTCACTTAGTGCTGGGTAAGACCTCCAATGGTGTTTTTGATGAATGGAGATGATAACGAACCTTGATGATGGATTAAAAGGAGGAAATAAGAATTGAGCAAAAGTAAAAAATTACTACCGGTAGTATTTAGGATTTCTTAAAGGGTGAAGGAATCATGAGTTTTGCAGCACAAGGAAAAACCTACCGGTAGTCATTACCGGTAGGTAATGGCTACTGGACCTGAACCTACCTCACAACTACCGGTATTCATTGGCTAATGGAATTGAAGCTACCTCATAAATACTGGTATTCGTTGGCTACTGGAGGCATAACCACTGGTAGTTATTTCACGATCTACTGGTAGTCCTTGCTGAAACAACCCAGATTTTGAAGACCTTTATTTACTGCTTTAAGGGTCCCACCATCAAGTCTCCCACACTCCTCTGATACGACCAAAATACTATTCATCCCTTTCACACCTCCCATTGGACTTTTGGAGTTTTGGTGATCAATGAAGAGAGAGAAGAGAAGAAGAGATGGGGGTGCAGACAAGCTCTGCAACCCCTATGTCCAGCCCATTCCTCCTACACCCCTATAGATGGAGGTCACTTCTGGAGTCTAGGGGACCTCTCCAAGCACGGTTTTGGAAGCCAAGTCTCCAGAGTGGAGGATACCATACATTAGAAAAAATATAGAGATAGAAGGTCTGAAGTAGAAGATGATAAATAGTGTTTTAGAGAGAAAAAGTGATTTTTATATTTTCTTCAATACATTATCTTTTAATCTCCTGTAAGAATCTTTTAAGTTTCATTGAATGCCTTCAATGCTATTTCCTACAAGTTCATTCCAAGTTTAATCTCCTTTGAAAGCTTTCCTCATTAATGCATTGAAGTTCTTCATTTTCTTAGTTTTGAAACGAGTATTCCATACTTTCACTTGTAGCTTATGTTTTCTTGCATTTAGTTATTCAAGAACTTTATTTATTTGCAATGCATTCTCATTACATTGCTAATTTCATTTCAAGCATGAGTGGCTAAATCTTTTAGTAGACAAATCCAAGGGAAACCTCCACTTGGGTATACAATTTCAACTCATTCTCCTCCTTTCTCTTAGAGTTCAATGGTTCGGTTTGACTGGGTTGAGGGTGGATAAGTTGGTGAGTCTTTGATATTCCGCAGACATAGTCATGGTTTATACTTAGATACTCACTCATTTTATCCTTAGCTTCCCACAAATCAATCGTTCATTTGTACTCTATCAGAGGAGGAATTTGAGTTGAGATGGTATTCCTATTGGAGTGACCTCTTGGATTAGTCAACATTTTTTTTTCTCACTTCATTTTCATTAACACACACTTCACCAAACAACTTTCAAGAACAAATATTTTGCACTTTCTTTTACTCAAAATCACCTTCCCTTTGGTTTACTTCATTTCCCGTGAAAACGACATTGGAATACCACCAAGTAAAACATGACCCACAAAAGTCTTCTTGCGCTTGGGGAGCATTTTTGTATATTCTCACATTACATTTACATCATTTTATTTCCCCCATTTCCTTGTCCTTCTTTTGACACTATCCCAAGGGAGAGTGACACTCCGCTTCATCCATACACTATACATGCTAAAGAGCGATATTTAGGGGTTAAGGAAATAAAACAAAATCAACCAAGCAGGACATTCACACTATCAAGGATCTCAACACGCAGCTTTCCATTTGCCTCCATCATCTTCTTTATAGTGTTTCCTCATGTAAGACCTTGCCTTTTCCTTGAGGTCGACCCTGACATTACCAAAATATATTAGATGCCTAAATAAAAATATTTTAAAAGTGTCTAACGCAAATGAAATCATGTATGTATTGCTAGGTACAATATGTGGACTACGGGTGGTCAATGTCGGAGATGGGGATTGCACATCCTCACATGCAGTTGTAGGTATAGATAAGACTTTGGGTCGATGACCTAGAGCCATTTATGTTTCCTAAAACATTATGATACATGAGTCATTATGCAAATAATCAATTATAAATACAACAACTATAACAAAACAAAATAGCATACTATTACGAAGAAAATTTAGTTAAACTATCTTTATATTTCGGGATCAACATCTGACTCAAAATGATTTCATATCTCCTTCAGAATCACTATACTCTAGCAGTGTCTCATCATCATCACAAATGAAATCATCATCGGCATCCTTATCTTGTATGTTTTCATACGACATTGCCCGTCTGCTCGAGACAAGCAGGAGATCAAGTTTGGTCCCATAGATTTTCAACATTTTCAACAACAATAGAGACATCCCCAGTGAGTTCTTATTGTTGGAATGCATCATTTGGAATAAAATGTTCATCATCACCAACATCTATTGCATGTCGCTCTGGTATATCCTATATGCCTCGATGTTGGACCCATTGTACGACTTGCTAGTGTGGTCCATACTTGGTATCATTAACATAGAAGACTTGTTGCACTTGATTTGGTAGGACAAAGGGATTATCTTTATACCATCAAATTCTAACATCAATACTTGTGAAATGTGAATCAACATTCACTATTTTCCCATTACTAAGATTGAACCATTCACATTGAAACAAAATAACACGATGCTCAAGATATAACTCATTTCTCATACTTTACTTAAATAACCGTAGAAGTTCATTGTTACATTCTCATGATCCCCTTGAACAACTATTCCACTATTTTGAGTTTGACGATGGATGTTACTATCTTTAGTGTGGAATTAGATGCCGTTGCATATGCAACCCGAATATTTTTTCATTGAAACATCAGAACCATTTGCTAATAATCATAATTCATCACTAACTTCAAGTGACATTTGAGATCGCAATTGATTGATCTACAAAAGCATCAAATAAAAAAATGTATGCATTATTTACACAATAAAATAAAGACTAAAGTACGCTTAATGTTACATTAAAAATTTGTCTTACTCGTTTTTCGAACCACTTGGAAAATTTATGTTGATGCTTTATTGTGACATTGTGTTCATTTTGCATTTGTAATAAGTTTTTGTACTTCCTATGTACAAAATATGTGATTAATACAATGTAAGACATGATTGAGGTATGTAAGACATTCTCAAATATATAATGGCCAACATACTCTAGGTATGAATCTATCTCACGACTATTATGCAAGACAAACTACTGAGTCATATCACGTTCCTTTTGTGAAATATAATATGCATTTCTTATTGGTCCAAAGGGACGAACGTTTTGTGAGAAGTTAGTCAACCTCGAAGCATGTGCAACACCATCATCATTACGCTCATCTCGATTGAGCATAGTTTTAAGCCTACTTAGATACATTGAGTAGGAAGTAAGACACTTGTTCACAATATACGCTTCTACGATTGATCCTTCGGAACGAGCTCGGTTGCCAACATACTTCTTTAGAGTGGCAAGGTACCTTCTGATGAGCGCAAAATATTGCATATTTAACGGCTTCATTACATGCATTTTTACTTAGCTTTGCATATAAGTACTTAGAGTTAGCCAAATTTATAAATAATGTTGAATTTCGATGTTGTAGGTAATTATAGTGTAAATCATGGATTTTGTAACTTTGCAACTAAGTGTGGAGAAGTGGTAAATGCATGGACACATTACATGAGAATTTGGAGGCTTAAAAGTGAAAGAAATCAAGAAAGTATTGGTGTTTGGTAACATAGGCACCAACACCTGCACCTACACCATTTGGTAGCAGTACCTTGGTTTCCTCCATTTTGACCATGTTCCACTTTGAATTTGAAAAAGTGAAAAACATGAAAGTTGTAGACCTGGATGTCCTGTGTATTGTGTCAAAATTTCAGTTCAATCGGACAATTGGAACAAAAATTATGACAATTCTACGAAAATTAGTCAAGAGTTTGCACCTTTCGCAAAGACCTACCGATCGGTTTTGGCTACTAGAATTCGACCTACCGGTAGGCCCGGTAAGTTGTGCCCAAAATGCCCAGAACGCCTGTTACTCATGTTTCACTTGCTTGGGGGTCCCACCTATAGTTCTCCCACTTGTCCCCCAACTTTCCTTACACATCTACATGCCTCCCATCACCCATGCTTACACTTTGGAGGCAATGACATTAATGGGGATGGGAGAGAAGGGGGTTGCAAAGGGAGTTGTGGGCTAGACTTGTCCTAGCCTGCCAAGCAGTAAACTCAACCTCCCATTGATGGTAGGCCTTTCACCCACTTAGGGGGATAACGATAGACGAAATTGAAGGCTCACATACTCTATATATTCAGTATTACACAAGCTATTGACGTGTGACTACCTAAGCTTAGGAGTAGCTTAAGGAGGAAGATGATGAATAGTAGATAAAATTTATGTTTTAGCATTTTTTTCTCCCATTTCATTGCATTAAGTTGTAGTTCCCTTGTAATCTTTATTTCTTGCATTGTAATCTTATTTATTTCAAGTATATTTCAAGTTTAGTTACATGTTATTCAATCCACCATTGTTGCTTCCAAGTTTTCTTCATTTATTGCTTTAAAATAGGTATTGTATTTCTTTCTTTATAGTTCAAGTTTTCTTGCTTTAAGTTAAGTTTCAAGCTTCATTTCTTACAATGTCTTTACATTATGCATGTCTCTCCATTAAGTATGAGTACCTAGATTTTTAGTTGGCTAATCCCAGAGAGATTTTCTCTTGGGTGTGCCATTTCAACTCATTTTTTCCTCCACTCAGTGTACAATTATTCGGTTTGAATAGGTTGAGTGTGGACATGGTTGTGAGTTTTTGATATTCCGTAGGCCTGGTCACGATTTATGGTTGGATACTCACCATCTCGTCCATAGCTTCCCACGAATCAATTGTTCGTCTATGCACTATTGGAGGAAGGTTTTGAATTTAGTTTGAATTCCCATTGCAATGACCACTTTGGATTAGCCAACACTTGTTATCTTTCATTTTCATCAAAAACAAAACTCACCAAAACTCAAAATAGCAAAGATTTTTACACTTTTCTATTTTAACAAAATCACCTTCACACAACTTTAAATTTCATTCCCTGAGGAGACGACCTTAGAATATTTTTTTAAGTAAAACACGACATTCATAAGACTCCTTGCACTTGGGGAGCACTTTTGTTCACACACACACACACATTTCATTCTTCATCTCATTCATTTCACCATTCCGTTGTCCCATTTCTCGCATCATTCGAGGGAGAGTGACACTCCTTTCACACGTAAGTCATATACACATTTGAGGGTGATGTGTGGAGCTTAGGAAAAACAACAATGGTCTTCATCAAACACCTTCATACAACACAAGTAAAATTTAAAATAAGTTTAGAATATACATATTGCTATCAAAATGATGATTACCTTTCAATTGGGTACATCCAACTGGTTCTGCAAGCATAGTTTCTTGAGACAAGTGCACAGCTAAATGAACCATTACATCAAAGAATGCTGGTGGAAAAATATTTTCCAACTTGCATAGTATTAAAACAATTTGATCTCAGCATGAAGTCTAGTTGCCAAGGGAATTAAGTAATGAGTTTTATGTGTTGCTTTATGCCTTTATCGTGCAACTCTCCAATTATATGGTTTTATGTGTTTTCAGCGTCATTCCAGCAGTCAATTTAATAACTCAGATTTTCTTGGAAGAAAAGTATGCATATAGATAAAAACTTGGATTTCTAAGTGCTTTCATGTTTATATAACAGTAACTCTAGAGTCCAACCAATTAACTCACCTCAATTCCTCGTCCAAATAAGTAACATTCAACTCACCTCGAGCCCATTCAGGAGCTTCAATAGGAATCTATAAAAAAATAAAAGAGTCATTACGTTATGACGGATTAGATTCAATATTGTCATCTGCATATTCTTTAAATGATTTTAAATATGTATTTTGTGCTATCACCACAAGGAGATCTTGTTTTCTTTTCCTTTTCAAAATCATATGAATTTTTTAGGATCTAACAACATACAACAAATGTATATTCATAACCCGCATAAAAATAATTAGAACATCAAAACCACTCACCAGTCCCAAAATTTTGAAAAAATCAAATTTTACAGCCACATTTCTTGCATTCAGAAGTGTTAAATCTGTTGTCACCTACAGAAAATTGAAGTGAAAAGGACAGTAATGCATAAGAAAACATCAGGTTTGAAGACTTAAACATCCTATAAAACAAAAGGTGCTTATGGATGGATAAACTAATGCCCATTACCTATTTAAAAATTTTGGGGAGCTAGAAACTTATGATTAGCATTTTCACAGCCCACCAATATCCCATCCTCGGTCATTGATACTCCTCTTGCTAATATATTAGGCACTCTATCCTAATATATTACACTTTCCCTTGCTCTCAAAAGTATCAATATCGACCATCCAATTCTCATATGGAGTACACTATTTGCTAGTGTCTTATTAATCAAGGACTTCAAACAGTTCACTAAGAGATTACAGAACAGTGTAACAGAGGAAAAGATATCGCAATTGCAAAAAATTCCTCCAAGTTACAATATAAAAAGAAAATAAGAAAAAGACAGGGCGTCTGTTCATTATAAGTAACATGTGTACACAAAATAAGAATGTACCTGCCAAATTACACCAAGTGATTCATTTGTAGGATTCATGTTCAGTAAGCCCATTGTTAGATGGTCCCCTGTCATGCTTCTCATGCGTGCAAAAATAACTAGAAAGCTACACTCTGATATAGGAGTTTCATTTTTGTGTGTTCCATTTTAACTTTTTATTAGGATATAGGATAAGAAGTCCTATCCCTTTTTATGGACATAATAACGAAATTTCAAAAATTCAAAAGACAACAAAAATCATAGAAATTCACTTACCCAGATCATGTTTGTCATTTTTCGTGAGGTACTCATGGGCAAGTCAGTCAATAATTATAAAAAAGTACTCAAAACTAATATTCACTGGTTAAATTCAATTAGAAAAAAATGAAGTTCTAGACTATAGGAACATATACACTAAATGAAAAACTAGAACTAACTCAATAGTTTTAAATTACTGAATAAGAATCGAAACATTAAAGAATACCCAAAAAAAACACGAGTAAACCAATGCACTCAAAAGCGAATTGAACCTATTTTTTGGGTTGTGATGAACTATAAATTCAGATTTATGAGCAATATTGAAGTGTTAAAATAGGGGAAATAATATCTAGGTCATGTATATGTTTCCCTGTGTGTATGTCTATGTGAATGGCTAGCTCTGTGTGTGTTTCAAGATTTGTGTCTCAGATATACATACACAAAGCGATACACAGAGCGAGAGAGAGAGAGACTCACAGAAGTTCGGCACAGCAGAGAGGTGACAAGGTGGGGGCAAGTCAATACGTTTGTCGAAGAAGAAGACAAGGGTTTAATTTAGGGTTCCAAAAAGACGTCGTTTTGGAACCAAGAGTTATAATCTTTTAACTTCAAAACAACGTCGTTCTAATCCATCAGAATACACATTTCATTTAACATATTTTGCGACCAAATATCATTTGTCACCAAACAAAAATAATTTTAATTTTTTTTTAATTTTGCAATAAACATGTATTGTCGTTAAGTATTATTATTTTTTTCTTATTTTTCGTTAATTGACAAAAATTTTGTGACCAAAAAATAATATTGACGACAATTTTTTTGGTTGCCCATAAAATTAGAGGGAGCGTTTTTGCAAAGACTATTGGTGACGACTACAAAAAATGGTTGCCAAAAAATCATAGAAAAGTTTACCGCGAGAAACATTTGAAATTGTCGCTGAAAATCAACTTTTTACAACAAATTTTATTGTTCGCCACTAAAACTCGTCGCTAAAAAATAAATTTGTTGTAGTGAACATATCTAATGACAACACTGATGACACTCCATACAATTGTTGATGAGCCAGATATCCACATCGATATCAACAACCTATGTTCTATCAATTTTTTTTTTCGGAAGGTAAATCGTATTAAAATAGAAATGATATACAATGGGTAATCACCCACAAATTGTACAATGAAGTCACGTAGGACTCAAAGATAGACATAACAAAACCCAAAAAGCCAAGGGTTGAAAAACAATTATATAAGAGATGTCTTGAGTTAGAGTATCTCTCATAGAATTGTTGACAAGAGTACAACGGTATACAAAAATAGAGCATGAAACCAATACATCCAACACACTATTGCAAGCCTGATATTCCGCCCCTTAACTCCACTAATATTCAAGATAGCAGCCCAAGCAAGCCATATGTTGTAGCAAATCAGCACCAACATAACACACCATAGCAAGCCAACAACCATGATGGTCAACATAGAACAAAGCAAACCAGCCCAATAAAATCAACACCAGCTAGCCATTTACAATAGCAAAATCAGCACCATCACAACATACAATAGCAAGCCAATAACCATAACGACCAACACAGAATAAACTAAAATAGCCCATCACAACCCAACAACAACAAACATCAAGCAAACAACCCCAATGAGCTAGTAGGCTAGGAAAAAAGTGTACAAAAGTGAGGATGATAGGACAGCACAGCCAACAAAGGCTTCCCCCCAAACCCCGTCCTAGGGTAGAAGCAAACACAGAAACACTTAGACCAGACAAACATAGGAGATGTACAACTTTGCATCTTCCACGTGGGTGATGAAAGGATCAAATGCATCAGATAACTTTGACCCTTATGCAGGAACTAGGCAACTGCCATATATGAAATGACCGCATGTTCAACTGAAAGGTATTGAACTTGGCTGAAGACATTCTATCCCTAACTATCTGCACAATGAGGTTTAATAAGGACTTGTAGTCTCTCACTTGGTTTTGATGGATTATGTTATTTCGTTCTTTCCATATACAATACAAATTCACTGCCAAACAAATTCTTCTCAACACACTCACCATGGATTTGCCCTTCTAATTTTGGATCACATGACTTACTAGATGCTGCAAAGAGTTAAGCTGTCTCTGTTCACAAGTGAGCTGAAACAGATTTCTCCATATGCTCCTTGAGTAATGACATTCAAAAAATAAATGAGAATGGATCTCTTCAGCTTGTCTACATAGAACACATTCCATCTCCATATTGTTTGTATAAACTTGAGTTCTATCCTTGTGCAAAGCCTTGTTCTAATGGCTAGCCAAATAAGAAAGCTCATCCTAGGAATAATATGGCTATACCACACCAAATGAGCCCAAGGCACTTTAAGGGAATGAGCTGTCACTTGACCCCAAGCAGAGATTGAGGAGAAAGTGCCATTTGGGGTAGGAATCCATTTAACAACATCCTATCTTTATTGACGTGGTTGGTAAGTGGGCATGGTTTGTTCAATTTCCTGAAGCTCAATAGTTCTTGTGTGAGACCAATGACATAGATTATTCCTTACAATGCTGCTAACCTTTGCATCCCTTGGAAGATCTAAATCCTGAATAATATTACTACTCCATTTCAATAGAAGGGGACTTGGAGGATGCGCCGCTATCATGCCAAAGGCTAGTGTTTTGACCATCACCAATACTGTGAAGAATTAGGGTTCTACAAATTGTTCTTAGCTTCAAAAAATTGAGACAGTTCCATGAGCAACATTGTGGAATCCTGACCTCCCATAGACTTTTGTCTTTGAGATAATAAGAGTGAATCCACTTGACCCACAATCCTTATTTGTCAATGAACAACAACCATATGAATCTCAGCATGTAAGCAATATTACTGTCCCTTGTTTTTCTTATACTTAGACCACCTTCATCTTTTGGCTTGCAAACATCTTCCCAAGCAACTTTAGCTCCTGAGGCCCTTTGTTCTGACTTATTCCAAAGGAAAGCTCTCACGATTTTCTCAATTTTGTCAACCACTTTCTGGGTGGAAGCCCAAAAAATTTGGGTTTTGTTAACAACTGACTTAATCAGTTGTAGTCTACCAGCAAAAGATAAAAACTTGTTTGTCCAACTTCTAAACCTTGACTTAATCTTCTTAATCAATGGAGTACCATGAAGGGCTTTGAGTCTAGTTGTCGCCAATAGCAACCCCTGATACTTGATTGGAAAGTTGCCTTATGGAAATCCAAACATCATAATGATTTGACTTCTAATTTCCTTAGGGACTGCTGCTAAAAAAACATTACTTTTTGCTGAGTTTGCTTGCATACCAGAGCCTTCTTGGAATTTCAATAGTGCAGCCTTTAGATAGCTCACAGAGTTCAAATCTTCATAGCTGAGCAAGAATAGGTCATCTGCAAAAGTTAAATGAGTTAGCTTTAGTTTCTTGCACCTATAATGATACTTAAAGGAAGGGTTAGAAGAGATCATTTTGCGGATGATAGCATTAAGAACTTTCATAGCCATCACAAATAAGTAAGGAGAGAGCAGATCTCCCTGTCGAAGGCCTCCGGAGCTAGGAAAAAACCCAACAAGTTCTCCATTTATGTTGATGGAGAATCTAGGTGTAGTGATGCAAGTTTGGATCCACTTCCTCATCTAATAAGGTATTCCAAATATCTCTAATACATCCAGTAAGAATCCCCAATTAATGGTATCATATGCCTTCATAATATCAACTTTGATGGCACATCTTGGTGACCCTTTTTGCTTGTGATAATCCCTAAGTAGCTCCTAAGTAAGGAGGCTATTATCACTGATCTTCCTCTTAGGAAAGAAAACTGCCTAATTTGGTCCAATAATTCGAGGAGCACACATTTGATTCTATTTTCAAGTATCTTCTAAATGACTTTGTACAAGACATTAAAACATAAGATTGGCCTGAAGTCACCCATATCTGAGGGGTTTTGTTTTTTTTGGCACAAGAGCAATGATAGTGGCACTCATCTCTCTGAGAAGACTGTCGTTCCTAAAGAACTCCTTAACAGCAGCAGTCACCTTCCTTCCCACAACAGGCCAAGCTTTCTTGTAAAAATATGAATTGAAACCATCAGGACTTGGAGCTTTCATATCATTTAGTCTCTTCATTTGTAGGATGACTCACCATCTGAGCGCCTTCTTGGTCATTAATCCTAACCATAGGAAAGGACTCCAACAGGTTTCTTCTAGCTTCAGAATTAGAAGTATCCACATTACCTCCCAGAAGCTGAATAAAGAACCTTGTAGCTTCCTCCTTAATAGCAACATCTCCCTCAACGTCCTTTTCAATTTCTCTCTTAAGCTTAATGATTTTCTTCCTATTCCTTCTACTTATCATAGTTTTAAAGAAGAAGACAGTGTTTTGATCTCCTTCCTTGAGCCACAAAACCCATGATTTTTGTTTGAAAAAAAACTTCTTCATTTCTGGAAGCTACTGAGTATTCTGCTAATAGTTGTTTCTCCACAGCCCTTAGTGCCGGATCAGATGGATTAGTGTCAAGCCTTCTTTGGCAGTTCTCAAGGGCAACCCTCTTCTCTTTCATCTTCATAGACACATCCTCCAACTCCTTACTCTTATCCTTCAATATGGTTTTGAGTTTCTTTAGCTTGCAGGACACTTTAAATTGAAAGGACCCCTGAATATCTTTATTCGAAATAGCTGCAACAGTTGATAAGAAGTCTTCTCTATCAACCAGGTAGTTAAAGAACTTAAAAGGGCACTTTCTTCTCCTATTAGCTTCTCCCATCTTGATTAACACAGGGCTATGGTCTAATATGCCTAAGTGCTCAAATTGTTGGGTTCATTTTTCATTTACAAAGACTCTGTCGAGTTTTCTAGCAATGCATGCTTCTCCTTCTCTTTTGTTCCTCCATGTAAAAAATATACCAGAGTACCTTAATTCCACTAGTTGAGCCCCTTGTATAAAATATTCAAAATCCTCCATAGCTTGAGATCATCTATTATAGCCACCCTAGCTCTCTTGGGTGTTTCTAATGGCATTGAAATCACCCAAGAGAATCCAAGGGAGTGAGCTAAATGTGGTAGACTGTGATACTAAGTTCCTCCATAAACTCCTCATTTCATAATCCTCATTTGTCCTATACACAAAGATGCAAAAAATTTGGTCCTACTATGAATGTGCAAAACACTACAATGTATCACTTGTTTAGTTTCAGAGAGCTTGTTAACCTCTAGGGCATTGGGATTCCATCCCACCAAAATTCTCCTCAAATAGTGACTGTGAAAATTATCAACAGATTCCCAGTGCCTAAAAACATTTCTTTTTACAATGTCTCTATTCACACCTCTAACTTTAGTCTCAATAATTCCCACAAGGTCCACAAGTTTTTCAACAATCAATTTCATAACTTTGCCCCTAATATTCCAAGCAACAAAATTAAACATCTTGGGGATTCTCTTCTAAGTATAAGATGCTCAGACATCTTTAGCATCCCTGGAGTAGGGCCTTTCTTCTTCACCTTCTTTTTATTGTTACCATTGTGGAGTGATTTTGGTTCTTTAGGTTTTCCTTACAAGTTGTCTGACTGGGCATTGAGTTCCACAACAAGTTGACCTCCCTCAATTTCCAGATTACTAAACCTATTTGAAGCAGAAACAAGTTCTGGATTTGACACAGTATGACGACAATCAGTGATGATTATAGAAGTTACCCGAGTATCCTCTTGAATCCTCTTTACCTGAGTATTCTCCTTAATGGGTTTAAGGAGAGTATATGAGAATATGAATTGGCGTAAAAAGAAACATTAAAACGTGTAATACATTGTTTAGATCGAAGAAGTGAGATGGAAGAGAAAGGAGAAAGCATGAATAGGATGAAAGAAAGAGAGGGTAGAGAATGAGTAAGATGGAAGAAAGATGAAGGAAAATGTTGTGCTGCCCAAGTCTTAGACCAAATTTTGCATCCCAAATGCATGTGCACCACACATTGAATGAGCATCGAAAAGCCGCATGGTGGAGATGATTCTTTGTTACCTGCAAGGATGTAGCAATGCTTGGAATGAACCAAGTATATATATGGAGGCTAATTCTTTCACCAAAAACAACATCTTGAGCATTGTTTGTTAAGACACGGACATAGTGGTTTTTACATGGACTCCAAAAAACAAAAAGACATCTCTCTTTCAAACACACTTAGCAGTTTCATCCTATTAGATATGCTTATATCACCATGACAAACTTCTCCTTATTGATTTAAGCTTCTCAGCTCTCCTTTCTGCCTTTGTTGTGTATGTCTGCTCAATAACCTGTTGTAAATGCAAAATAAATCATTACACTTGGTGAAAAATTTACATGTATAACAAGTTCTTTTTTCAAGGCTAATTCAGAAATTACCCTTTGCTTTTGTTTTTCTTCCGCTTCTGCCTATTAAATTGAGATTAGAACAAACAAGGAAATATTGGGTTATTATATATTACAAACAAGAAAAAAATTTGTAAAACAAGTTCGAAATATTTTTAAAGAGAGATCTTTCTTTACCAATATATGCTTCAGGCTTTCATTCTCTTCCTTCAGTCGGTTTAGCTCTATTTCGAGTTCTGCTGTATATGCCTGTGGAAGAACAAATTTGATTTTACTGTACATGACAAACTATTTCTTGATGTTTCTCATATTTTTTTCCTATAGTCCAAATGATTTTTTTTTTTAAATTAGAATGAAGATACAAAAGTTAAGCATAGAAAACCACCACTATGCCAACAAATATGTCCAAATCCCTACTTTGTATTTTTCTGGTGGCCCAGCTGTCCTTCGTATCCTTCTCCATGGCCTTTACATTTGATGCCAAAGATATTCTCCGTTGACAAGTTTGTCCCAGTGTACTTGCATGCATGTAAGTTATAGAGTTCGGGATAATACTATGGAATCGAAAAATATTTTTTTGATACCATATCAGACAATTTTTTCTCAAATGTAACTTTTAAAATGAATAATTTAGAACTGTTAATCTCAAAAATACATGAAGAAATACAATTGCATGAGATGTCTGCCTACATTTCTTTTTATAGAAATAATCAATAGATGTCAATTACTTTAATTTTTGTTATTTTCTGTGTTGAATTAAGAGATATTGATAGTTGAGATACAATAATGCAACACGTGCAAGGATAGACTATATAACAATCCATGATCTTCGAAAATCAAAATTGAGAACGGTTACGGTTTCAAACGAGACAAATTCTAACTATATGCGTTAAAAAATTTATCGAGATCCCATTTTAGAATGATCCAAATGAGTATCTTGATGCCTTTTATACACGTGTATATTTGTAATTCATTTTAAGTAAAAAAAAAATATTGTTGAAAAAAATAATAAACATGACTTTTCATGTTCTAGGAGTTATTTTCATGCATTTAGTTTTTGTATTAGTGGGTCATTAATTTGGTATTAGTGGGGGACAAAGTAATTGTAGTATTTTAATTCTCCAAGTAATGGAGGAGTGGGGTCTTTATTATTTTTATAATTGCATTATGTAGTGGGGTTATTTTGTAGGTCATGTGTTATATATGAGAGTCTATATATATGCTATGTAA
>CM042187.1:12471859-12486785 GCA_023539305.1 Ilex asprella | reverse complement strand
GTATATATATATATATATATATATATATATATATATAATAACTTTGATGATTTTTTCATTTGTTTATGCATTCTACATAATATAGAATCCCGACTCAAAAAAAAAATGTATACATATGCTATAGGATCAGCAGTAAAATTATTTTATTGTAGCTTAAACGTGAAAGATTTGAACTATGAAAATAGTCTTTTGTATGTTGGAAAAAAATTATATACACTTAATGTTGCCTAAATCTTATACAATGTCGAGAGATTCGTATATTGGCCCACATTTTTTTTCTTGTATATTATATGGTCATCATGGATTCATAAATTTATTGAATTCAAAAAATAAAATGGATGAATAAAATTCTCCCATTCGCACGAGTTCTCTTATCTTGAATTACTTTCTTTGATGATTTTCCTTAATTTTTTTAATTTTATTTCCCTTTATTTTTCTCTCGGCTTTTTTAATAATATCAATAAATAAATTATACTGACTTAAATAGAGTTTAAATATGCAAAGAAAGAGAGAGAGAGAGAGAGAGAGAGAGAGAGAAAAGAAGAATCTATAATATAAAATAAGAAGAGTTTCAATAAATTCATTTGACGGTCTAAAATAGACTCATCCAACGGCCATCAAAATTCATATTAAAATCATTCACATTACACCGTATTTTTAGATTCGTGTTATCGCTAATTAGAATATAAATCTCTTGCAATGTACATTGTATACATGGAAAGGGTAAGAAAGTCAATTCAATAAGACTAAGTTATACGCTTGGAAAACTAATTGCGTCTCTTTATGTGTAATCATTGAATTGAATTTTATAAAATATGTCAGATGTCATAGTATTCATGTTTATTCGAATATGGGAATCATTGGCTAAGGTTTATGCCCAGGTCCAAGAATATTCTTTTGGTACCTTGCTGGACTAGACTTGGTTAACAGGTTGTGGGGTCCTTGCTGATACATCATTTTCTGATTTAGTATACACCACAACCGGCCAGTTTTGGGTCCCCGTCACTAAGAATCTGTTGTCTTATTGTTGGTATTTTATAAAAATTTTATTCTAATATCATACTGTTATATTTTTTAATGTATTATTAAGTAGGGATACCAATTTAACCAAATTAAAATTTTCAACTTTTGGCATGTTGCGTAGGATGGATTTGTCGTAAGGTAGGTATTGTCCATATTGTCATGTGCTAGGTAATGCTCCGTTGGGTAGAAATGATGGAAAATATTAGAAATACATTTTCTATCTTTCAAGAAAAGAAAATATGAATGATACACTTTATTTCCTTTGTATTTGGTTGGATGGATGAAAAATAGAAATGATTATTTTTATCATTTTATACATATATACATAATTTACCATTTTATCCTTATATGAGATTAGTGTACATATTATACTTCATATCGCTATAGTATACACGCCACGTGTTTTTTTTTTTTGATCAAGTGCACGCCATGTGTTAAAACAAACACAAATAACATAAAAATATATCTACTACTTTAGAGTTTTCGTCCGATTCTTTACATTATCCTTCACAAATGGGAAATCAAAATTTTCATTAAGTGTTTTTAAAACATTATTGAATGCAGTGGTTAACCAAGTCCCATTTGGTGTATTTCCTTTCAATTGTTCATGCAACAATGCATCAAGTAAAACTTCATCCCACGTTGTGTCCATGTCACATTATTCTTCTTGATGTCATCACTATTTTCATTTTTCATTGATTTCGTTCCCATTGCTCAAATTGCTTGTCAACAAACCAGTAAAGTCATCCCATAAGACGATAAAATCCAAGAATGTCATAAATAAATCAGAAACACAGCAACAAAGTTCATGTCACGCACACATAGAGATAAGGAAGACATGGAAATAGGTACTTTACAGCAAGCAACCATATTAAGTACGTTTACAGCAAGCAGCCGTACTAGACTGAACAGAGGTTACGACATAATCTAGCAAAAACATCAATCCCCATGCCTGTAATGTTACGACATTCTTCACTACTACTGAGTCGTGTCATGAGTTCTTGCCTTATACAGTCTTTTTCTCTATTATTTGAGGCAATTGATCTATCAATGTATTGTAAATGGCCAATAATCCTGATTATGGTAAGAGCATGAACCATTGATCTATCAATGTAATGTAAATGGCCAATAATCCTAATTAAGGTAAGAGCATGAACCACATAGCAAACAAGTTGAATAACTGCCATATGCCGTCTTCATTCCCATGTTCCTTGCAGTCGCTCTACCCAATTATTTTCCCCAATGTCCTCCAAATTATCTTCCTCGGTACGTTCTTGAACTTCTTCCAAGCTCTCTTTCCACTCCATCTAGAAAATTAAAGCTGCTAATTATTTTTTTTGGTAAGCAAGAATATATACCATTAACTGAAAAATATACATCTAGAATATCACAAAACAATATATCCCCAAAAAAAGAGAAAGAAAATGAAAAGAAAACAAAAGGGATGAATGATATGTTGATTTGCAAAAGTAGCAAAGGTTAAATTGAATCCAATTTTCTTCTCCATCAATTGCATAACACCCATTACATCCATGTCCTGCCTTGTGAATTAATATAACATGGTAAATCACTTTTCCCTAGCTTTCCTACGGAAGCTCTAAAAATATACTTTTTAAATCATAGCGACGTCCAACAAGTTTCAAATTACATGTTAAGGATAACCCCAACAGTTTCGATACCCAATATGTGTCCAACACAAACAACTCCAATGTAAGTAGTCCCCTCTATTAAGTTTTATTTCTACTGTAAGCCGATGGTCTTAAGCATCTTATCTACATGTGTATCACCTCTTTCCCCTTCAAGACATCAACACAGTGAATTAATGCATCCAATTCCTTATTTGTCAATTTACCATATCTAATATACCTCTCACTTTAGTTTACTTCTTACACCAAACTCTCAACTCTTGTAGTAATCCATTTTTGTCCACGAAATTTATCATGCTTTACATATAAATTGAAAAATGAACATCGGTAGATTACACAGGATATGATAAATTAAAAATTGAAAAAATTGATTTTTTGATTTAGCCATAAATTTATGATTTCAACATTGAAAAAATTGATTCAAGCACACAAATACAGAGCTTACCTAACTTGATCGTTCAAGCAGATCACGCTCGACAATCATCGAATCGAAACTCGAATATATAGTCACATATTTCAAAACTCAAAAAATTCAATCTATGGCGAGATATATTTGTGAAGATAGAGAATCACGCGATAAATTGAGGAAGATTAGGAAGCTTACCTATGGCGATCGTCGACGGGGAAAAATTGGCAAAATAGATGAACATCAAATTTTCGCTCTCTACGGATCTCATCGATTTCTGGATTTTCACTCCGCTTGGGTTTTTACGTGTAATTGATAGAATTTTTGTTTAGCTGTTTGAAATGATAAGATTTTAGGTTTAGGTGTTTAATGTAAATAAGTAATTAGTTGAAGGTCAAAAAAGTAAATAACATATTTTGACATAACTTGAGTATCATTTTCCTTCATTTCTGCCCAATTTTAGAGAGATCGATTTTAGTGAGTTGGAAAGAAAGTTAATCTATCCACTTTTCCAGTCTTCCCACTTTCCTTCCTTACCAAACATGATGTTTTATCTATCCCTCAAACTTTCTATCCTTCAATTTTTTCATCGTACCAAACAGAGCATAAGACTCATGATTTACATCAAATATGTATTAGTTTCGGTATTGACTGAATCACGTGGTAAGTAAGACTTGTGATTTACATCAAATATGTATTAGTTTCGGTATTGATTGAATCACGTGGGTTCTCAGTCGGTTCTAACTACAAAATTACCGAAATTGAAATTTGCGACAAAATTATAAAATTGTCGCTTAATAAAT
The DNA here is from genome assembly GCA_023539305.1 of Ilex asprella. Lineage (NCBI taxonomy): Eukaryota > Viridiplantae > Streptophyta > Magnoliopsida > Aquifoliales > Aquifoliaceae > Ilex > Ilex asprella. The sequence goes on along the minus strand of CM042187.1, from coordinate 12,482,907 downwards.
TTTTTACTTATATAATTTTTTTAAAAAATAACAATTTTTAGAAGGCAGGGAGCTAGGGGTATGCTTGGAGCTGGATGATGGTAGATTTTGTTCCAAATCTGAATGATCCTTTAATTGCACTGGGACTGTTATGGATTGCACTGAACTCTGCATCTATTTGATTCTGAGCATGGAGCTAGAGCTGGAGCTGGAGCTACTTCAAAAATTAGGGGGTTCATGATTGTAATTAGAAATGGTTTAGTCCATCTTGAAGGATTAAAGCCATTTTTCATACTTTTAAAATTATTTGTTCTTTGATTTTTGGAATTCATTCTTTTGAAAACAAAATTTTATTTTTTTAAAAAAAAGATGTGAAATGTATGTTGAATGGAAAAGATGTGAAATGTATTGTTGTGCTCTTTTTTTATTGAACACATGTATTATTAGTGTACGGGTGAAAAATTTTATTGGAATATCATCGCAAATGTAATTATTCAATTATTTTTTACAATTTTTATTTATGAAAAAATTATTTGTGACATTTTTTTTAGGTCTCTAAAAATTAACTAAATTATTATTTTTTATATTTTTATTTATGAAAAAATTATTTGCGACGATTTTTTTTACGTCGCGAAAAATAATTAAATCATTATTTTTTATAATTTTTATTTATGTCAAAAAAAACTTGCAACGATTTTTTATTTGTGCAAAAAAATTATTCGCGACGATTTTTTTTATGTCACAAAAAATAATTAAATTATTATTTTTAATATTTTTTGTTTATGCAAAAAATTATTCTCGACAATTTTTTTTACATTGCCAAAAAGTAATTAAATTATTATTTTTTACATTTTTATTTATGTAAAAACTTATTATCGACGATTTTTTTATGTTGTGAAAAATTAATTAAATTATTATTATTATTATTATTTTTACGGTGGTGAAAAGATTTTAACTACGTTTTTTTAGTTTTAGCGACGTTTTTTTTTTCATTGCAAATAATTTTTTTTTTCAACGAAAATGAATTTGTGTCGCAAAATACTTTCTGCGACGAGGCTATTGCGACGAACGCGTGACTAAAAAAAGGTCACAAAAAATAATTGGCGACGATTTATTTTAATTTAGCGACGAAAAAAATCATCGCAAAAAATGATTTTTATTGTAGTGTACTCAGAAACCATGTTTACTTATTGGTGACGTATTATTTCCATACATTATGAAACTGTACACATAATATAGTTTTGGACAAAACTAAAGCTATAAAGTTTTTCATATATATTAACAAAAAATGGGAGTTCTCTCGCAAATTTACACTTTAAATTATGAAAATTCCTCTCGCAGCTTCAGCCCGTAATTAGACCTATCAATCGTGTTATACGATCATGTTGGATGATGTGAGTTCGTGTAAAAAAATATTACCCATATACCCAATTCGTCTATTAATTCATTTTTAACGAATTATATCATATGAAGTCATGTCGTGTATAAAATATGTATAATTAGTATATAAATCAGTCGTATCGTGTATTTTTTTTAATTGACTTCTCTTATACTCGATTCGTTTATTAATCGTGTCGTGTGGGATCCATTTGTTTACAAAAATGTGACTTAAAAGAGATTTAAATATTCAAATTTTATGTTGTATTCGTGTCGTAGTATTGGATCCTATTATATTTTGACACCCTTACCAACCCAACAGAGAGAGAGACCAATTCTAGGACTTTGCATGTGAGTTAGGCTTCGGCAACAAGTCGGCCTAGCCCAACATTTTTCAGCCCATAGTTCGTCCGTGGGCCGGGTGTCTGGGCTTTGACTAGTTAACGGGTTGGGGCGGGCCCTCGACGTGTTAGGAATTTTAAAGGCCCATGGCCCGCATGTGGGCCGGCATATTGGGCCAAAAATGGGCTAAATATGGGTCAAGTCTTATGGTCCCCGCCCATTGGGTCTGAAACATGCTTTTAATTAAAAAATTACTTTTTATGTAAAAAAAACAAAAAGGACATCGACAATTTTATTTTTTATATAAAAAAGAAAAAAAATAAAAAACATCAATTATATGAAATTGGTATGAAAAAATAAATTAACAAAAAAATTATTCATATTGATTGAATTTAACAAATATTCATACAGAGTTACAATATTACTTTACAAATTGATTGGTGAGTGAGACTATTTTGCATCACTACAAATTGAGTACATCTTAATTTAGTTGACACCTACACAATTGTTAATTATTTGCAAGTCTCAACCTATAAAAATTACAGATCAAATATCAAATAAAATTTACAATTATGAAATATAATCTAATTATTTTATTTGGCTAATGGGTTTGTTAACGGTTTGGTCCTTCAGGCCCGGGACCCTAAAAAACAAGGCCCAGACCCTAACCATCGGGCTAGCAGGCTACCCAAGCCTTTTCACAAGCAGGGCTGCCTATTAGCTTGTTGGGCTTCCAAGGCGTGGGCTGCCCATTGGGCTTTGGGTTTTTTTGGTGAGGCCTAAGGTGAGTGGGCCTTCTAATTCTCAAATTGTTTGAGCCAAATTCAAAATATAAAACTTTTAATTAAGGGCCCCTCCAAGGCTTGGTATTTGTTTGGGTCTACTACAAACCAAGTCAAGCCAACCTCCATCATCCATGAATAATAACAGGTTGAATAATAAGGCTCATGTAGGGTTTTATGGGTAGGGTAACTTCACCCATTAACAACCCTTGGGCAGTTTCGAAGGTCCATATCAGCACACATCATTTATCATTAAACGACATTGTTTTGCAATCTTGGGCCGTCGTATTACATATCATTCCCCATTCCTTTCTTGTCCTGATAGTTTAGGATGAGAATCTTTTCTTTGGTATTGGGTGGGGTGAATAGTTGAACCATTTTGATGACATCTTTTGCCATATGTTGAGGAAGAACTGAAGGGGTTGGCTTCCTTTATGACGTGTGTTATGACTTTAAATGAGCTCACGTGAGAATGACAAGGCAAGACAGGTGATGAGGACATCAGTCACTCAGTCAATAGACCGAAATCGAGCCGTTCAAGAGTTCGATGAGCAAGAAAAGAGTACGATTCTTATTATGACCAAACTGTTTCCAACAGAAAACAAAAAATAGAAGGGAAGCCTATAATTCAGGCATTCTGGTTAAACGAATTTAGAGTAATTATAGGCTCTGCAGAAGGAATTGCTGGAGAGATTTCAACAACTTTCCAAACAGAGCCGCTTAATCAAAGGAAGGGGTACCACCTTGAATCGCAAAATTATAGATACCCTAACAGAATAAGGATTTATAAAAAGCACAAGGAGTCAGGGTAAAAGGTATGCTGAACTTTCCTTATCTTCTTGCAATTGCTTTAGCTCCATTACTAATTTAAGCATCGAAGTGTCTTCGATTGAAATACTTCGATCTTGGACAGTTTGTTCATTTTTCAGGAAGGGAAGACTGAGAGATCAAGTTCAAAGCTCACCCTTGATCATAAATATCCATTCATCATTCCTGTAGGAGGTATCTTTAATTTTTACCTCTTACATTTTGGCGCCATGTGTGACAAGATTCTCATCAATCGAAACGAAAAGCCACAATGTCGAGACTTAGAAGTGTCATCAGATTACCTATAGGCAGTTTTGCCTTGGGGAATTCCGATCTAGACTACAAAGTGTTGCTTCCGTATGATAGCGACGTTAGGATACATGTGGACAAAATCCCATCTCCTCGTGAGGATGACGAGGTGTCCTCAGCAAGTTTCAAACCGTCCAGGCAACAGAACCAGCAAGGTGAAGAACGTGGTGAATCCCTCCTGTGCCAAGGGAAAAAATCACTCCTTGGCAAAGTTGGTTCAATCCCTACAGGACCAACTTGACGAGCATGACAAGTTGTTCAAAAAGTCCTACACTAGGGAAAAGGATCTGATAAAAGAAAACGAGGAATTGAAAGCTAAACTGAAGGAGATGACTAAGAAAGATAAACGTAGTAGTGAAAGCCGACGAGAAAGTCCTGAGAAAAAACAGGAAATAAGGGAAAATGATGAGGATGATAAGAACAAGCAGAAACGATCTTGGGGGCCGGAGGAAGATTCGTGGAAGCAATTCATTGCTGAAGAACTTAATAACCGTCTAAAGAGACTCGAGCAGAAATCGGTTAGGGACCTGACCACAAGACCTATAGGAGAATATGGGGATGGTTTTGAATCCTCACCTTTCACCCTGTGGATTGAAAAGGGGTGAATTCTAAGTAAATTCACCGTCTCTAACTTCAAATTATATGATGGGAAGACTAATTCAGCCTCCCACATCAGATACTACAGGCAACTTATGACCATTCATCGGAGGAATTAGTCGTTGCTTTGCACCATCTTCCAGTAGACTCGGAGAGTCGACCATGAAATGGTTCGATAGCTTGCCAAACGGTTCGGTAGACGAATGGTCCCAGTTAGCCGAGCAATTCACAGCTCGGTTTATCACAAGTAGTAAGCAACCCTAGGACGTCGGGGCTCTACTTACACTGAAGAAGAGGGGCAATGAAACTTTGAGGGAGTACGCTCATCGTTACTAGGAAATGATGAATGAAATTGAAGCCTATAACCTTGAAATTGCTATGGCATCCTTCAATATTGGATTTTCAAAAGAGAATTCCTTATATCAGTCTCTCACTAGAAGGCCAACCATAGATATAGAGAAGTTAAAGACAAGGATCGAGAAGTACGCGAAAGTGGACGATGATTTATCCAGAGACATGGGGAAGGAACATCCCACCAAAAAACAGTTTACCTGAGACAAAAAGGCAGAGTCGAACAAAGAAAGAGGTAGGAAAAGAGAAAAAATGGGTTTTCCTCCTAAGTCTCCCTTCATTAGGGTGAACACTGTGTTCAAAGAGCCAATATATAAAATACTGACTCGGATCAAGGGGAAGCCATTTTTCAAATGGCCCAACAAGCTAACAGGGGATCCTTCGAAAAGGAATCCCAATTTTAGGTGTTCATATCATCGGGATGTAGGTCACATGATTGAAAATTGCCAATCTTTGAAGCAGCACCTAGAAGAGTTGGTCCAGGCCAGGCATCTTGTTGAGTTCGTCGAGAATGGTACTACATCCGAGGGAGGAAGAACCGACCATCGAGGGGATTAGACCACTGTCGCGGGTGTAATAGATGTGATCCATGCTACTACGAATTCGCAAATGACAACAAATAATACAGCTAGGGCATATATCCAAAGAGCCGCGAAAGAAAGAAAAATCTATCAATTGCGTCCGATCCCAAAGGTAAGGAACAAGAGGATCAAGGTAGAAAAATCAACTGAAGCCATTTGTTTCACCGAGCAGGACTTGATCGAGGTACATCAGCCACATAACGACGCATTGGTTATAAAGCTTCAAATTTCCAATTACGATGTGAAAATGGTTCTAATTGATCTAGGGAATTTCTCGAAAATTATGTATATAGACCTCTTCGAGAAGCTCGAACTCAGGTATGAGGATCTTAAACCCTCTAATACTCCATTAATTGGCTTCAATGGAAAAATAGTTCTTCCCAAGGGAAGAATCAAGCTTCCCATAAAGATTGGGCCAGTTGGCGTCATAATCGAGTTTCTGGTAGTTGATACGGTCTCGACGTACAATGAAATAATGGGGCGATCTTATCTGCATGAGATGAAGAAAGTACCGTCAACGTACCACCAAATGCTGATATTCTCTTCATCTGAAGGAATAGTCAACATTAGAGGAAACCAAGTAAGTTCCCAAACTTGATTACTAGCCTCGGTCAAAGTCAAAGATGGAATGGAGGTTCGAAAGAGGAGCTCAGTAGTTGAGGAGGCTAAATAGCAACCAACCCTTGACAGCTCAGTTGATTCCATCGACCGAACTGTCAGGAAAAGTCCTAAAGTACCTTTAGGCACAGAGAAAGAAGTTACCGACCGAACAATTGAAGACTTGACTAAAGTACTTTTAGACAAGGACGAAGATCAGGATAAGTATTTTTTGTTGGGAATGTCTTTTAGCCGCGAACAGTAAAGACAACTTATCACGCTACTCAGAGAGTATGCCGATGTCTTCGCATGGAGCACGAGTGAAATGTCTGGTGTAACGTCCGAAGTGGCATGCCACCAATTGAATGTTGACCCTAGATGCAAGTCAGTCAAGCAAAAGCTCGGGAGGTCGGAACCCTAACACGAGGAAGTAGTAAAAGAGGAAGTGGCAAGATTGTTCAAGTCCCAAACCATCAGGGAATTACAATACCCGACCTGGCTGTCAAACACCGTAGTGTTGAAGAAGAAAAATGGGAAGTGGAGAATATGTGTTAACTTCATTGACATCAACAAAACATGTCCAAAAGACAATTTTTCCCTACCCAAGATAGATCAATTGGTCGATGCAACTGTTAGTCACGAACAAATGAGCTTCATAGACGTCTATAAGAGATATCACCAGATCCCCATTGCCAAACAAGACTAGGAAAAGACTACAATTATAATGCCAGAAGGGACTTACTGTTACAATGTAATGTCGTTTGGGTTAAAAAACGTCGGAGCAACGTATCAGAGGTTGATAACAATGATGATCTCACACATGATAGGCAACACCATGAAAGTTTACATTAACGACATGGTGGTTAAAATTCAATTGGCCACCAATCACTGCTCTGACCTGAGAAGTACATTCAACGTCCTTCAGAGGTACAAAATGAAATTAAATTCCTCGAAGTGTGTATTCGGGGTTAGCTCGGAAAAGTTCCTTGGTTTTATGGTCTCCCACCGAGGTATAGAGGTGAACCCCGATCAAGTAAAGGCCATTGCAGAACTACAATCACCCCGAACTGTAAAAGAGATACAAAGACTAATTGGAATGGCAGCTGCGCTTGAAAGATTCATATCTCGAGCCTCTGATAAGTGCAGACATTTTTTCAATCAATCAAAGGAAAGAAATGAGTACTTTGGAGTCAGGAGTGCGAGGAGACATTTTTAAATCTGAAGACATACTTGGTCTCCCCATCGATCCTTACGATGCCATTACATGAGGAACATCTCTTCTTCTACTTAGCCGTATCCGAGCACGCAATAAGTGGAGCGCTGATGAGAAAAAACTAGGCAAAACTAAGGCTCGTGTATTATATGAGCAAAATGTTCTTGGATGCCGAGTCAAGGTATACTCCATTAGAAAAAATCGCTCGTGCCTTGATCGATTTTGCTAGGAAGTTAAGACACTACTTCCAAGTGCATCAAATTGTAGTGTTGACAGACCAGCCCCTAAAAACCCTTTTTCGAAAGGCTGTTCTATCAAGACGCATCTCTAAATGGGCAGTGGAGCTAGGGGAGTTTGATATTGTGTTTGATCCGAGAATAGCAATCAAAGGCAGGTGGTTGCGAATTTTATTATTGAATTCCAACCTAAGGATAATCCAGGATCGAGCAATCAGACTGTCAAGCCAGAGCTCGGTGGCGAATGGAGATTATCTATAGATAGATCCTCTAATTAGAAGGGTGCTGGCATTGGTCTCGCATCAGAAAGTCCGGAGGGGTGTATTTTGAAAAAAAAACCATCAGACTTGGTCTTCAAGCCTCAAACAACGAGGCCGAATACGAGACCCTAATAGTAGGAGTAAGACTCACAATCGAATTGGGCATAACAAAGCTCTAGATATTCTCTGATTCACAATTGATAGTAAATTAGATAATAGGGGAGTACATGGCAAAGGATGAGAGAATAATGGCATATCATGTTATTGCAGAAAATAAATTAGGTCAGATTCTAGAGTATTCGATCCAGTAGGTTGGAAGAACAAAAAATAGTCATGTCGATGCCCTAGCATCATTAGCTTCAACCATTGACCAGTAGTTTGAAAGGGCTATCACTATTGAATTCCAGCCCATGCTAAGCATTTCAGCTACCGGGTCAGGCAAAATCTTATCAAGAAAATTAGAGCCGAATTGGATGGATGGGATCATCACTTTTTTAAAGAATAGAGACTTGCCAAAAGACAAGAAAAAAGCCCATAAAATGCGACTGAAGGCAGCTTGATTCTAGTTATCTCCAAAGGATGAGCTCTATCGATGCTCATCCGGAAGCCCCTATTTGAAGTGTGTACACCCCAAACTGGTGCCTGATTTTTTGTTTGAAATTCATGAGGGAACTTGCGGCGCTCATACTGGTGGAAGATCTATGGCGCACCGAATCATTTTCTAGGGGTTCTGGTAACCCTACATGTAGAAGGATGCCCAACAGTATGTTAGACGGTGTGAGAAGTGTCAGAAATTCTCACCAGAACTTCTCATCGATATTGAGAAAACCATCCCAAGAATTGCTTCCATTGGAGATCGCATGGCCAATTGTGCAATGGGGGCTAGCTAGATATTGTGGGACCGTTACCTCGGGTCCCTAGCAATAAGAAGTTCCTCCTTGTTGCAACTGATTATTTCTCAAAGTGGGTGGAAGCCAAGCCCCTAGCTCACATCAGGGATACTGATACGAGAAAGTTCATCTGGAGAAACATTATCCCTAGGTTTGGAATACCTAATGGACTCATTTATGATAATGGGACTCAGTTTGATAGTGGTCCCTTTACAACTTTCTACTAGTAGTATGGAATTTAAAACCACTATTCGACCCCGACTTATCCTCAGAGTAATGGATAAGCAGAGATTTCTAACAAAATAATACTAAATGGTATTAAGAAGAGACTAGAGGATGTCAAAGAAAGGTGGGTGGAAGAGCTACCGAGTGTTCTGCGGACGTACTGAACCACACCTCGACATTCAAATGGGGAAACCCCGTTTGTTCTAGCCTATGAGATGGAGGAAGTATTTCCATTAGAAGTTGGTTTGCGGACCTTAAGAATCGAGCTGGTTGAAAGCAACGTTAATGACGCCGTCATCATTCGAGTCCTGGATTTGGTAGAAGAGAAAAGAGAGTAAGCAACAATAAGGATGGCCTTTTATCGCCAGCAATTGTCCTAAACTTATAATAAGAAAGTCAGTCTGTGGTCTTTTGCACTGGGAGACTTGGTTCTTAGGCATGTACTGAGATTGGCTAAGAACCCAACACATGAAAAGCTTGGAGCAAATTGGGAAGGTCCATACAAAGTAGATCGAGTTGGGGCTGTGGATATTATGAGCTCGAGACTTTGGACCATAAAATGGTGCCACGCTCATGGAACTCTGCTAACTTAAGAAAGTGCTATTTTTAGAAAGTACCTTTTTAAATTGAACTCTGAAGTGCCTTCAGAAACTTAAGAGTGCCCCTTATCCTGAAAAATCAATAAGTGATTAGCAAATATATTGATATGAACTGAAGTTATTAATATGGGTTTTTGAAGATTTATCTTCCCATTCTCGTTCTACTTTTATTGTTATATATGTCCTATTGTTAAGGCAAGGAGATAAAAAATCCTGATAGGAGTACAAACTTAAATCAGGTGTAGCCACCCTATCGAATCCAGACCCTCAGCTAGGTATGACAATGTAAGCTGATTAGGGATGGATTTGAGTCCAATCAAATTGGCGGGTCGGTGCAGGGTAGAAATCATCTCTAAAATGCCCAAGGGGTCTGATAGTAACTCTACTAGATAGCCAAGCTCTTTGAAAAAAGGCCGAGCAAGGGCCATAACTTCAAGGGCGAAAATTTTCGTCAAGTATTTAAGGTCTCAGTTGAAAGAGACCGAACTCTTTAAAAAAGGGCCGAACAAAGGTCATAACTTCAAGATTGAAATTTTTCAAGTATTTAAATATCTCTGTTGAGAGACCGAGCTCTTTGAAGAAGGGTCGAGCAAGGGCCATAACATCAAGGGCAAAACAAATTTTGCCAAGTATTTAAGGTCTCTGTTGAGAGACTGAACTCTTTGAAGAAGGGTAGAGCAAATGCCATAACTTCAAGAGTAAACTTTTCTAAGTATTTTAAGGTCTCTGTTGAGAGACCGAGCTCTTTGAAGAAAGGCCAAGCAAGGGCCATCCCTTCAAGGGCAGAAATTTTTTCACCAAGTATTTAAGGTCTCTGTTGAGAGACTGAGCTCTTTGAAGAAAGGCTGAGCAAGGGTTATAACTTCAAAAATCTAAATTTTTTTAAGTATTTAAAGGTCTCTTTTGAGAGACCGAGCTCTTTGAATAAGGACCAAGCAAAGGCCATAACTTCAAGAGTGAACTTTTCCAAGTATTTAAAGGTCTTTGTTGAGAGAGCGGGTTCTTGAAGAGCCTAAATTTTTTCTAAAGATCCTAATAAGGGATCCAAATCTTTGAAGTCAGCCAGCAAGGATCGAAGCTTTAAGAAATGAAATTTCTACTTCAAGTATTCAAAAATCCCTGTAGAAGGACTAAGTTCTTTAAAAAGGCCGAGTAGTGGCCATAAGGACTTGAGCAATTTTCTAACAAACTAAACATAACACAAACATTGTACCAGAAAATGCAAACTTTCATTATACTTCAAAAGATTTACATTCAAACGATTTCTCACACATACAAGACTCAAAAAATCTTTAGGTATTTTCAGGAAGTAAAAGGTTGTTGAGACGAGCAGGGAAGGGAGTAGCGAGTATAGAGTTCAGAGGATGAGGGCACTCCAATAGCAGCAAGGACGGCCTACCAACCCTTGCTAAAGAAAGTCTTATCCAATTGAGGAATCTAAAGGGCCAAGTGGTTCTCTGCCTTCTCAATCCCTTCATCGTATACAGAATCCTCCCATTCCTTAGCTTCAGCCTTGAAGGTATCAAATTCTTCTAGAAGATTCACATAATTGAGTTGGGATTGTGAGAGTTCCACATTCACTTCGTGCTCAGATTCCTTCAAATTCTCAATATCCGTAAGAAGCTTCTTGTTCTCCTCAGTCAGGCTTTAATTTTGAGCCTAAAGAACCTTGGCTTCCTCGCAAATCTCATCATCATCAGATTCCTTCTTTGTTAGAGTTGAAGCTCGGGCATGGATAGCATTCTTTATAGCCTTATCATTTTTGGCTATCCTAGCCCCTACCTCGTGAACCTTTTAAAAACCCTTCTAGATAAGAAAAAGAAAAAGACTTGGACAAAATTTTTGAAGAAAGAAGAAAAGGCCTAAATAAACAAATCTTACCAAGACCATGTGCTAAATAGCC
>CM042187.1:12448110-12464643 GCA_023539305.1 Ilex asprella | reverse complement strand
TAACCCTGTTTGTCGAGGGCTATCCCAGAAAGTAGATTTAGTCGAAGGTCGGGCACGTGTCGGACATCCTTCAATACCAATGTACAACCAATATTTGTTTTTATCTGAATATCACCAATTCCCACGATCTTGGAAGAACTGGTGTTTTCCATCCTCACCGTACCAAAGTCTCCGGCTTTGTACGTCGAGAAGAAATCACTTTGAGAAGTGGCGTGGTAAGAAGCTGCAGTATCTACCACCCACTCAGCGTCATGGTTTGAAAAATGAAGGCATGTCTCCTCATTGACAGAAAGAATGGCCACGTCTTCTGAGAGAGTGATTAGCGTCTCTCCGTCTTGTTTCTTCGGCTGAGTACTGCCTTGACCTTGCTCTCGTAGCAACTTGCGGCAGTTTTTCTTCATGTGGCCTTGCATGCCACAATGATAACACTTGTATGTAGGTCTTCCTCCGTCATTTGATCTCCGTGGATCTTGTGACCTTCCTCTACTTTGACTTCTTCCTCTTCCCCTGTCTCTGTTACCTCCTTGTTGTTTGCCTCTACTTTCAGTGACGAGGGCATTTGACTGGTCAATGCCAACATCCTTTCTCCTGGCCTCCTCATTGAACAGGGCATCCTTAACCATTGACATGGTAAGTTTACCTCCTGAAGCCGAATTGCTGAGAGAGACTACCAACGTCTCCCAACTATCTGGTAGAGAACTGAGAAGCAAGAGAGCTTGTACTTCATCTCCCAAATTCAACTCTATCGATGATAATTGATTTACCAGACTCTGGAACTCACTAGTGTGCTCGGCAATTGAAGTTCCACTTTTTAACTTCAGATTCACAAACCGTCTCATCAAAAGGGCTTTATTCCGAGCAGTCTTGGCCTGGTACATGTCTTCCAGCTTCTTCCAAAGGACATGTGCATCAGTCTCTTGTGCAACATGGTGGAATACACTATGGTCAATCCATTGCCTGATTTGACCGATGGTTTTTCTGTTCAGTTTCTATCACTCCGTTTCTTTTGTCGGATCTGGATTTACACCTTCTGCCTCCAATGGATTGTACAAGTCTTTACAACTTAGGAGATCTTCCATCCGAGGTCTCCACAGTGTATAATTAGAAGCAGTGAGTTTGATCATGGCTCCCGACGTTGAATCCTCCGTAGACATATTGAGTTTTTAGGCTCTAAATGTCTCGATCAAAACTTTTGGGGCTGAATTTTGTAAAACGGAGTGCACCGTTGCGTCCAGAACGTTTGAAATAGCTGGGAAAGAGTCCTGGTTCACCAAAAACGGAGCTAAAATGAGCTCAGAATTGATTCGAAAAGTTTTTGGTAACTTAACGGAATATTCTTTGACGGAGAGGAATATTCCGTGGTCTTCAACCTTCTGCCGGTCACCGGTCCGGCGAACTTTTCCGGCAGCAACTCAGGCAAACTTAGGTGAGCTCCGGCAATAACTCCGGCGGCCGGTGAATTTTCCGGCGAAATTCCGGCGATGCCCGTGAGAGCACGTCCGACGTCGGATTGATGCGAGGCCAATTGGGTTTGACTCGTTTCGACGAGAGGAATCCAATGGTGCGGTCAGAATTGGATTTTGAGTTCGTTTAGAACCCGTTTGAGCCAAAAACAGTGAGCTGAAAATTTTTCCGACGACCCCAACTAAAACTCTGATACCACTTGTTGGTTATCCAGAGCCGGAAATACACCACAAGTAAGATATAAACAAAGAGGAATTCTTTATTTCTCTCTGGAAATAAAATACAAGAATTATACAAAAATTCTCTCAAAATCTCTCCCGGATTTCTCACTCTCTCTCTCTCTGTTTCTTCCTCACACTCTTGAGCATGTTTTAAGCCTTCACTAAGCTTCCTACTTATAGGAATTTTCTGGCCAAATAAGTCAAGAAAGAGGGCACTCCATTAAAGCTTTGGCAAGCTTTGTCAACATTTTCAGCTGTCCATTGTCCAGCCATCAACCAGTCCACCGTCCAGCTGCCTTGAATAGTCCACAAAGATGGTTGCTAGAGTGGGCTGCAGGTGGCTGCTAGGGGAGGCTACTGGGTAGCCTGTGGAGCTGGAACCTTCAAATTAATCATACCAACATTGCAGATAGATTGAGACAAAAAGCTCCAATCTAACACTCATAATCCCAATTAACCCATATCATCAAAAATCACAATTCGTTTCTTTCTCAACACAGGCAATCCTCCCAAATCACTTCGCAAAGCCATCTTCACCTCGCAAGGCAGCTGAAAATCTCCAGAAAAATCAAAAGATCTTCTGCACTTAACAGCATCATTTGCTAATCTGTCAGCTACAACATTAGCTTCTCTAAAAGTATGCCTTATTTGGAATTCCACACCAGTTAACAAATACTTAATCTTCCTCAATATTTCCTAGAAAATCCATGGACACTCACAAAGACCCAAAATTGCATTCACAATAATTAAAGAGTCACATTCAATTGTTAGCTTATACACAAACAGTCCATACTTCTGAACTAACTGCAGGCCATTCAGCAAAGCTTTAAATTCAGCAGCCACATTCGAGCACTCATCATAAAGGAAACGAGTAGCTAATACCAATCCCCCAAACTCATTCCTAAACACAGCTCCACCACCTGCTATGTCAGGATTATTCTTAGCAGCCCCATCAGTATTTAGCTTTAAGCAACCAGCAGGAGGTTCCATCCATTTTACCCAAATAATTTTGTTCATCACATGACTGGAAACTTGAATATGCAAAAATTCCAAAAAAAGAAGAGCCAATAACATCATCTTGCATCTCGGGCCTTATGTTCTTTACATGATACTGATGAATGTTGCAAATTTTCACAAAGATAGAATAGGATTGAAGCAAACCCTCCCCAGCAATCCTTCGGCATCTCTCTTTCCAAATCTGCCAAAAAATTAACAAAGGAACACTTCTAAGCAGACCATGACCCACTGATCTTCTTTTATTTAAAAACTCTATTTAACCTCTTAAAACGTATCAGAGGGCTCTCCCCCTCCAAGAGCTGAAATCTCCCCAACACAACGAACTTTCCCAAAACTGTCTTAGCATAGGCGCAGTCAACAAAAATATGATTCATATCTTCCACATTCTGCCTACACATACAACACCTACTCACCAAGGACACACCTATTCTTACAAAATTAGAATCCAAAGGGAAAGCTTGATACAAAATTTTCCAGCCAATAAGTTGTGCACTAGGAGCAGTAATCGTCTTCCAAATAAGCCTACACACCTCATTAGACACACCCTGCCTCCTAATAAGATGCCAATCTGTTTTAATAGTGAAAATTACAGATCCCGTACACTGCATATCTATCTATCTACAGACTCTGAAAAAGAAATATCCAAGCCCAAAACCTCAATTCTTAATTGATCAGTCAATAAATCCAGAGAATCATCCATCTGCCAGTGAGAATCAACAATTAAATCATGAATCTTAGGAAAAAATCGAGGCATCATTTCAATCTTACTTAATAAAGCACCATTTCCCATCCAGTTATCACACCAAAAATATGTTGAGATTTAAATCGTTTTAAACCCACAGAGAAACACACACAATCGAAGAACAAATCAAGAACATAAAACAATAAGAAAACAAGAAAGTAGAGGACACAAAGATTTTACGTGGTTCGGCAATTTGCCTACATCCACGAAGCTGCAGGAATTTCACTATTGAGAGAGAGAGTTACAAAGAGCGGCTACAATGCAATTACAAACTCTAATCACCAAAACAACAGGTTTTTATATGTCTTCTGCACCGGGCCACAAAGCAGGCCCAAAAAAATTTTCCATGGACTAAGCCTCTGCCCAAGCCTTTGCTCCATGGACTAAGCCTCAGAAAATTTCCGATTAAAAACCGTTCAACATTATTCCGGGTCGGGTCACCATCCGGATCAACACAAAAAACTATACTCCACAAAAGCCCAACAAAATAAACATTCAAACCATTACCCACCAACATTCTGGAATAAGAAACAACCTTCTCAAAATATGGCCTCAACATCTCAAAACACATTGAATGGAATTTATTCAAACATCTAATCAGATGTTTTCCTCTTAAAAACTTAGAGGAAAAGACTTTGGCCCACAAAGAAGATCCCTTCATAACATTCCACACTCGTTTCATTCTAAAAGAAGATTGTACCTCCTCAAACCTCCTTAGCCCCATACCACCCTCCATCGTAGGTTCAGTAATTCTGTCCCAAGCCACCTAGTGTCTTCTCTTCACATCCAGCTTATTCGACTAGACAAAACCAGCCATCAAAGAGTTGAGTTTAGTCATAATAGTTTTAGGCAAATTTAGACAGGCCAACAAATGAACTGGCATAGCAGAAAGGACATATTGCACCATCAATACCCTGCCCATATTCGATAAAAGCTTGGTATACCATCCTTCCAGTCTCTGTCTAAACTGCAACAATGTTCCCTCAAAAAATCTGACTCTAACTCGACCTTGAATAACTGTACATCCCAAATAAGTAAAAGGGCAATTCTTAATAGGGATATCAGCCATAAGATATAAAAGAAAGTTCCTTTCAACTGAAATCCATTTAGAACAAAACATAGAACTCTTCTGCAGGCTAACTCTGTGACCAGAAGACTCCTCATAACCTTTCAAAAAAGTCAACAGATTCTTCAAAGATCTTCTATCACCCCTTAAAAAAATTAATGTGTCATCAGGAAAAAGCAGGTGACTGACTAACAATGTCCCTCTAGCCAAATGATGGTGCTTAACCAATTTATCCTGAAAAATTTTCCTCAACCCCCTGCTTTGAACTTCCTCTGCCAGAATAAAAAGACAAGGGGACATGGGATCCCCCTGCCTTAAACCTCTAGAAGATTGGGAAAAACCTCTCCTTATCCCATTCATACATACAGAAATTTTTTTTGATTTTCCAAAAATTTGCAGCAAGTTTTACAAACAAATGGGAGAAGCCAAAACTAGACAGAGCTTTCAACAAAAAGTCCTACTCAACCATTAACTACGCCAAGGAAACACATTCCCCACCAGTTCTACCTTGAACAAAGTCATGGTGCTCAACAGACACTAACTCTAGCAAAAAATAAGCAAGCCTAGTGGACAGCAACTTCGTAAAGATTTTGTATAAAAAATTACGTAGGCTTATCGGCCTAAACTCAGAAAAAGAAGCTGGATTCACTTTCTTAGGGATCAAGGCAAGAAGAGTAGCATTTGCAGACCTTGGCATTTTTCCACCCTTTAAGAAAAAATTCACTGCCTTCACCACATCATCAGCAATAATACCCCACGTAGCCCGAAAAAAAACCCCAGACAAACCATCAACGCCTGGGGCACTATGTACTGACATAGAAAAAACTACATCCCTTACCTCCTCCATAGAAGCTTCCTTTAATAGTTCCATATTCTTTTCATCATTAACTAGTTGAAGAATAACATCAAATAAACTTTCCTGAATTTGATGAGGTTCAGATCTATATAAGTCAGAATAAATCATCTCTGCCACCTGTCCAATGTCATCATCAGTTTGCACCCACAATCCTGCACTATTTTGGGTTCTCTGAAATCTATTTCTCGTAGCTTTGCCTTTTGCTATAGCATGGAAGAATCTTGTAATCTTTTCACCATCCACAGCCCATTTAAGGTTCGCTTTTTGCCTCCAATAAATTTCCTCAAGCCTCGACATCCCATCCAATTCCTCTTGAACTTTTTCCAGATGTTGTATATTGTCCACAGATCCACACTGCTCCACCTTCAATTCAGCATTGCTCAATTCCACCTCTTTAGATTTTATATTATCAAAAATATTTCCAAATACCTCTTTATTCCACTTCTTTAAATGCCATTTCAAATACTTAAGCTTCAGAAAAATATCTTCAATGGGATTCTGAGAATAAAAACTAGACCATTTAGATCTAACCAAAGGCAAAAAACTATCATTCTCAATCCACATGTCTTGAAATTTAAAATAAGAGATTTTCTGCTCATATGTATCAAGCATCTTCAACAATAAAGAAGAGTGAGCAAATCTCCCTCTTGCCAAATGCATTACCTCTACTCTACTTAACACCCTCTCCCAATTAGAGTTCAGAAATACTCTATCAATTAGTTGCCACATCCTAGCATTTTCCTGCCAATTATTACACCATGTGAATCTACTTCCAACAAAACCCACATCTAACAAACCTGCACTTTGAACAAAATCATTAAACTCTCCCATTGACACAACTGATGGAAAAGCACCTCCAACTCCAAGTCTCTCTTCGGAATTTAACACAACATTAAAATCACCAACTACTAACCATGGGCCAGTATTGTTGTTTTCTATCATCAGAAATGTTGTTTAATGACTTTTAAGGTGGTTTGTTCCAGCTTACCTTGAAATAAGTGTCCGCTTAACATTTATTCTTGAAGGATGATGAACAGTTATCATTTGTTGATGTTATTCAGTTTCATTTTGAACGAGCCTTACTATACAACTTATAAATAAATGTTGAATTTGTATGAGGTTAGTTAATTTTCTTCTATAATTTCATGTGCATTTGGCACAAGTTAAGCTAATTGCTTTATTTTGCCAGCATAAAAACCCATGCATTTGTCACTGTAATCATTAAGATGAGTCTTGATATATATTTTTTTGTGCCCTTGGTTTATCAAATAAATGATTTTGTGTTCTAAATATTATAAGAAGGTTTCCCAATGAGCTACAAATTTCATGCATAGCACCAGAAAAAAAGTTAGGTGTTTCATTCTCAGTTTTCACTTTATAAGGTAGTTGTTGTGAAGTATTTCATGTAAGGTCATTATTTTAAACAATATTACGAGTCAAAGAATTCATAAATGAATATTAAAAGCTAAATTGGTAGTGGCAGAGTTTGGGTAATCTGGTGACTGATCAGATTAAATTAGAAATTTTGGAAGTAGGAATTTGTCTTACAGAAGGTTCTAATGAATTGGTTTGGAAGCAGAGTGAGTCTGGTAGTTTTTCTATTAAAACTACATGGAGTTTGGCAAGGACACCTGGTGCAGAAAATGGAATGGCTGTTTCTATATGGAAACAAGCTGCTCTTCCTAGTTTGAAATTGTTGGGTTGGAAAATTTGCAGAAATGTTGTTCTAGTGGATTTAAGGTTTCAGCAGATTGGTGTTTGTCGGCCAGTAGGTGTTCACTGTGTTGCAGAGATGTGGAGTATGTGGGACATGTTTTTATTGATTGTGAAATTGCTGAGTCAGCTTGGAAGAAGTTAGCTGATTTTTTTGGTTTTCAGCTTGTTAGGAATAAAGTTCCTTTGGGGAGAATGTTGAGGTTGGCTAGAATTTTAAGAAAGCAATCTCTGAGTAACATCTTACTTAGAGGCCTTACTTTGGTGGTGTTTGGGCAATTATGGAGGGAGAGATGTCGAAAGATGTTTGGGGAAGGATGCTTGACTGTATATTCTATTTTTATGAGGGTTTGTTCTGTTTTAAGGATGCAGGCCTATGGTGTTAGGCCCAAGGCACCTGAGAATGGGTTTGGTCAAAGAATGTTGAAGGATTTGGGGGTTGAGAATGATAAAAGGGTGCAGATAAGAGCTATTTTGGTGAATTAGTTTTCTTCATCTGTTGGTTGTCTGAAATTGAATGTGGATGGCGCGTCAAAAGAGAATCCTGGGAAAGCAGGGAGGGAGCTGTGGTGAGGAATCAATGGGGTGGTTTGGTAGTTGTTGCTTCTTTCTTTTATAACAAATGTTCTAATAAGGGCGGAGTTAAGGGCATTCAGGGATGGTTTATGCTTGATTGAAAGGTATGGTTTGATGGTATATCAAATTCAAATTGAATCTGATTTGAAGGTGATGGTTAATATGGTGTTAAAGGGCCATCTAAGGGCATGGAAATATAGGAGGATATTGAGACAGTTTAAGGAAATATTGGGGAGGTTGAATTTTAGTTTGGTGCATGTATATAGGAAGGCAAATGGTTTGGCTAATTTCTTTGCCAACTGGGCTGTGCAGCAAGAGTCTCCTATTGATTTTTCTTGTCTGTTAAACATTCCTGATCAGGCAAGGAGGTTGCAACATACTGATCAATAGGGCACCAAAGCTTTAAGGAAGAAGATTATTATTTGTTAATTCTTTTTCTCATATTTTTTGATGAAAAGACAAAGCAGGGTTTGTCTGCTCGTCTTATTGATTGTAAATTCTTTTCAAATGAAATAAAGTGTTGATTTTTTTAAAAATAAATAAATTGTTATTCAACAAAGCAATTAGAACTACACAATTCAATTCTAAAACTCCAAGAAAAAATTTAAAATAATAGTACCTACAAAAACGTTGTTGACAATATTAGTATAGAAAATCGTATCCCAACAAAAAAAAAATTATAATTATAATTTAAAATTATTCACGTGCAACAAACGTGTGCATAAACTAGTAAAAATAAGTTGGTAAATCTAAGTGTTAAAATTCAAGGTGTAAATTAATATTTTATGCAGGAATGTTTATATAGAAGCTGAAATAGTTTCCTTAAGAACTGAAAAACAGTAGTTAAAAATTGGTAGTGTGATTACAGCAGTTAGAATTGAAACATATGATCGAATAAGTGTTTTATAAGCTATATATCATTGATAATAGAGTAAACATTAATGCTAAAAATTAGCATAATACCATAATTATTACAATCAAGGACTGTAATGGTTTTAAGCAAAGCCTATTGAAACATTTAGTTTAAGGTAATAAGCACATTTTAGGTGTATAGTATTATTTTAATACTAAAAGAAATATTTGAGTGAATTAGAGTGATTCCTAAATGTGAACAAGATACACTCATTTGAAAAGAATGACGAAGTTTAAGTATGGTTATTGTACACAACAAAAGTAGAGTATCAAATACATGTTCATATGCATTTACTCGCAGTTACTATATTATTTTAGGATCGATATTCATTTGCATACGTACCTAAACTAATTGTTGGGTCAAAGACTACTAACTCGGTTACACCTAAAGATTGACCATAAAGTAAGGAGGGGTAACTGTCAGCGGTAAAGGTAAAGTGTATTGCTTCATAATAATTGAAAATTAAAGTATATGATATCAAGTTTATTTTCTTATATGTGAGAAATCAATTTTGTCGAATTGATTTGAGTTAAGTTGCTTAAATTATGGATCAAATGTGTTTTTATGAAAAGTTTGTGATTTTAGTATTATTCACTGTTCCAAGTTATTGATAACTTGACATGGCTTACATGTTGTTGATTTTGACATTGCTTGAACATTGTAGATAGTTTAACATGGCTTAAATGTTATTGTTTATTTCGTTGCTTATGTGGATATTTATTATTTTGATATATGAGGTTGATTTGTGTTTCAAGGTGAGTTGAGTTTTGCGGGTTGTGAGTATCTCTTTGGTGGAATAATATTTGATCCAGATTTTTTGTTAAATTTCTTTTGATTATGATGTTTAGTACATTCAAGAAAATTATTGGTTTCAGAATGTCGAAGTCTAGAATTAGGTCCACTACTACACTAGCATGGTAGAGGAGGAGAGATTTTTTTTTTGGATCAAGCAGATTGCAAATTTATTTAAGTAGAAAAATGTTGGTTACAATCAGAGGAAAATAAAGCCTTAAACTCAACAAGGGGCGACTGATCCAATTCACAACAAGAGAATCGGACAACGCCGTTACTGCCATCCAATGAGCTACCCTATTAAGGGCTCTTGGCTTGTGTAAAAACCTAAGATCCAAGTGTCTAGCAAAAAATATAAATATCCTCCACAAAGACACTGATTTCCCAAGGAGGGACCCTTTCAGTTGAGCTGAGCTTGATCACTTCCAGGCTATTGCTCTCAATCATGATGTGTTGTAGCTGTGAAACATTTGCAAGCACACAATCTTGTATAACTGCTGCAGCTTCTGCATAAAGGCTTTGAAACAACTAGGATTCTTTTTCTAATTCCATCCAAAAACCTTTCATTTGTGTCCCTTAAAACAATACCTGTAGCAGCCCTTCCGTCTTTGTAAGACCCATCACAACTAATTTTGAGGCCTTGCTACCTCTGGGTGGTAAGAGATTCTGATGTGTTTGGGGTAACTGAGTAACTCCCTTTTGCTCTTTTTCCAACTGAGATTACCTCGCTCCACAGTTGCTTAGCTTTTAAAATTATGGCTAGAGCATTGGGTTCTTCTTGATTGAAAACCATTTGATTCCTCCCTTTCCAGATTGTCCAAGTTGTTGTCACGACTTTGCCCATAATCTCTAATGAACAAACTGTGTCGTTGATAGCTTCCAGAAGTGAAGACGCCCACTGCATAGCTGTCTCATTCAATTCCTTATCAAATCTGAATCCAAATTCTGAACCAAACCACACCTTTTTTGTCCATTTATATCCAAACAGCATATGTTCAATGGATTCTACCCTATCTCTGCAAATTTGACACCATGGGGATTCTGCACATCTTTTTTTGAACAAGTTTTCCCGAGAAGCCAATGCATTATTACGTACTTTTCACAAGAAATGTCTTACCTTTGGGAGAGCCTTCATATGCCAAATGACATGCCAGAGTTTCGGATAGGGTAAGAATGATGAGCTAGCTTCCATATTGTTGGGATTTTTTAGACTAATCGCGAATGAGTATCTCGATCTGACTGTATAAATTCCATTGGTGCTTGGTTTCCGTACTCTTCTGTCAATCCCTATTACTTTTGGGATTGGGATGGCTGAGGCAGTTTTGCTCTCTTCTTCGTTGAAAAGTTCTTTCAGCAAATCTGTATTCCACATTCTGAATACCTGAACGATGAGCTAGCTTACCTAGAGAAGGTTATGGTCGCCTTTGGTAAAAGGGGTATCCACCTGTCATCCCAAATTCTGATCTCATTACATTCCATAACTTGCCATATCAACCCTTTGTCTAGTAGCTCTCTCCCCTTCATTAAGCTGCTCCATACCCAGGAAGATCTTGCTCCCTTCACACTCCGGAAAGTAGATAGACTTGAGAAACTTGACCCAGTAGGAATTTGAATTTTGGAGGATCCTCCATCCTTGTTTCGCAAGAAATGCTTGATTAAAGAAGATGAAGTCCCTAAAGCCCATACCCCACTCGCCTTTAACTCATCCATCTTTTCCCATTTTTTCCAATTAATCCCATGCTTCTCCCCTCCATTACCCCACCAGAAATTTCTTACATACCTATCCAATTTGTCGCAGAAATTCTTTGGGAATATAAGAACGGACATAGCATAGGTTAGAATTGCTTGAATTACCGCTTTAATAAAAATTTCCTTTCCCCCCTTTGTTAACAATAAACCTTTCCATCCCTGTTTCTTTTTCAAAACACCCAAATATGACTAGTAAATAGCCAAAGATCTTATTCTTTGATCTTCCCCCAAAACAAAGGAGCCCCAAATATCTTGACTCAACAGACAGCTGCTGCAAACCCAAGAGATTGTTGAGGTGAGTTCTTTGTTCCACTGTTGTATTTGTTGAGAAAAGAATGTCTGATTTCTGGTAGTTCATACACTGTCTTTGATTTCTGGTAGTACATCTCACGTTTTCCACACTGCCTCAAGCCCAAAAGGCCTATAAATCTGTTTTCATTTGAATTTCAGGACTATATGAAGGCAATGGTCTTGACGCAAAAAATAAAGTTATTCAATTTTAAATTGTGCGTTAAAGATTCAAGTCACAAAAAGAGTCTCTTCACATGCAAAAAATAAGTTTGCATACATCTTACTTTTCCTAGATCCCGCAAAGATGAATATCTCGTGCACCAGACTGTCTTTTCTTAGGATAGGTGAAATTAGATCACCTCTTTGAAATTAGATCACCGTAGCTAATTTGATTTTTTTTCACTTTGCCCCGATAATTCCCATGGGGTGCATATGAATTTTGTCTCATCACACCCCCACCCCACCCCCACAAAAAAAAACCTCTGCCACTAGGACAAGGCGGTTACCAAGTTTAACATTGGATAAGTAATCTCTGAAACCATAATCAAAACAAACTTCAACATTATCCACAACTTCATAGCATCAAGGAACCAGTTCTACTATGTTTATTTTTTTTTCTTCTGAAAAATACATTCATGCGTTGTCACGTATTCACATACACACACAAACACACACAGATGCTGAAACAGTTTACAAGCAATAAATGTCGCATGGGACACATTACGCAGTTTCATCAGTTAAAACTGCCATTATAAAACTATACCCTTCAGCCATAACCAGTAATGGATTTCAACCAAGCAGAAGTTCCCTCAAGACGTTTTCACATAAGCTGCTGTCATATGTTAATAAATGCCCAACATCAGGAACCTCATGATATCGAATCCATGGAAGCTTTTGCGAAAGATAACGATTTAGTAAAGATGGAATAATTTTGTCTTCGCCGCCTTGCCAAATGTGAATGGAGCCTTCATTGTTAGGGAAAGGATTGGTTACATCCATGGGATCAAATTCCCATTTTCCATAACCAGCAATTATGTCTCGATGCAGAGATTCGTGAACACCTTGTTGTCGTATCTTTTCCTGAAAACAGAACATATCCCGAGAATTATCAGTAGTAGATCGATTTGATTTGCTCTCACAAAAAAACAACCACAAGTATCTCGCCTCCTTGTGTATGAGCTTACGCCTTAACTTGTAAAGATGTGGTATTTTAAAGAAGCAAATTTGTCTGAACATATTTTCAGACAACTAGTGCCAAAGCAAGGACTCTGTGTTCTTAATAACTCCCCACTCCCATCATAAGGTTTCTGCAGAGGATTTCTGTAATATGTTTATGGCGCATAACTCAATAACACATCTATCTAAATACGTTTACGTGCCTAGCAGGATTAAGAGAACTATATGTATAACCATTCTGGGAAAAATACAAATATGTCCTCTTCCGGCAGCAATACCTATGGAACTTTATTCAATTGTTGTATAAATCGTGTAAAAAATTAAGGGCAAACTTCACTTTACCTCGTGTGGTATACCCCAAATGCACTTTATCTCTGTGAGTTTTAGAAACCCCCACATAACCCTCACATGCTTAGTGAACTAAACCGCAAAATTACAATTTCTGTCTAATTTAACCGACTGTGCTCCTCACGCTCTATTAAAAACATATTTTTAAATGACCAAACTATCATCACCAGCTGACCCCAAAAAACAATCATCGCCTGCACCCAATCTCTCTCTCCCTCTCTCTCTCTCTCTCTCGTCTAAAAACCATCATCATCTGCTAGCTTTTTCCCTCTCAGAGTCACCCCCCTATACACTGGCGACCCACACACACACACAGAGCACAAGCAAGCAGGCAGGCACATATACACACAGCACCGTCCCTTTCTCAACTGCAACTGACCAAAGTCCAACAAAAAACCACCAAATCGTTACCCACCAGTCTTTGAACTCGACCATCTTTGTAGACTCGGATTAATGGAGGAACAGTGGTGGAGGCGTAATAACAGTGCAGAGAAGGCCTTGGCGCCGATGGTGATGTTCTGATTTTGATTTTTCAAATTTTAATTTTGATTTCATTCATTTTTGCTAATAGATTTTAACCTCACAATTTGATTTGAATTTTTTTCCTCTAACTTCAGGCTGAAAGCATTGCATTCATGCCACAAGAATGGCCTAAGTGCTTTGCCGGAGGGAGGTTGTAGGGAGTCTACTAAAGAAGGAGACAGAGGGAAGGGTATTAATGTCATTTTACTTTTTCTGTTAACAGAGTTAGGAGTGCACTTTAGTCCATTAAGCATGTGAGGGTTATGTGGAGGTTTCTAAAATGCATTTGGAGTATACCACAGGGCGTACCAAAAATTAAAATATCCTTTCTAGGCAGCACTGCACATAGAACTTTAAACAGCTATTGAAAACAAAAACAACAACTTAGAGGGTGAGGCAATTTACCTGACCAACACTTGGGGTTTCCGACAACTTCTTTATGATCTCCAAATCTTGGCTGCTGAAAATAGCCATGTTACCTGCCATCATACTTAAAGAAGGGAACCATTTTTGAGTCATCCACCAGTTAAATAGCCAAGGGGTGTAATGTGCAACCCGAAACGTCCACTGGTCTGACCCAACAAGTTTTTTGAAGGCTTCTTTAGATAAACTGGCAGGGAAACAGGGCCACCAATAGTTGACAAATGGAACCACAAGTGAAGCTCCAGACAATCTGCGTACCAAATCTAAATGAGAACTAAGCATTTGACATTTAATGGAAGAGAAAATATGAAACCACTAAATGAAATAGTATGCCTGTGTGGAATATATTTTAGGCAACTCCAAACAGGGTATGCTCCCATCGAGACACCAAGCACGTAAAACTTGGAACCAATCTGCAACTGGTCAGCTAGTTCTTGAATGTCAAATGCCTCACTCTTCACTGAGCGTGTTGGATGAGGATCACTTTCCCCATACCCTGCTCGGTCAAATGATAGGAAACAAATCTGAAGCTCCTCCACAAATTTCTGGAATCGAAAAACAGTTTTTAGAGAGCCATATTAGAGCAATCCTACCTTTAGATTAGAAAATTGGGAGAAATAATCATGCAATAAACTTCATATCTGGAACATTTTCCAAACATAGTGAGGTGTTGGACATCTTTTTTGAGAAATAAAACTCTATTTGTTTGAACTTACACTCAACAGTTACCACATTTGTATTACATAAAAGAATATGCATCTGTTTTGCAGCCTGACATGCTTCAACATCTCAAATGCATCTGCATCTGTATTATGTTTTAATACAATATACGTTATACTTATTTAAAAAGGGATAAAACGAGATACACAAAGAAAAAGTGAAATAAAAAATCAAACATCAACTGAGTTACAATAGTCCCATACCATTATGACAAACCCATCCAATGTTGCCTTGCTATATCAACCAAAGGACTGCAGGGCAGCAAAGCCAAAATTCAAACTAGGGAGCCAATCCAGAATAGACTAATTATAATATAGGATTCACAGGATCCCCATTCAGAAGATCCATAATTTAAGTAGGTTTTTCTGTAGGTTTGCCTCTGCAAATCAGGAGCACAAAAATTTGGTGTAAATATTTATATCATATATTTAATGATTACCACAGGGATTTCTCCCAGTCTTTGTAAAAAGAATCCTATGTCTCGGAGTCCAGGATGCTAAATCTAGGACTGTTGTTCGCACCCAAAACCTCATCAACTTGACACATACCATTTTGATTTGGCTATTTCCTAAATACATATGTAAATGCTACTAAATGTGCATTCTGGGTAGTTACTGATTAAGAACCTCATGTTTTCGCTCCATTGCAGTGATATGTGCATAGAAATCCAGCTACAATTTCAAAGCAAAATAAAAATGTACAGTGAAAGTTAAATAGAGACATCGAGCATACTTGAGAAACAGGTAAACTGAAGTCTTTGGAGCTATCAAAGCCATGAATGATGATGATCTTGTACTTGGCCTCTTCCTTGCTGACCCCAGTCACCTTGTATGCCAAATGCCTCCCGTCACTGAGTTTGACTCTTGGTGAAGTAACAGGAGGACCACCTGGTGAACCACAAACTTTGGGAGGAGGCGGCTTAATTGCAACATAAACCCAACCCAGAACTCCCACAACCATAGCCATTGCTATAGGTACAATCATTTCTACAGAAAGCATACATGTCATCAGCATGGTAGTGAAATAATAAGAAACAAATTTAACAATGAAAGCCAAAAACGAAGTTATTGAGCTCTTGAGAGCATAGCATTCTAACATCCTCAAAAAAAACTTTTAACAAAGAAAGACAAGGTTTATGAGCTTGAAGCAAACGGTTCGAACAATATTTGTATATTCTCTCCCACATAATTATGGGTGGCCATTGGATACACATCGGCAGTTTATCATGCTAATAGTCTAATATGTATTTTCAAGAAACATGATTGCAATTTGAAACCCAGTCTAAAACACTTGCAATACAAGCCCTCAACACCAAGCCTTCTCCATTCTAAAGTGGTAAGAAGCATCTCAGTATCAACACGAGGATAAGAGGAATTTTCATATCGTTAAT
Source organism: Ilex asprella (assembly GCA_023539305.1). Taxonomy (NCBI): domain Eukaryota; kingdom Viridiplantae; phylum Streptophyta; class Magnoliopsida; order Aquifoliales; family Aquifoliaceae; genus Ilex; species Ilex asprella. The sequence goes on along the minus strand of CM042187.1, from coordinate 12,448,664 downwards.
AGTAGAATCACAAATAGGAGTATTAAATAATAGTAGGAAAGAGATGACAGCATGACCGTCTACAATATATTCTTGAACAACCATACAAAAACCAGGAATCAAGAGGGTATTACTCTTATAGTTAGAGCAAGATGAAGTGGCACAAAAAGAAGAATGAAATGGCACCGAAAGAAGAAAGGCTACTCAATCAAAATCTCCATCATATAGAATGCTCGGACGAAAAAACATGCTGGTAAAATAACTTTACATAGAATGAGGCCGAGCATATGGACGAATGGCTATACAAAAGAGAGAGAGATTAGAAATCAATGCAGTGGGTATTCAGCTAAAGCCCCACATATAAGTGAGATTCAAGGATACAGGTTGATCATCTGAATGAAAACTGCACAGGGTGGCGCAAGTGATTCTAGAACAACAAAGTGGACTGCCAAATGGAGTTTCAAGTCAAGACTATAAGAAGTGCTAGAGTGTCACAGACTGAACAGCATAAGTAACTCCACATGAAGCAGAATCTAAAACTGTATCCACGCGAACACGTTGATGATGCACAAATT
>CM042187.1:12404474-12447710 GCA_023539305.1 Ilex asprella | reverse complement strand
CCATTCTAGTGCCCGGACATAGTGGATTACAACTCCTATAGACCTCATAGGTCTACTAATGTTTAATATTTGAACCTTGGCACAAAAAGTAATGTTATATTGACTAAATTTTGGAATTAAATTTTAAATTCAAATGGCGTGATAACATATTATTTAAAGTTTTTATTGGAATACAAATGATATGACACCAAATAAAAAAAGCTCATCTTCACTGTCATGTCATTTCGACTTTAAATTTAGTCTTAAAATTTGATCAGTGTAGCATTATTCTGGCACAAAATTGCAATTTAGATGGATTGGGTGAGATTAACCTAGATATAATTTTGTTAGGAACTTTTTGTAATTGACAAATTTTGTAAGGTCATTATGTATTCTTGTAGTACAAGTAGCAAGTGCTCGAGAGGTCCATGAAGAAAGGTAGAAGATTTTGGTCTAGTGATTAGCCCTCTTCAGCTCTCTTAATAAGACGGTGTGTTGTAAACATACTTTTCCTACACATCAATTAACCTCTTATTTTATATTTGTAAAATAGAGAACGATTTCTCTAAGAGAGATCCAAGAAGGCTAGTAAGAGGCTACAAATCAAGAGAAAACCTACCCCTACATCAAATCAAAATCCAATTCTTATGAGATCAACATTTAATTCCATAGGATTTTGAATAATAATTGTTGAAGATCTTTTAGATCCACCAAATCCACAACACAGGATTCAAGGAGGCTACCCAAGAATCAAATGAGGATTCCAAGAGGATATGAAGGAGGATTTCAATGACAGATCATAGAGTTTGATTTGTTGCTTTTGGAGCTATTCTTGCAGTGGAGTGCCAAAATGCAAATAGTTATCCTGTGATTTTTTCTGAGAGGTTTCACATTAAAATTGTTGGTGTTATGTCATTGTCATTCTTTACATAATTGTAATTTTTTACTCATTCTATGTGTTCGATAGTATGCTTGTGAGAATGCCTCTTGCGTGTTGTTGGTTGTTCTAATTGCATAAATCTATTATGAATTGGTGGAAGAGATTTGAAGGGATAAAGTTGGTGAATTATGTTGCGTTGGATTGTATTGTTTTGGTTTTGGCTTAATACATATATTCACTAATGGAGTCATCAGTCTTCATCGAATAGGGTTAATTGAATTAATTACTTAATTAATTTATAATCAAGTGATATATGTTTTTATTTGAGCATAAACATATCACATTAAGTCGATATTTGTCATAGTAACACATTTTGAAATGCAATGACAGTGTAAAAAAAATGAATAATGTCGTCACAAATACGTCTTTAACGACCATAATCACTAAATATTAGTGTTAATGGATTTTTATAACTTAAAATACATTTGATATAAAAACCTAAGTTTCTATGGTATTTTTCATTTTTCTACACGTAATTGTGCTTAATGACCCAAAAAATGCGTGTCTAGACGAATCAACTCAAAAGATTATAATTATGTACCGACCTTCGAAAAAACCCTAATTAAAAATCTGAGAATTTCCCTTAAATATTCCTCCAAATGTGGCTCGTCCTTCTATTATAGTGGGTCTAGGTCCACATTGGAACCTCTCTTATTACAACAGAGAACAATTGGGCTTTGGGTGTCCTAATTTGGGCCTTGGTTGTATAGGGCCCCATCCTTATTTACATGACCAAATGTTCCACTTAACCTTGGGTTTAAAATTCTAGAAGTCGGAACTGGGAAACCAAAAATGGTGGTAATTGGCAACTAGTCCCGTTTAAGGATCGGATTTGGATTGGATCTCAGTTGATTTGAACACAAACTTAATTTGATAGTTTCGATTCGAATCCCATTCAAATATCCGATGAATTTTATTTTCACAATTTGTATCCCAAATTGGTAAAATTTTAAAATTTGATTTGAATAACTTAAATTAAAGCCAAATTTTACCAAAATTAATCCAAATTTCAACTAGTTTCATAAAAGACTACTCAAATTCAAATTAATCCAAATGGAGTGAGTTTAATATATCTAACTTTGAGTTCGTAAAAAGATGATATGACAGATTTCACTTCTAATTCAACGAATTGGTCAAAAAAAACAAATCATATCCCTGTAATAAGATTCGATTTTCGATCAAATCATATCCCATTAATGAGATTCGATTTTAAATCAAATCTGACCCATTGATAGGCTTATGAGCAATTGAAAAAGCGAAAAGGTATGAGGGCTTAGAAAATGTTAAGAAAGTCATGAGTTCATGAGAGGAATATGAACAAGAAAGAGAAAAGGTATGAAGGGCTTAGAAAATGATAAGAAGTCAGAAGTTCATCAGAGGAATATGAACAAGCAAGAGAGAGAGAGAGAGAGAGAAATATTTTAACTTCCATGTATAGCAATCCACTCTCTCCTATTACCAATTTCAGATTAGAAATGACTGCAACTGATTCTCTTTCATTTGATGTGATCTATAACCACTAAGTCATTACCAGCATCTCTTCTTTTCTCTTCTGTTGGCAATGCCGTGGAGTTCCTTTATATCATCAACTCTCCTTTGAATAATATCCATTAATATCTTGGCCATATAATAAGAAATAAACTGGGAAAGTTCTGAAGGCACCCATCTCAGTAATTTCCACTTTATACCTCAAAAACAAAAGGCCCTAAAGCTTTATAGTAGCTTGAGAATGTCCAAACAGTATCTGCAAATTCTGTCTGTTCCCTTTGTAGTAAAAAGCCAGCAGAAGATAGAAACCTCCTTCGATAGATACCCAAATATAATTTCAGTCTTTTCTGGTATTTCTGGGTCAAAATCTGCAACTTATATCGGCCTAAAGGGTATAAGAACATAGGTCCATATCAAAACATTATTTTTTTTGTATTTTTTTTCTGCCAAGCTATTTCTTATACCCCTTAAACATCTTACAACAGAACTAGTAAGTCCACTTTATTCTATGCACCTACACCTCGATGATAATTAAGCCAATACCATTAACATTATCTATATTTATCTAATAATGGAGTTAGAAAGTTTGAATCTTTTTCTCATATTCTTTTTTTCGTCCATTTCTATCACTTCTTAAAATCGAGATCTGGTGATATAACACAGAATCTTCCAAAAGTGAAACAGGTGTTAGAGGTACGTTCGATTACTTCAATAGCAATGAATCTCGAAAAGAGAGTTGAGGATTGGAACAAATGTATAACAGGAATTCTTGGAATTCCTTGGGGATTCTTGATTGGTGCTGAACTAACTATCTCAATATAATTTTTATGTTAAACATTATTCATATATGATATTATACACATGTTGATATTTTTTGTTGTAGTCATATATTTTGAGAAAATTTTAGCAATACTTAAAAAATAATAATGAGTATAAATTAATTTTATATTATGTAATTAAAGTAAGGGAAGAAAAGAAAAAATGATATTTCCTACCGTAGGATTAATTTTTTAGGCGCTCAAATTTTATATTATATTGTGATTTTAAACACGAATTATGGTTAATGCATATATATACATTCCAATCATAAACCATTCCCATCCATGCCTTCTCACCCCCTAATTTTTTATTTTCCTATCTCTTCTCAAATTATTCTCCCATATTTGGTGACCCTTTTTGGTATTGAAATATAAATCATTAAATTACAACCTCTCTAACATTATCAGAATAAAAGGTTATGTATTCGAACTTCATCATCACTCTGATTATTACAAAAAAAAAAAAGGATTTTTATGTATTAGACCCCAAATCTAATCTACATGTGAAGGACGTATTACAATATGAATATTTAAGTTGCACTTTCTTTAATAATTTAAACTTTTAAAATAGATAATTATTTAATGATCCACTGAAGAAATGCTTCTTCCTCCCCCCCCCCCCCCCCGCTGGAATCCAAAATATTGCAATATGAAAAAGATTTGGTTGTATCCCATGGTAGGAACCATAAATAAAATTTGTTGGCCTCTTTCTTATGTCTCTGGACAACCAATTTAGTGTTGGATTTTTTTCGTACAATTATAATTATTCATGATTGATCACATTTGTGATTATCATTAATATGTGGTGTATAATTAATAATCACAATCAATTATTGCTGGGGAAAAATAGCACAATTTTATGAATATTACGTAACGAGTCATTTATAAAATCATAAAACAACAAGAATACAAATCAAATATATATGATACTATAGCATGTGATTAAGACAGTATAAAATAGACAATAATAAATTAGAAAAGAACTGACATGTGATATCTGGGAGACATGTAATCATTGTCCTAAAACAGTTATGCATCTCCACGTGAAAGTATTAACGGACATATGCAGCTCTAAGATTCAATTCAAATATGCTCATAGTAGCACCTCTTGAGGAGTCACGTCCACTTGAAAATTGAAATGAATCTGACTTGAGCCGAAATTGCCCACAAAATCTTGATATTAAAAATATTATGCTATTATTTTAGAATATTGAGAAGAACGAAGTCGCAAAAAAAAATCAAATAAAAAGATAAATTAATGGAACACACAACAAAGGAGGCAAAGAACTAATTGGGTTAGAGCATAGAGGCTTAAAGAATATGGTTGATCCCCACCGACAACTCACTCACTTGGGCAGCCTATGATGACTTCTTTATATAACTTTTTTCCTTATAACCTAGTCCATTGAAATTAAGATTAATGGCCAAATTGAATCCGCCATTGAAGTGTCTAATTATAGCGGTTGCAACAGAAATGAAATAATTAGGAAGTTTTTAAAAAACTTTAATTTATTCCAACTATTGTAACTCCACATCGAATCATCCATACTACATAGTTAGCTTCGTCTGAAACACATTTTCTCACAAGGGAGGGGGTATTGTTCAGTTGCAACTAGCATGTCAAATCATCTGTTCCAGTACTTTTTTCCCCAGAAACAGAATCGACTACGGTACAGCCAAAAAAACAATTCGGCATCATACAGATATTTTATCGGTAGAGTAATTTTATTATTGTTGTGGTACCTAAAAAAAATGATGAAAATATTTATTATAATAGTGATAAAAATATTTATAAATGTTGTAAAAGTACTTATAAATGTAATAAATTATCCATAAAAATAATAATTTTTTATACTTAAGAAATGTGATAAAAATAGTTATTATAAATGTAGTAAAAATACCTATAATAGTGATAAATACACCCACAAAAATAATAAATTAATTATAAAAATAATAAATATTTTAATTATAAAATGAACCATAAAAATTATAAAAATATTCTTTAAAGTAGTCAATTTTAGAAGTATTATATCAATTTTTTTTTAGTGTACCTAGTCAAGTCCGCAAGAGTGGGAAAGGAGATCAGTTGCAGGTTGCATGTCAAAATCATCTCCTGTTACCAATAGATCAATTGGTAAGTTACTGTTCTAACGTAATTAGGTTTCGAGTTCAAGTCTTAAGAACACAGCTGCAATCGGTAGAGAGAGCTTTGTCGTTCTTGTGGTCCTACTCAACTCAAATTCGAATTAATCAGAGTCCAAAATAGCTTTCGGATGTCGAATGATCTGACAAAAAAAAATCATCTCCTGTTCATTACTTTTTTTTTCCCCAGAAACTTCTTTATAATATGCACAATTCTCTTGCTACTAAACTAAATGTTTAACAGTTGTTAAAAAAAAAAACTAAATATTTAAACAAGTTCAGTGTACTCGTGTAGCAAGAGAACCACGCCCACCCGGCCAACCCCCTCAAATACAGTGAAAGAGAGCACCTTTTCTTGACAAATATTTCCCTACTATATTTTAATCCATTTCCCTGCAATCATGAGAGAAAATATTTTTTATAATAGTGATATTACTTAATAAGATAATGTGATATTATTAATTAATAATATTAAAATATAAAAATAAATAAATCTTACAAAAATTAATAACTAACCTGTATAAATAATTTCCAACTCTTTTGTTATATAAATTTAAGTGGAATTAATTTTTTTATTTAAAATTTTATTATTAATTAATGATATCATAGTATCAATATTAACATGGTCTCACCCCAAGTTCAATATTTACTCCACTCAGTAATGTTCTGAAGTTGGTTGAAGTGTGTGTCTCGGCACTATAAATACGAGGTTTCTAGTTCAAAGACGAACAAGAGATCTTCCAGGAGAGAGAAAACGTTGTATTTTAAGTCTTGTAATCCTTCTGTTCTCTTTCGCTCATTACTGTTCTCTCTCGCTCTCTCGCTCTAATGGCCAAAATTTCAGATCCTCTTGTAATTGGGAGAGTGGTGGGAGATGTTGTTGATTATTTCTCTTCAAGTGTTAAGATGATTGTTACTTACAACTTCAGAAAGCATATCCATAATGGCCAAGAGTTGTTTCCTTCTCTAGTGACCTCGAAACCTAGGGTTGAGGTTCCTGGAGGTGATATGAGATCCTTCTTTACCCTGGTATTTTTTTTATTCCATCCATTCTCTGATCTTGTTATATATATATATATATATATATATATATATATATATATAGATATATTTGTTTTCCATATCTCGTGAGTAGAACTCATGCAGCTGCTAGCTTTTTCTTCCAGATTATGACAGACCCAGATGTTCCAGGTCCTAGTGATCCATACCTGAGGGAGCACTTGCACTGGTATAGGCTCTTGGAAACCTCCATCTAACTACTAAGAATCAATTAACCTCTAACCAACCTGAATTATGGTGTTTGATATCATCCACTATCTCCAAAAAATATTGGGCGAACGGTGACACTTGTCACGTGGTGTCATGGCCATGTTCCTGTAATAAACTTATAACCCAACAAATGAATCCATCCAATACATTTTATTAACCATCACTTTATGTCATGTGATAACCTGAATTTATTTTATGTACTTGTAAATTTATTATAAGACAGTGATATTATGTGACAACGGTGACGAGACCCAATATTTTCTCTACTCTCCGCCGGAAAATAAACATTGAATGTTACATTGTTAGAGGTATGTATTTTGCATTTAGGTCCTCCATATAATAAGTAATCAATATGTAATGGGAAAAGTAGTGTCTTAGTATTTGGTGGGTTACAAATATTAGTGGAGATAGTGGGGTATGTTATTGTAAAGCTTGGAGCAAGTGGAATTGAGTTGAATATGTAAAGAGTCAAGTTGAATGAGTAAAAGAGTAAGTTGTGGGTATCATCTTTTCATGTTTACATTTGCTTATAAGGGGTGCACGGGGTTCTCTTCTGAGATTTGAAGAGAATTAAATGTACAAAACGTTAATTTTTTTTTTTGTTATTAGGATGCTTATAAAGAACTAGATGTACAAAATTTTATCTCATACATAAAGAGATCGATTTCGTGTACCCGTCTTTAATGTGTGGTACATAGTTTATTGCTTTCTATGCTTAAGGAATATGCGAAGAACCTAAGCAGTCTCCACCAAAGATACAAATTTCTAGCAAGGGACTTACAGATGGTACTTGATTTGATCACCTTACAGGATAGTCACGGACATTCCAGGCACAACAGATTCCTCATTTGGTACGTCCCCTCCTCCAGTTAAAGGAAGGGCATGTTATGAAATGAATTATCACTGAAAATATTTTCCCTGATCGGCTGCAATATTCTGTGATCGATTGTAAAATATTGCAATCGGTCATGAATAACTTCAATCAACTATAATTTTATCTTTTAAAAGTGTAATATCATCTAAAACATTGTATTTTTTGTGATTGATTATAATATTTTATAATCGATCATAATTCTAATTTGTAATTTAACCTTAAAAATATTGTAATTTGACCTTAAAAGATTGTAACGTCTTATATGACATCTTTTTGATACCATAGTCATCCTCTAAATAACTAACTAGCGGGTTTAACAAATTCACAGGAAGAGAGGTGGTGAGCTATGAAGTACCAAGGCCAAACATAGGGATTCACAGGTTTGTGTTTGTGCTCTTCAAGCAAAACAAAAGACATACAGTGGTCACTGCACCTTCTTCAAGGGATCAATTCAGTACTAGAAAATTTGCAGAGGAGAATGAGCTCGGTCTGCCTGTTGCTGCTACCTTCTTCAATTGCCAAAGGGAAACAGCTGCGAGAAGACGTTGATTGAAAGTACTAAGAGAGGAGGTTAGGGGTTGGACTAATAGTCTCCGCTCCATTAGATATTAAGATCGCGAGTTAAAATCTCGTCGTTCTCTCTCTCCTCTCTCTGTAATAATGCTTTGACCAAAAATAAAAGTACAGTGCATGTACATGTACTATATGTTGGTGCACTTGCTGAATTGTAGATAAGTTTTGCTACTATAAATCTATGGGTGTTTGTATAACCTTTCGGAGCACATGAATAACCATCTTGTATCCTTGTTTCATCGATCAATGGGCAGCAAGATGTAATATTAGTCTGCCGGAAGAATAAAGCCAAATATAAACATATCAGCGGATCAAAAGTACAACGACGTATTGTTATCCTAGTAGTAAGTGAATAAATAATACGATAAAGATAAAGGTTCACATATGTTTTTGTCAATTTTTTTTTTGAAAAATAAATAAACATTTCATTCATGTGAAAATTTGTAATGTACATCTTCAAAGCAAAAGTATCCAGTTTGGGAGAATTCTTTATTTCATTTATACAAATATTGCTTGATTTTTGTAGGTTCTAAAGAAATTTGTCATAACTTGTTTAATAAAAATATGATAAGATCCATCAAGATCTATCAATTTCAGCATATTTCAGATAACAATAGATGAAGTTAAATACGAGTGATATATTTATCTTGATTAGATGACTCATACAACGTTTACGTTTATAAACGCGTTGCATATTGTGTCAAATCACATATATCTTTATTGTTCAATTTTTTTACTCTTTTTAATCCCTCTTCACTTATTATTAATTTCTACGTCATATCAGACAAGTCAATCTTTTCCTGCTTTATTTGCCCAACGAATTCCACTTTCTCTCTTTTAACAGTAAAATCCTCCAACGTCAAGTTCATCCAATGTCACTAGAAGCCTACAACCATGTGTGTTAGGTGGTGTTTGACTGGTCATCTCTATTTTTTTTTTCCCTATTTTCAGTTGGTTGTGTGTGTTGTTATCAATGGTTTACGGGTTGTATAGTGACAAGGATGGTCCATTGCATCAGCAAACAGCCATATGTGAAGCAAAGTTTCTTCTCACGGTGGTGTTTCAAAAACAAGAGACAATTCCACTTTTGAAGCCCTCCATTAGCTATCTGGTGTCCTTGTTATATTTTCTTACTCAGAGAGTGAGTGATGCATGGAAGTGGATAGAATCAGAGTAGATAATAAACAAAAGGGGATAGTGAAATTAAAGCATTGATTTGTGCACAAATATTAAATTAAAATAATGTTCTAGAGCAGTTGATTCACAAGAATACCAGAACAATTGAGGATAAAAGTGAGGCTCTCTCAATTGTATTAATTAATCCAAAACTACTTAGCCGTAAGACTTACAAAGGTATAAATAGTGCTAAAACCCTAAAACTAATTAGAAAATAACCAAAAGTGACTTAATTATCATTAATTTCATAATTAAGTCATTAATACAGATTTAGCCATAAAAAAATTTCAACCTAATTATACTGTTAAAAAATACTAATCACCCAAATTAAGATAGACAGTGAATTTATTCAACTATAAAATATTATCAAAAGGACAAAAAAGCCATTTTCAGGCCTTAAACGAAAGAATTTGTCTAAAATCTACATTGGATCATCGCATCCCCTTTTAGGGGGTGCAATGAGTTCACTTTACCCTGTCGTTACTGAATGGACATGAGTGTTTAAAAACTCATATATATGGAAGTGCCTCTGAAAAGGTCAACCTATTTGACCGGCTCAAACCACCATAACATCGATTCAAGTATTGTGCTACTATACAATCTACATCACCCTCTCCATATTCAGAAGAAGTCGCCCTTGAATTCTCAAGCTCGTCTTCGGAGTTGTTCCCACAGTAAGGAACAAGGAGTTTGACATTAAAGACATCCGAAATACGAACGTGACTGTAAAACTCGGGTAAAATTGAACTTTATCTGAAAAAAGGTAAAACGGTAATTCATCACTATAATACAGATTTGAAATAAATATTTCTCTAGAACTCGGATAATACAACAGACTTCACCGTTGGATTTATCTCGCGAAACCGAGTCACCCAGATAATTTTTGTCGAATTCTGAGATAGTCGAATTTTATACGTATTTTGAGGCGACTGGGTGACCTCACAAAGGTTCCCAAAAATAAGCTTTATAAAATTTATTTATAATTGAATTAAATTTTAAATAAAATTAATTTAAACTTAAATCGGGATGAAATTAATCATTTTGGGGTGAAAACGGACCTAGACAAAGGAGCGTGTGGCGTGACGTGCACCGCGCATCGAGACTATAAATAGGGAAAAATATCTAATTTTATTTAGACTTCTTCTGCTGAAAACAAGTGAGAAAAATATGGGAGAGGAGGAGAGAAAAAAGAGAGAAATCCAAACTTGTTTATCAGATCTACGAAGTTCTGTTGGTCAGTATTCTTTGAACCAAGAATCAAAGTCGATCTCCTCGACGAGGACTACACAACCATACCAAGACCGGAAGGTTTCACCAAAGATCCAAATAGGAGATTTTGAGAAATCAAGACTTAGAGGTTGCTATTGGTGTTCTTGAAGGTTCTATCATTCGTTTTACGCTCTAAAAGGTAGAGTTCTCTCCTAATTTGGTTTATTTTTATCCTATGGTGTCCATAGAAAATGGGTGTGTTGTTTTGAGTGTTTTAACACTTACATATTAGAGTTGGTTTAATGGAAATGGATAGGCTCAATTCTAGTGTGAATTGGTAGTTAGAAATTGTCAGTTTGTGATTTCTAGGATTGTTTGATAATTGAGTATGTAAAAATCATATATTCTGATTTTTTTAGAGTTATGTGATAAATTTAGACATGTTATATGATTACATTATTTGGTGCCTTGAAGGTATTTGATAAAATGTCTATATGAAATTAAGTGTGCTAATTGCATAAGAGTATTAGATCAGTTGGTAATGGATTGTTCTAGTTTAACCAAGGTCTCGAGTTCGAGTCTTGGGAATGTAGCTGCGCTCGGTAGGGAAAGCTTTGCCGCCCTTGTGGTCCTTCGCGTCTCAAATCCGGATTAGTCGGAGCCTAAAAAGACTTTCGGATAGCGGATGGTCTGACCAAAAAAAAAATTGCATGAGATGTGTGATAACATGCTTGAATTTTGTGAAAAAGAGAAATCATTTACTTAAGATATGTATTACAATGGAAAATAAAATGTTGATATGTGCTTATGATATGTTGACATTGTGATAAAATTTGGTAGTTATATGCATAAGATATAAATTGTCATAGAACATGTGAACATGTGGTTGAATTGCTCATTTGGCATTAATGCATATTGGGTATAATATTGACATCACATTTATGGGCATGAGTCATGAGTGTGGGTGTATGAGTGCATAGTTGATCAAACACCATACTTGGTGGTTGATGTGTGGTCTTGAGAACGTTAGATCGAAAATCTCCTTTGAGTCGTATGGTTGCATGAAACACTTGTGTCGGGTATAGCAAGAAGAGCTAGATTCTCCTTCGGGTGCAAAACTCTACTATTTGGTTCATACACTCCGACGATGCAACTCAAAAAAATGTAAAAAGGCGTACGAAGCCGACAATGTGATTCCAAAATTCGTTGCTCAATAAAGACACAAGGTTTTGTTTTATAAAATACTCATTCAATGGGTAACATCCAACAATGATTTGGTTTTATAAATACACAACTTTTATTTCAAACAATCGTTGGATGTATTTTCGTCAATTGACAGATTCATTACACACATGCATTGCATTGTGTTGAGCCTCCTCCCGGTGCACGGGGTTGTTGTCTCCGGGTTGATGAGACCTCGATCTGGTGGTGATTTTCATGGATTGCGAGAAATGTAGGAAGACTACGTCGGTTCCCACAGACGGCGCCAAACTGATGATGCACAAAATCGTCTTCGTGCGAGATCAACAGTCACAAGAGTGATTAATGAGCAATCAATGACAATTAGTGGCAAAACAGTAAATATAGGTCAACACTGGAGATTTATAGTGGTTCGGTCTCGGATGACCTACGTCCACTCTTCGAACGGCGACAGTGGCCTTAGGCGTTTTATTGATCAACGGTGGTACTCCGGAGAATTTACGATGAGTCTAGAGAGAGAGAGTGTGTAGAGAGCTTAGAGAGCTTGTTGAGTGCAATTAGTGTAGTGTGTCTCAAGAGTCATCGTGCCCGTTATACAGTGAGAGCTTACATTATATAGGCTCACCAAGGCGGTGAGACGGTGACGTGAGGGAGAAGTCTCCCGTTAATTTGGTAAGTACAAACATGATAGGAGTGAGCCTCTTTGGTAAGTAGAGTTATGGTAGGAGTAGACTTCTTAGGAAGGTAGAATTAAGCCAAGAGATCTTCATATCTTGAGCCTTCCTCCACGTGCTCCTATTTGCTCGAATGTCACTCTGGTACGGAATGTGTTCATGCTTAACCCTAGACTTGAGTCTTGAAGTAAGGAGGAGACGAGGAGGAGAAGAGAGGATAGAAGAGGGCCAAAGTGGGAGGCGCCCACTTGGCCTCCTATGGGCGGTGCCCAGTTGGAGGGGAGTGGGCGGCGCCCACTCGGTATGGAGAGGTGGGCGGTGCCCCATGGGGGGTGTCCTCACCTCGCCGTTCAGCTCCTCCTTCTTTTGGCTTCCAAGTAATTCATTTAGTCTCCTAGCTCGCCTTTCTCTCCCTTGTACTCCTTGGAGGATGGGTGTGAGTTGGATTGGTCTTGATCTCGAACCTTGAGCTCGGACTTGCTTCAAAGTACTTTTGGACTTGTAGTTTAGTATTGCATTGAGGCATGAGGAGGTTGCATTGAATGAACCAAGAACTCGAGGTCGTAGGAGAGGACAAAGGAGAGGCCGAGCGTGGAGCTGGGCACCCTAGGGGCCCTGGGCGGTGCCTTGGTGCCCTGGGCAGCACCCTAGGGGCCTTGGGCGGCGCCCCTTGCTGCCTCGTGCGGTCTTGGTCCCTTCCTCCGTTTTCCTTGATGATCGCCACTCGGTTGGTCCAACTACATGGATCTTTTGGGCTCTTCTATGGGCTTCTTCGACTTCGTTCGGATTGGGCCTTAGCTTAGTAAAATCCGGACTCATCATTTGTCCCCTATGCCCCGAGCCCTGATTTTCTTCGAGAGGCAGGAGTCGAGGGCATGTGCTTCGTCTTTACTTGGTTGAGTCGGAGCTTCCCTTGTTTTTCACGGTCCGTTTTTATCTTCGGAGAATTACCTTTCGGGATCTGCTGAACTCCTTGGTTCCGAAGAGTGTATTATTAATATTATATATTTTTTATGCCCTCGTCTACAAATAGAGGTCACTGTTTCATTTTCTTCATTCTTCTCTCATTTGTATGTGCAGGGGCTTTCTTCAAGAGTGACTCTCAAGGAGCTTTACTAAGGCTTCCTCAAGAAGCTTCAAGGCCTTCATTCTCTATTTAAGGAGCTTCAAAGCTATTTCACTTGTTCGTTCTCATTTCCTTCTTTCATCATCAAAGCATTCATGAGGATGAGAGGCATGTCGAGCGGAGGAGTCAAGACGAGAGGAAGAAACCGCGGGGGAGCGAGCCCGGGCGGCGCCCAGGGGGCCTGCCTAGGCCATAGGTGCTGCCTCCTCCAATTTTGGTCGTTCGAGCTCCTCTTCTCACGGTGGACTTGGTGCGGCGGAGGAACCCTTTGGGACCGTTATGAGTGCTCTGAGTCGTCCCCTGGGCATGCCCGAACAGTCTTCTAGTGTGGGCGATTTTTGGAGTATCCCGGGTCCTTCAGGCGACAACCCAAGCGTTGTGCTGCAGTCGACTGATGACTTGGAGGACACAGTGCTGCGAGGTATGTCTCTTGGTATTCTTTTTACTCTTTCTTTGACATTATTACCTTGTCTTAGCTAGGTTCTAAACTTGTTCTTGTGCATGTTACCCAAGTGAGTCGGAGGCCGTTGCGGACCCCGATGAAGGCCCAGGCGTTGGAGGAGGCAACGGCTCCAACGTACTCTCTATATTCAGCTTGTATAAGTGTGATGCTGAAATTACTGAGATAGCTTCTCTATATCATATCCCGCCTTGTGTGACTTATCGTTATGCTGAGGTCGATGAGCCCGCCTACTGCGATTCTTTGGGTGAGATTGTTGTTTATGAGGGGATGTTGGAGGTGGGTCTGCGGTTCCCCATCCCCGGACCTATTTGTCGGGTGCTAGCGCACTTGTCATTGGTCCCAGGGAGATTGTCTCCCAATGGCTAGAGGGTTATTTCTGCATTCTTCGCACTATGGCGGTTGGTGCATGGTGTTAACGTTCCTCCTCCGTTCGAGGAGTTTTTGGCGACGTACACACTATCGAAGAACCCTACTCCTCACGGGGGGTGGTACCGCTTTACCCCGAGGTCAGGCAGACTCATTGAGGGGCTTACGTCCAATCTCCACAAGTGAAAAAGGAGGTTCTTCTTCGTTGGTGACGAGTGCGCTTCCGAGTCCGACCGTGATCTTGTACCTTCTCGATGGGATGTAGTCCCTCAGACTAAACAAGGTAAGGATTTTTGTCTTTAATTTGTACTCTTCATCCTTATGTGTTGGTTCTTCATAGTAGGTGATCTTTTGCAGTCTTACCGGCTCTAACTCCGGTCCAGACGAGGCTGCTTGATACGGTTCATAGCAACCCAACTATGGACTTTGCTGAGATTATGTCGTTGTTCGACATCTCTTCCAAGCCCAAAAAGAAAGGTGCTTATTTACCGGTAGTCTTCTTTAGGTGCTTTGTAGTAGGCTTTCTGACTTATCGGGTTTTTGCAGGTCTTCCCATTGACAGGTCCGTAGTGGATGAGGTCCTTGCCTCTAAGGTGGCGTCCATACCTACTCCTCCTTCTAAGAAGGCGAAGTCTGGTGCCCCCTGTTCTTCTCGACCGGGGCTGGTTGACCCAGCGGATTCTATACCGGTTGAGTTTGATGATGTTCCACCTTCTCCTTCGATCTATGTCTCCCCTTCCCCGAAACACGGTTCTGGTACCGCTGTAGGGGCTGAGGTGCCGGCGCCGCAATCCGCCGGGACGGAGGGTCCGTCTAGGTGTCGTTCCTTGGAGAACACCTCAGGGTCTATGCTGCATGACGTGGAGGTGGCAAAGGAGAGATTTAGCGCCTTGGTGACCGGTGCTGAGGCCAACGAGATTGCCTCTCGAAGTCCTGGGGGAGTAGTCAACGCCGCTGTAGAGGGCATCGCTCTGGTACGCCCTGTCCCTTTGTTTTGTATTTGACTTTTTGTGGCATGTCTAGACTTAGCTCTTGACTTTCTTTGTATTTGAATGTCCACATGTGATGGTTGCCTTGCCTGCCTTATTTAGCAATACGATGATGATAGGAGAGGCCGTTCTTGGCGAGACGAAGGAGAGACGGGCACGTGAGGCTGCTGAGGGACAGCTTGCGGCTGCTGAGATGAAGCTTTCACTTGAGCGACAGACACGAGAGAATGACGCACTGCTAGCTCAATAGGCACGAGAGGATGCCGAGAAGCAATTTGAGCTCGAGTGGCCGACGCGAGAGAGCACCGCTGAGCAATTGAAGCTATCTCAGAGGAAAGTTGCTCAACTTGAGGTTGACCCCGGCGTAGCACTTGGGAGAGCTACTAGTGCGGAGGCTCAGAGGGATGCTGTTGAGAGGGCTAGGGCCAGTGCCTTCATTGACGGCTACGAGGAGCTCAGGAGGAAGGCCTCTGTAGCATACCCTTATGTTGATCTTTCTGAGCTCAAGTCTCATGAGGCTTTTGAGTCCGATGATGAGGACTATATGAGTGGAGACAGTGAGAGTCATTGAGAGTGGTGTCCTTGTATTTTTTGTTTGCATGATGTCTTCCTTTTGTAAAAGGTCCAGTTTACGGACTTTGAATGAAAATTTTATTTTGTAAGAGTCTCATAACTTGAATGAAATAGAACTCTTTTTTGGAGAAAATATTGAGAAATCTTATTTCATAATTCAAAGTAAATACTTGATATTTAAAGGAAAAAATGACATAAATAAATAGCAAAAAAACTAAATAGTGGACACCGACTCCAAACTTACTACTCCCAGCTACAGGTAGTACTTCTTTAAGTGTTCTGCGTTCCATTGGTGAGCCAGGACCGTGCCTTCAAAATTCTGAATTTTGTAGGTACCTGGTCTTACTACCTCTGTGACCGTGTAAGGTCCTTCCTAGTTGGGTCCCAACTTTCCCTCCCGGGAGTCTTTGGTGGATAAGATGACCTTTTTGAGGACCAAGTCCCCAGGTAAGAAGGCACGAGGCTTCACCCTTAAGTTATAGTACTTGGTCATGCAACGCTTGTACTCTGCATTCCTGAGCATGGCTATCTCCCTTTCCTCCTCCACTAAGTCGAGGTTGATGCGGAGACCTTCTTCATTGTTTGTAGAGTCATGGTTTTGCACCCTAAGGGAGTGTACCCCGATTTCAACGGGTATCACTGCCTCTGTTCCATTGGATAGGGAGAATGGTGTCTCGCCTGTGGGGCCTCTTGGTGTCGTTCGATAGGCCCATAATACTCCTGGAAGCTCGTCCACCCACTTCCCTTTGGTGGCTTCGAGTCTGGCTTTCAAATTTCAGAGTATGGTCCTGACAGTGACCTCTGCTTGTCCATTTGCCTGAGGATGGGCAGGGCAAGAGTGAGGCTGTTTGATTTGGAGGTCCACACAAAAGCTGTTGAGGAGTTTGTTATCAAACTTCTTGGCATTGTCGCTTATGATGGCGTGTGGTATTCCGCAGCGACAGACAAGACTCCACTATATGAAATCCTTTACCTTCTGGTCCGTAATCCTAGCTAAGGTTTTGGCCTCGGTCCATTTGGTGAAGTAGTCTATGGCGATGACTACGAACTTACATTAACCTCGACTCACAGGAAGGGGACCTAGGATGTCGATCCCCCACGTGGAGAAAGGCCATGGGCACTGGATGGTGGTGAGCTCCTCAGGCGGCTATCTTGACACAGTTGCAAAACGTTGGCACTTATCGCACCTCTTGACGAAGTCTCGAGCATCTCGGATCATGGTGGGCCAGTAGTACCCTTGTCTGACTGCTTTGTGAGCCAAGGCTCGTCCTCCTGAGTGGTTCCCACATATTCTCTCATGTATCTCCCTCATGACATAGTCTACTTCTTCCGGTGTGAGACAGCAAAGTAGAAGGAGAGAGTGACTCTTCTTATAGAGAATGTTCTGTAGGGTAACGTATCTGGATGCTCTCATCCTTAACTTTCTGGTTTCCACTGAGTTGTCTGGGAGGGTGCCTTCCTCTAGGTAAACTATGATGGGGGTCATCCAACTGGGCTCGGACGATACACAGTGAACCCTGCTTTCCTCTAGCTTGGAGGTGCTTGGTTCGAACTGGTAACCCGTTAATGCTGGGCCCATAAGTATATTGGCAGAGGCGAATTTGACGAGTGCATCTGCCATGGCATTCTCCTCTCGTGGTACATGGTTGATCTCAAAGTAGACAAACTTCTTAAGGAGGTCTTGGACCACCGAGAGGTATTCCTGCATCATTTCTTCCTTGGCCTCAAAGTTTCCTCTCACTTGATTGACTATGAGTTGAGAGTCGCTATAGGCCGTGATGTTGAGAAAAAGACTGAGCAAGTAACGCCCAAGGAAGGGTGGGCGGCGCCCTGGGCAGGGTGGACTGCGCCCAGGGGTGCCCTGCATGTTGCTCTGGCTCTGGATCCTTCTCAAGAATCACTCCTGTAGCGTCTGATATAGCCTTCAGTTGGGAGGAGTTAGTGTGCACTGAGCAAGTGGATATGGGCATTAGGGCGCTTGTTACTTCCCCTTGGGACTCCAGTGGTGGTGTAGTCTCGGCCATAAAGTCTGCAAGTGTCTGTGCTTTGATGGCAAACCTAGGTTGATACTGCACATCGAACTCACTCAATTCTACAGCCCATTTGAGTAGTCTGCCGGAGACATCAGGCTTTTCCAAAATTCTTTTGAGTGGCTGGTTCGTGACCACCATGATAGTGTGGCTCTGAAAATAATGGCGTAGGCGTCGCGCTGCTGTGACAAGGGCGAGAGCCAATTTTTTCAACTTCGAGTATCTCACCTCTGCTCCTCGATATGCCCTGCTCACATAGTATATTGGCTTTTGGATTCCTCCATCCTCTCTGATGAGGACAAAGCTGACAGCGGAGGGTGAGGTCGAGATGTAAAGGTAGAGGACCTCTCCTGGTGTGGCCCGAGAGAACAACGGTGGGGCGACAAGGTAGGCTTTTAGCTTTTGGAAAGCCTCCTCAGCGTCTGAACCCCACTGGAAGGACCTGCGAAGGAGTTTAAAGAAAGGAAGACACTTGTCAACAGACTTAGAAACGAACCTGTTGAGTGCGGCTATTCTCCCATTGAGTCGTTGGACTTCCTTGGTTGAGGTAGGAGACATCATATCCAAAATTACTTTGATTTTATCTGGGTTGACTTCAATACCCCTTCTGTGAACCATGAAACCCAAAAATTTTCCTGAGCTGACGCCGCAAGCACACTTCTCCGGGTTCAGCTTCATCTTGTAAGCTCTCAACACATCAAAGGTTTCCTGTAGGTGTGCGATGTGATCTGTGGCTACTACACTCTTTACCAACATATCATCCACTTATGCTTCTACGGTCTTTCCAATCTGGGCCTCGAACATCTTGTTGACGAGGCGCTGGTATGTGGCTCCAGCGTTCTTAAGTCCGAATGGCATCACCCTGTAGCAGTAAGTACCTCTCGGGGTGATGAACGAAGTCTTCTCTTGGTCTGGGAGAAACATACTGATTTGGTTGTAACCGGAGTAGGCATCAAAGAAGTTTAGGAGCTCGTACCCCGCAGTAGCATCGATGAGCAGGTCGATGCGAATGAGAGGGTAACTGTCTTTGGGGCAGGCCTTGTTGAGCTCTATGAAGTCCACGCAGAGGCACCACTTTCCATTGGCCTTTGTCACCATTACCACATTGGATAGCCAGTCTGGGTAGGCTACTTCCCTTACAGACCCGTTAGTCAAGAGCTTGTCCACTTCCTCCTCCATGGCTTTGTCCCCTCTCAGTGCTCACGCTCCTCAACTTCTGGCAAACGGGCTTACATCTGGGGTCAACATTAAGTTGGTGGGAGGCCACCTTGGGGTCAATGCCCTCCAAGTCCTCATGAAACCAAGCGAAGACGTCTGCGTTTCTCCTGAGGAAGTCTACTAAGGCAGATGCCAACTCCTGGGAAAGTGAGGAGCCTAAGTAGACCTTCCTCTCTAGAAGGGTGTCATCTAGTGTCATTGATTGGAGTTCCTCTGTTGGTTCACCCCTTTCCAAGGTAATGTCATCCTTGGGGTCGAACACTTCGACTTGTAGAGTCTCGTGTGGTCTTCTAGCCCTCATAGAGGCTACATAGCACTTTGTGGCTGAGACCTGGTCTCCTCTTATCTCCCCAATCCCACTAGAGGTTGAGAAACGGAGGAGAATATGGTATGTAGAAGGCACTGCCCTTAAGGCGTTGAGAGCAGGGCGTCCAAGTATCACATTGTAAGCAGAAGGACAGTCAAGCACGAGAAAGTTTACCATGATGGTAGAGCTCCGGGGAGTAGTCCCTGCTGTGACAGGTAGGGTGATGGATCCCAACGGCTGAACTCTTTCTCCTGAGAAACCAACCAAGGGAGTCCTAACTGGCTAATAGCCTCTCCCTGCCAAGATGAAGGCTGTCATAGGCCGTGACGAACAGAATGTCAGCTGAGCTCCCACTGTCGACTAGGATCCTCCTCACTTGGTAGTTGGCCACCATCAGGGTCAACCCTAAAGGATCATCGTGAGGGACTTGGACTCCTGCAAGGTCTCTGTCTGAAAAGGTAATGACCTCCTTCTCCCCCTGTCGTGGGGTCTTCGTCGGGCGAGAGTCATGAGACTCCACTTGTCTGGCTCTGCGGGCGTGCGCCTTTCTGGCGGAGTTAGAGTCACCTCCTCCTCCTAACCCTCCGGCGATGGTATGAATCTCACCAAGGGGAGGCTGGTGCTCTCGTTTTTCTTACGGAGGTGCTGGTCCTCGACCAGCTACATGCTGTCTGAGATGACCCCACTGGATGAGTTCCTCGATTTGCCTTTTCAGCTGGAAGTAGTTATCTGTGTCATGTCCATGGTCGCGGTGGAAACGACAATACTTACTGGAATTCCTGCGCTTGGGATCAAATTTCATCTTTTCGGGCCAACGGATGGCTGGGTCATCCTGTATCTGGAGTAGGATGTGTTCCACTGATGCATTAAGTGGAGTGAATGGCTATCGATCCCTCGGAGGTAGTGGTCCAAGGCGGTTTTTTACGGGGACCCTTTCTGCTTTCTTCTTCTTGTTCTCAACATCCCTTTGATTTTCTCGGCTGTCTTTCCTCTTCTCCCCTCGGGAGGACTCATCTCTACGCGCTTTGGCGATGTCCTCGGCGTTCATATATTTTTGCGCCCTGACCAGTAGCTTGGGCATGCCAGAGGACGGCTTCTTGATGACTGAGAACATGAAACTGGATGTTCGGAGGCCAGCGATAAAAGCAACCATGGCTACCTTGTCATCCGACTCATCAATTTGGAGCACCTCCTCATTAAAGCGAGCAAGGTAGTCACGAAGGCTTTCATCCCTATCCTACTTAATGGTGAGCAGGTGGGTCACTGACTTTTGATGGCGGCGTCCCCCAATGAAGTGGGAGACGAATGACCTGCTTAGCTCCTCGAAAGAGCAGACGGAGGAAGGTCTGAGCTTGGAGAACCATTGACGAGCGGACCCCTTCAAGGTGGTGGAGAATGCTCGGCACATGATCTCCTCAGGCACATTATGGAGTTGTATGAGGAACTTGTAGGTGTCCAAATAGTCAAGGGGATCTCTATTGCCATCGAACGTGTCGATGTTGGGCATTTTGAATTTCGAAGGGAGTGGATAATTGACAATATCAGCAGTAAAAGGTGTGTCAGTGCGTCTTACCAAGTAATCTACAGGTGTCGGCGCTTGCGCCTTGATGGCGTCACCGAGTTGGTTTTGCACCTCCTTAATTTTCTCGTCCCACTAATTGGGGACATCCTGATGATGGTACTGGCTTTCATGGTCTCCATACTGATTCTCTCCCTCATCTTCATGCACAGGTACGTGCGAAGGGTGAACACGCGAGCTCCCTGCGCGGTGAGGAGGGATCGGTTGACGAGGGACTCCTTGGCGTGGTGCTGAAGTATTCCAATGAGGGACCTGACGTCCGGAGAGGACAGTCAATGGTTCCTCTCTTATCGGAGGGAGTTGGACTCCTCCAACAGGGTGATGGATGACTCCTCCTTGAGAGAGCATCAACTAGATGATCTGCTGATTTTGGTTCACCAGCAGCTGCATGGTCTGCAGGAGTTGTTGTTGTGACCCAACGGTGGGATTCGCCGTAGCAGAGGGTCCTTCGGGTGCGAGGGGAGGCGGAGCCTCCTCCTGGTGCACAGGGTTGTTAGGCGGAGCCTCCTCCCGGTGCACGGGGTTGTTGTCTCCGGATTGATGAGACCTCGATCTGGTGGTGATTTCCATGGATTGCAAGAAAGGTAGGAAGACTACGTCGGTTCCCACATACGGCGCCAAACTGATGATGCACAAAATCGTCTTCGTGCGAGATCAACAGTTACAAGAGTGATTAATGAGCAATCAATGGCAATTAGTGGTAAAACAGTAAATATAGGTCAACACTAGAGATTTATAGTGGTTCAGTCTCAGATAACCTACGTCCACTCTTCGAACGGCGACGGTGGCCTTAGGCGTTTTATTGATCAACGGTGGTACTCCGGAGAGTTTACAATGAGTCTAGAGAAAGTGTGTGTGTAGAGAGCTTGCTGAGTGCAACTTGTGTAGTGTGTCTCAAGAGTCATCGTGCCCTTTACACAGTGAGGGCTTACATTATATAAGCTCACCAAGACGGTGAGACGGTGACATGAGGGAGAAGTCTCCCGTTAATTTGGTAAGTACAAGCATGGTAGGAGTGAGCCTCTTTAGTAAGTAGAGTTATGGTAAGAGTAGACTTCTTTGGAAGGTAGAATTAAGGTAGGAGATCTTCGTATCTTGAGCCTTCCTCCACGTGCTCCTATTTGCTCGGATGTCACTCTGGTGCGAAATGTGCTCATGCTTAACCTTTGACTTGAGTCTTGAAGTAAGGAGAAGACGAGGAGGAGAAGAGAGGATAGGAGAGGGCCAAAATGGGCGGCGCCCAGTTGGAGGGGAGTGGGTTGCGCCCACTCGGTGTGGAGAGGTGGGCGGCGCCCCATGGGGGGTGTCCTCACCTCGCCGTTCAGCTCCTCCTTCTCTTGGCTTCCGAGTAATCCATTTAATCTCCTAGCTCGCCTTTCTCTCCCTTGTACTGCTCGGAGGATGGGTGTGAGTTGGATTGGTCTTGATCTCGAATCTTGAGCTCGGACTTGCTTTGGAGTAGTTTTGGACTTGTAGTTTAGTATTGCATTGAGGCATGAGGAGGTTGCATTGAATGAATCAAGAACTTGAGGAGGAGAGGTCGTAGGAGAGGCCGAGTGTGGAGCTGGGCGCCCTAGGGGCCTGGGCGGCGCCCTTGGTGCCCTGGGCAACGCCCTAGGGGCCTTGGGCGGTGCCCCTGCTGCCTTGTCCGGTCTTGGTCCCTTCCTTCGTTTTTCTTGATGATCGCCACTCGGTTGGTCCAACTACATGGGCTTTTTGGGCTCTTCTATGGGCTTCTTCGACTCCGTTCGAATTGGGCCTTAACTTAGTAAAATCCGGACTCATCACAATTAACCCTCATTTTTAAAGTTTGAAGTTTTTTACTTTTTTTCTTCCGATTTTGATATTTTCATTTGATTTTTTCCCAACAAATTGTTTAGGTAGAAAGCCCCCCCAATTGTTTGTTTTGGTTAAATGGATAAAAAATTGAAAGAAAGATAGTATGAATTTTGTACCGCCAATTATGATGAGGAAAAACCTTATTTCTTTCTTTTTTGTAATTGGTAAGTGGAAGAAAAGTCAGAGGAAAAGGTTTTTATTTTTATTTTATTTTTGATTCGATTTGAAAAATAGAACAACTAAAAATGTGTACTTGTAATATTTTACTATTAAGTGCATACATATAAAACAAACATCGAGGAATATAAAATAAATAATTGTTATCCCAATTCTTGAAAGATCAAGTTTGAGTTTTTCATTTAATTTTAAAAGATAAATTTTGGTTAATATGAAAGAAGACCGTTTTTTTTTTCTACTGTGAAAGTGTCTGAGTCAAATTTTTAGCACCTCTATTAATTTCCTCGGTCAAAAGTAATCATTTCATTTTTCTTTTCAAACCAATTGTGATTAATGGAAGTTTTCTATCCCCAAAACCTGCACCTAGCAAGCTAGCTTGCTTAGGTATATTTGGCAAGCTTAGGAGATCTCAGCTTTTTTTTTTTGGTAAGTAAAGGAGATCTCAATCTTAGGAGAGATTTCGATAGTGTATAGGGCGGCTAGAGGTATATTGGAAAGTGCATTGATAGAGGAGGAAATCTTTCTCGAGGAGGAGAGTTTACCTGTTATTTCTCATTCTTTGGTTTCTATATTTACATACAGACAGTACTGTCGAAAACTAAACTCCACATCCATACACATATATGTTTAAACAAAATTACTATTTCTAGTAAGGATTAGTTTGATACATTTAGGGGTGCAATTTAGGTGGGTTGGGCGGGTTGAACAGCCAATCCTAGTTTAATCTTAGATATATAATCTTTAACTCTAATTTTAATCTTAACCCTAACTCTAACCCTACATCGGATTAACAAACTTAACCCAAGGACTGCTTGAGTTTAATTCGGGCGGGTTTGAGTTGAATTCGGGTTAATGATTTTAGACTGATTTTGGGTTACTTTAAGGGTTGATTTTGAGTTAATGTTCTAAACTTGATACATATATTATATAATATTCAAATAATTTAACAACCAACAACTTCAATCAAATTTTTAACATAAAAACTATAATATTAAGAACTCAATGCAACCACAATCATACAGAATACAGTCCGATAGATCAATTTATCAATTTATGCGAGTTTGCATCAAAATAATCAATTTATGCAGTCAAAGATTTTCTACTGTAGCAAGCAGACAAGACTTACAACCAAATAGTGACTTGTTATTTACCAATAACAATCAATCTCTTAAACATGAATATTTTCAATTCTACCCTAGTATAAATTATAAAATTGTATTTATATAATAGTAATTCAGGTTCAGGTTCAACTCTCGTGTTCGAGGGGTCAACCCGAGTCCAACTCAAATTAAATTCGGGTTGAGATTTTTTGATCTAAGCTCAACCCAAGTATTAAAAACTCTAGCCCAATTCTAATTTTTTCGGGTTGAGCTCGGATTGAAATTGAATTGCCCAACTTAAATTGCACCCCTAGTTTCATTCAGCCAGTCACCTATTTGTTAAATATTGATTACATACCACAGCATAACAGGCGGGTATAACAGTTGGATACTGCAATTTTATTTTTCAGTATCATACAAAGCAGAGAAAAAATCCAAAAAATATAATGAATTCTATTCCAAAAAGTGGTAAGTAAACTGAAGAAATAATAAATGAATCCCAAAATATTGCAAACTCCACCCAATGGAAAAAGTTGATAATTATTTTTTTATTACTAACTACTGGTACGATAATGAAACCACAGACTATAATATCATTATAACAATAACACTCTAATCCACTATTATTATAATTGTCTTCTACACTCACGTGTGTGGTTAAACAGGTCTAACTAAGGTATCAAAATTTGTCCATGTCATACTTCTTTTCTGCAACAATAAAAATAAAATACTTGTAAAGTGATGCTATTTTTGATATCTTGTCAATAGTTGCATTCCAACTAAGTCAATTTATGATGCAATGAGATCAATCGGATCCAACAAACTTAAAATCGAATCCAACTTTTTTGATTTAGTATGTGTAGATTTGGAATAGAGTTGATGGTGTGGGTGGATGCTGATGTGTATGGTGTATGATGGTGGGATTGTGTATGTAGTTTGGTAGTGGTAGTGGTTAGGGTGGTGTAATCTCTGTTTCAAGAAGTTGACTTTTTGAAAAAAAAATTATCTTTTTCTCAAGACTAAATTTAATGATATTAGTGTTAAGTCAATATAGTAGTGGTTGATTGATGTAAGTACTCGACTTTAAAAAATAAGAGTGATGGTGTAGTAGTGGTGGTAGTGGTGGTGGTGGTGGTGGTGGTGGTTCAATTATTTATTTATTATCACATTTATTTTCTTTTTTTTTTGCATGAAAGTGTAAAATACATAAATTTATAGAAAAGATATTGTATCAACGAATGTTAAATTTCTTAAAAGGGAAAATACTGGATACAAGGACATGTGATGGTAAGTGAACCTAGCTAGCTACATTATTGACGTTATGTAAATCCATAACAAGACTAAGACTAAGACTAAGACTAGACACAGCTATCGTTCTTCCTAATAAAATTCAATGCTAATAATGAAATGTCACAATCCACTAAAAGGAGTATCATCTGAAGTTTTTGAGTCATAAAGTAGGTTTAGATATGCATCACATGGTACAATGTCTACATTATTTACACCAAACTGATTTTGTCTTCCCTTACAATCATTGCCACCATAGATAAAAGATTCTTTGAATCAAAATGTAAAGATAATTGTAATGTGTCTGATGTTTGAATAGTTTTTATATATTTTAATTAATATATATATATATATATATATAAGAATAAAACATCAAAAAAAAAAAAAAGATGAATGCCTCGTGATCAAAAGAATGTTTTTTTTTTGATAAGTAAGAATAATTTCCTAAAAGCCGAAAAAGGGTTCATATATAAAGTTGGAAGGGATGATTAGTTGGCCATGCTATGCTCTTTCGAAAAACAATGTAATTAATAAAGACTTTTTTTTGAAGATAATAACAAAGTGCATAAGGTTATTTATTTTTCAAAGAAATTATGAGATTGGAACCCCCCCCCCCTCTCCAATGGAACGTAATCAAGAGATGCTAAGAGTCTGACTTTGCCGAGGGCGGCTCAACAGTGTTACCAAAAAAGTTTGAGTTTTAGACATTATTTTTAGAAAAGGTCTCAAATTTTTAGATATCATAAATAGTTTATGTAAAAATATTAAATTTATAAATATTTAAGCCTTATAAAAATACAAGTTCAATAAAAAAAATTAAGGTCTCATTTCAAGGAAGACCCTATAATTTATAGGTGTGCAGTAGTAGTCCAAACAAAAAATTTAAATTCACGGCCAAATAAAATATCTCAGCTTGAATAGATTGAGCTTATTAATTCAGTTGTGAAATTAAAAGACCCTAAAATTTATTTTTTTAAAATAAAAAATACTAACTGTAAAACTAAAACTACTAAAAAAATTAATTTTAACCCCTAAAAAGTCAAGTTTAAACTTACTATCCTAATTTTTAATCAATCTTTCTCTATCTTACCATTAAGTTCAAATATGGTAACAACAACTTGAATATAAAATTTTAATTAATATTTTTGTATGTAAAAAAATTAAAAATTAAAAATATTATTAATATTAAAAATAAAAATTCATCATTTATCGTTTCCGCTTTAAGGCCCAAAATATCTCAAGCCAGCCCTGGACTATGCTGACTAGTTAAGGCACCCAACAAGGTGTTCCCAAAATTACTAATTGATTTAAATTTGTTATAAGCATAAAGGTGGTAGGAATACATATTCCTTGATTACAGATGTAAACATTTGAAAGTTTAAATTTTATGTATAATTTTAAACCATTAGCCATGCTTAATGACTGAGTTGTTTTCTCAAAGTATTTTGTAGGAATTAATCTTTCTTTAATGTAGTTCATATCTGCTCCACCGTCTATTAATGCAATTGTTTCAACAGTGAATTCTAGATTTATTATAAGTATAATTTTAATATATAATTTTTGAAAAGTTATATTTTCTAGTACGTTTAAGTATTCATTAGAATTTAACTCTTTTAAATCATCTTCGTCTTTAATTGGCATCTTTTTTAGTGTCAAAAGTCTTTGTTTTATCATTTTTATTTCAACTTTAAGTTGATTAACTTCCCCTTTAACGTCTTGCAAAGATTCATTATCTTTAATTATCATAGTATCAGATCTATTTAAAACTTCTTTTAAAGAATAGGGTTGTGCAAGAAAAAGTTTTCTCTCTTCAAGATTTATTTTCAAATATTGCTTAATAGCTTTTTTTTTATGGATACTGGATCAAGAATTTGATCTATAAGATCAAGAATTAATGTTTGTGATTTAGTTAAAAAATTTATGTTTAATCCATTCATATCTAAAATAGATTTATAATAATTAGTTTGTGTTGTACAGTGTGATAAACAGATTTTATCTTGTTCTAAGTGATTTTCATCAAATGATGAATTGCTTATTTCATTAATATTACATAGATCTTCCCCTTCAGAAAATGAATTATCACAAGACTCTCCTTCTTCGCTTTCTGAATTTAAAACAATCTTTAAAATTTTATCCTTAAGATCTTCGTTGAGTATTAATTCAATTTTTTTAGTTAGATATTTAGAAGCAATATGTCCTAATTGTCCACAATAAAAAGATTTGATAGGCTTTTTACCCTTTGCTTTAAGTTTTTTAGTGGTATTATTAATCTTATCCTTTTCATAATTCCTTTTATGGAATTTTCTTATTTTCTTATATGGTTTAGAAAAAGTTTTTCTTTTAGTTGAATATTTATCCTTTGGAATATCAAAATTATAAGCAAATTGATTATAGAATTCTCGTAGTTCTTTTCAACCAGTTAATCTTTGTCTTTTCAATTGAGCTTTGAGATTTAAATCATTGCAGAGAATTAATTCTTCTGAAATACATTTAGAAATTAATTCTCCATAAGTGTAGTTCTCATAAGAGATTTTAAATTCTCCATGCCTTTATTTTAAACAAAATCTTATTTTTTTAGCAAATAAGCCAGACAATCCTTATATGCTTTTTTCTTCCCAAAATTCATTATTAGCGTCTGTTCTTTGCCAAAAATACATCTTTATACCACCTAAAATGTGTTAAAGTGGGACATCTTAGATTCATTAAAAGTTTTTCACTCTTATCGGTACTTTGTTAGCTTGTTCCTATAAAGTATTTTAATATTATTTGTATTAAAGTATAAGAAGCATCTTTTTGAGTGATTATACTTCTATCTTCAGCTGTTATAATTTTTACTGCATTTAATATTTCATGTCTTTGGGTTAAACTTAAATAATATCCCACCAACCTCTTAATTGACTAATAAAACCTGTTGTTATAAATTTAGCTATAGTATGGTATATATTTCAATTAGCTTTACAAACAGATGCATATATTAAAATTTTATGTAAAACTTGATTAATTATATATTCTGACATACCATCAATATTCCACTCCTAAATAGAAGAGGCATCATATCCAGTTTGTTCAATAAAAAATTTTTCTTCATATAAAATATCTTGAGAAGTTGTTCGCTAATAATAAGTCATCATAAAAGGTGCTTGAGAATATGTGTTAATTTATTTTTTAGGTTTGGAATACTCAATCTTATTTACTTCAGATTGTATTTGATATAGAGAATCTTCAAATTATTGAATTTCCGTTTCAAATTGTTCTACACTTTCATTTTAAGAAATTACATTTAATGACAAATTTTTTAATTTCTTTTTAAGTTCATTTATAAACTCACCTGCCACTTTATTATGAAGATTAAATTTAGAGGTATCAACCAACAGTTTAATATTAACCTTTTCAATTTCAATAGGTTTTTCCTTTAAGGATTTAGAAGACGAGGCTTCTGTTTTTTTGTTAATCTTTAATTAGATTTAAAATCTTTGTCAAGTATTGTTCTACAACTTGTGAGCACACATTTGTATAATTTGTTTTATGAAAATATTTTTCACTATGTCATTATCTTTTAATGAATAACAAGCATTCATTACAACTTATCCGGAATCATTTACATCTAGCTTTATAGCTTCAGTGGTTGGAGGATAAAAACTGATATGTTTTTACCATCCAATGTTTCCCATTTATGTTAGAAATTTTTCGATCATATTTAATTGATCCATTGTTAGAGGAGAATAAAAGGTTAAAAATCATTTAACGAATGAAATTGTTCTTTTTTCTCTTTCTATATAAAGATAAAACATTTCTTTATATCTTTAAAAATCTTCTTGGTTCATAGTTTTAAAATACCAAGTTCTAAATTTCTCATATTTAGGGAGATAAAATTCTTTATCTATTTCTTTCTTATTTACTATAAATTCTTTTGGGTTTAAATCCATAAAATTTACAGTTAAATCTGATTTTGGATACAGTTGGGTCATGATCTTCCTCTAAGGAAAATTTAATATCTTGCCTATAGATTCCATATGGAATCTAATTTCTTGAGGTGTGGATTCCCTTGATTATATATTTTTTCCCTTCTTTTTTCTGGAATAGAAGGAGTAAATCTCCTACTAGAAGTATTATATACTGACGAAGTACTCAATTTATTAGAGATGTCTAATCCTGAAAAATTATCTTTGGCAAATCTTATCATTACATCACCCTGGGATTAGGGGTGTTCAAATTTTTGATTGGCCGCAATTTCCTACCCTACCCTACCCTACTTAATAGCTAGCTACAAAAATCATATAAGAATGCGAAAGAGTTTTGGGTCTTGTGACCCCCCAAAATCTGGGGGATTTGTTGATCACTCGTCAACCCGCGGAATACCCGTAGATATCGTATAATTTGATATCACGCCATTATGCCCCATTTATCGGGATCCATAATTTAACGAAATTCAGACAGAGTCTTCTTTGTACGGGAAGCTCTACCCAAAAATAACCTATGCAATATACAATCACATGACCCATCCGAGGTCCAATATACAACATTGACCACACTGGGTCCATTTATGAGTAAACATTGACCACACCGGATCCATTTATCCATACTCATAAAAAACATGCAAAGTTATATTCAAAGTAGTCCATATAAGTTTTATTACAATTCTTTTACATATCAACTAATGTCTCCAAAAAGAAGAGAAAAATTCTAGGTGTTACAGCTTGGTATCAGAGCTTAGGTATACGATTTACCTAGGGCTTGATGGGCATGGGTCTATACCATTGCACTCATTGTG
The DNA here is from genome assembly GCA_023539305.1 of Ilex asprella. Classification (NCBI taxonomy): domain Eukaryota; kingdom Viridiplantae; phylum Streptophyta; class Magnoliopsida; order Aquifoliales; family Aquifoliaceae; genus Ilex; species Ilex asprella. The sequence goes on along the minus strand of CM042187.1, from coordinate 12,417,543 downwards.
CATTTCATATTTTGTGCTCTACTATGCTACATGATTATGTGCTATGTGTTATATGAACAATATGCATGATAAAATGTATATGGAAAGAGAAATATTTTGTTAGAAAACATAACAATTGGGTGCAGAGAAAAGGATGAACAGTATAGTTCAATGCCTAAATGTCTACTAGTAGGTGGCACAAGCACTACTAATAAGACAAGGATAGAAATCTTAAAATTTAAACTTGATCCCTATCTTGGGATACTAAATGAGGCTTTGTTGCTATCTTACATGTGTGTAGATGGCAAATCGAGAATGGAAATGCCGAGGTGGTGGGCAGAACAATAACCAGCTACCACCGACCTTTGACGAACAAGCCTTCGCGGAGACTATTAGTGTTGCGGCTACTACCATTGCACAGGCTAGTGCTGCGGCTACTACCATTGCACAGGTTAGTGCTAATGTGGGCCAATGAGGCTTGAGTAACCTCCAGAAGTTCAAGGCACACCAGCTTCCGACCTTCATGGGAGGGGCGTATCCGATGGTGACTGACCATTAGTTCCGGTAGGTTGAAAAGATCTTACAGGCTATGGAGATCACCTCCGATGTCACTAAGATAATGCTTGCTACTTTTCAACTGGAGGGAGAATCTCAATTGTGGTGGGATTGAGTTAAAGCCTCAAAGAACTTAGAGGCTATGACATGGGAAGAGTTTCAAAAGTTCTTCATGGGCAAGTATTTCCCAACTGTTGTTCGACATGCAAAAGTCTGGGAATTCCTAGACTTGAAGTAAGGCACAATGACCGTGCTGGAATACGTGGCTAAGTGCACGGAATTAGCCCATTTCACTGATGAATATGTGGCCACAAACATGGCCAAAGTGAGGAAGTTTGAGGCTGGGCTGAAATTGTCCATTCGAGGTAAAATTGTGAGTCTTCTTCTACAAAACTTTGACTCGATGGTTGAGACATCTATGGCCATTGAGAGAGAGATAGACAACGCATGGGACATCTGGGAAACGAGTGTTCAAGACAAGAGGAAGGAGGGCCGACCTTTTTCTTCTAGTTCGGGGAAGAAGCAAAGGACTTCAACTCCACAGGGCCGCGGCTATCAAGGCCAAGGTCAATCCTCCCATGGTGAGAGAAATTAGAGACCTTCCTACCAGACAGGGACACAGACAAGTTTCTAAGCCACCAACTGGGTCACATGAAGGGGGATTGTCCTCAGAGGCATGGATCCCAAAGTTATAGAGCGTCTCAATCCCAGTCATCGGTGGGGCTCTCACAGACTCACTTTATTCCTACCTACCCCACCATGGGCCAAGGAAGCCAGTACCAGTTCAAGGGTGCTGCACAGAGTCATATTGCTTCATGTGCGGGGATCCCACAATCAAGCCAGATGGGCCAGAGCATGGGTCAAGGTCGAGGTCGAGGTCAAGGCTTACCAATCGGGACTTCAGGGACCGAGGGGCGTGTCTACGCCATTATGCCTCAGATTGAGCTAACAAATCAGTTGGTTATCCAGAATACATTTTTACTCTCTCGCTTATGGGCTAGGGTATTATTTGACTATAGTGCATTTAATTCTTTTATTGATGCATCATGTGTAAAAAATTTGGGCTTAGAGGTTGAAACCTTGAAAAAGTCATTGGATGTTAGTTCTCCCCTAGAACCTTAGGGTCATGGACATCTCGGAGTTTAATGTCATCATTGGAATGGATTGGTTGACGGCACAGCGGGTCATCATCGATTGTGATCGTAAGAAGGTCACTACCTACACACTGGAGGGTGTTTGTTTCAAGTTTCAGGAGGAAAAACATGGTGTTTTACTATAAGTAGTGTATGACTCCCATTGGCACGGATAGTTGATGGGTTGGCTTGCAAGTCTTACGTTGGAAAATGAGGCGAGGTAGGAGTTGGGTCTATCTCGGGTGGTTTATGAGTATGAGGATATTTTTCTAGATGAATTACCGGGATTACCTCCACATAAGAATGTAGACTTCACCATTGAGTTGCACCCTGGTACATCGTCCATTTCTACGACTCCACATAGAATGACGTCTGCTGAGTTGCAAGAACTTAAGGTTCAATTATAGGAATTAATGGAAAAGGATTTTATTAGACCGAGCACTTCACTTTGGGGCGCTCTGGTGTTGTTTTCCAAGAAGAAGAACAAGACTTTTTGCCTATGCATAGACTACCGGCAGTTAAATAGGGTTATTATCAAGAATAGATACCATATGCTGGGGATTGATGATTTATTTGATCAGCTGAGAGGAGAGTGGGTCTATTTCAAGATAGATCTCTATACCGGTTACCATCAGTTGAGAGTTAAGGAGGCGGATATCCCTAAGTCGGCGTTTGAGACACGATATAGACATTTCAAGTTCACAGTGATGCCATTCGGGTTGACGAATACTTCGATGGCATTCATAGATCTAATGCATAGGATGTTCCAACCCTACCTAGAACAGTTTATTGTGGTCTTTGTTGATGATATTTTGGTATATCCAAGTCTGAGGAGGAGTATGAGGGTCACTTGAGAATTGCTCTCCAGACCTTGAGGGATCATCAGTTGCACACCAAGTTCAGCAAGTGTGGATTTTGGTTAATAGGGGTTAAATTCTTGTGGCATGTGGTGTCAGCTTCAGGTGTACCTGTGGACCCGAAGAAGGTTAAGGCAGTTATGAGTTGGGAAAGACCGAAGTCAGTCTTCGAGATACACAGTTTTTTAGGATTGGCAGGGTATTATAGGAGGTTCATTGAGGACTTCTCCCGACTAGCTGCACCTATGACGAGATTGGCCCAGAAGGAAGTCAAGTTTTAGTGGGATGATTCGTGGGAGAAGGTATTCCAAGAAATTGAAGAGGAGGCTTACTTCAGCTCCTATTCTGATAGTCCTAGAGAGGGGACAGAGGTATACAGTATATTGTGATGCCTCCAACGATGGACTTTGTTGCATTTTGATTCAGTCCGAAAGGGTGGTGGCTTATGGTTCTCGGCAGTTAAAGAATCACAAGCAGAATTATTTTACACATGACATGGAGTTGGCGGCCATTGTCTTTGCCTTGAAAGCTTAACGCCACTATCTATACGGTGAGCAGTTCAAGGTATTTTCAGACCACAAAAGTTTGAAGTACATTTTTACACAGGGGGACCTCAACATGAGGCAACGTAGGTGGATGGAGTATCTGGAGGACTATGACTTCACTGTACATTATCATCCCGGTAAGACAAATGTGGTGGCTGATGCACTCAGTCGGAAGTCACAGAAAGTCTTGGCTAGTGTGGCTTCCCAGGAGTAGTAAATGCTCGAGTCTGTGGAATAGTTCAGGCTACACTACTAGGGTCAAGCTCGGGGCACTTTAGGGAGTTTGATGGCTACGCCTTCCCTATTGAGCAGAGTGATCGAGTCCCAGCGGCAAGACTTAGAGATATTGTCCCTTAAGGACCAAGTACGGTCAGGTATGGTTGACGAGGGCAGGGCCATTCACGCTGATGGTAGTTTTCGGTATAGAGGAAGAATTATGGTTCCCAGTTGGCAGATTTGAGAGAGGAGATCCTTAGGGAGTTCCATTGCTCCCGTTTTGCTATGCACCCAGGTGGCATGAAGATGTACCATGATCTTCATCGCCAGTACTACTTGAGTGGGATGAAGAAATACGTTGGGGATTTTGTTAGCCGATGTCTCACGTGTCAGCAAATAAAGGCTGAGCAGCAGAGACCAGCGGGATTACTCTAGCCTTTAAAGGTAACTAATTGAAAGTGGGAGCATGTCACGATAGATTTTGTGACTCATTTGCCACGAACATCGCGATGGCATGATGCGGTGTGGGTGATAGTGGACCGACTTACGAAATCGGCATACTTTTTGGTCATGTAGATGACCTTCACACTGGAGAAATTCTATAGATTGTATATACGGGAGATTGTCTAGTTGCATGGGGTGCTCATATCTATAGTATCGGATCAAGATCCTAGGTTCACGACTCATTTTTGGTAGAGTTTTTAGCGGTCCATAGGACACAAATGATGATGAGCACTATTTTTCATCCCCAGACGAACTTTCAGTTGGAAAAGACCATTCAGACATTAGAGAACATGCTACGAGCATTTGTCCTAGATCTCAAGGGTAACGGAAAGGAGCATTTACTTTTAGTGGAGTTCGCCTACAACAATAGTTATCAGGCGAGCATACAAATGACACCCTATGAGGCACTATATGGGAGACATTTTCATTCTCTAGTTTGTTGGACAGAGGTAGGAGAGAGACCCTCTACAGGTCTGAAATTGGTTAGAGATACATCGAAGAAGGTGGACTTGAAACGAAAGAGTTTTCTCATGGCTCATAGCCGACAGAAAAGCTACGCCAACAAACATCAACAACCTCTAGAGTTTGAGATAGGAGGTCATGTCTTCTTGAAAATGATGCCTTAAAGAAAAGTGGTCAGATTTGGTAAGCAGGAAAAGTTGTCATCGATGTATATCGGTCCCTCCAAAATACTTGAGAGGGTGGGTACATTTGCTTACCGATTAGCGTTATCGCCAAATCTATCGGGTGATCACATGGTATTTTATGTCTCCATGCTCCTAAAATACACCCTAGATCTAACTCATATGGTGGATTGTGGCAAGCTTGTTATTGATACAAATGGGACCTTTGAGGAGGGACCGGTGCGTATTATGGATAGCCGAGATCAGGTTTTTCAAGACAAGACCATGAGACTAGTGAAGGTGCTATGGCAGCATCGAGGAATGGATGAGGCGACATGAGAGCGCGAGGACACTATCCGTATCAGTTATCCTTTCTTATTCGAGGATGCAGGTACATTCTAGTAGTTTTGATTATGATATACTTGTAGCATATGCATGCGGTTGAATGTGCATGTATGTGTGAATTTCTGGAATGAAATTCTTTTAAGGGGGAAGAATGTAAAATTCGGGTAAAATTGACCTTTATCTAAAAAAGGGCGAAATGGTAATTCATCATTATAATGCAGATTTAAAATAAGTATTTCTCTAGAGCTCGGATGACATAACAGACTTCACCGTAGAATTTGTCTCGTAAAATCGAGTCACTCAGACAATTTTAGTCGAATTTTGAGATAGTCAGATTTTGCACATATTTTGAGGCGACTAGGTGGCGGATGACCTCACAAAGGTCCCCACAAATAAATTTTATAGAATTTCTTTATAATTGAATGAAAGTTTAAATAAAATTAATTTAAACTTAAACCGGGATGAAATTAATTGGTTCGGGGCAAAAACGGACCCGGACAAGAAGGAGTGTGGCGCGACGTGCACCGCGCATCGAGGCTATAAATAGGAGAAAATATCTGATTTTCTTCGGACTTCTTTAGCTGAAAACTAGTGAGAAAAATGTGGGAGAGGAGGAGAGAAAAAAAAGAGAGAAATCCAAACTTGTTTCTCAGATTTATGGAGTTCCGTCGGTCGGAATTCTTTGAACCAAGAATCAAAGTCGATCTCCTCTACGAGGGCTACGCAACCACATCAGAAACGAAGAATTTCACCGAAGATCTAAAGACGAGATTTTAAAAAATCAAGACTTAGAGGTTTGTGTTGGTGTTGGTGTTCTTGAAGGTTCTATCCTTCGTTTTTCGCTCCAAAAGGTAGGGTTCCCTCCTACTTTGGTTTATTTTCATCCTATGGTGTCCATATAAAATGGGTGGGCTATTTGGAGTGTTTTAACGCTTGCCTATTATAGTTGGTTTAATGAAAATGAGTAGACTCAATTCTATTGTGAATTGGTAGTTAGAAATTACTAGTTTATGATTTCTAGGATGTTTTGATAATTGGGTATGTAAAAATCATATATTCTAATTTTTTTAGAATTATGTTATCAATTTAGGCATGTTATGTGATTACATGATTTGGTGCCTTGAAGGTGTTAGATAAAATGTCTATATAAAATAGAGTGTGTTAATTGCATGAGATTTGTGATAACATACTTGAATTATGTGGTAAAGAGAAATCATATGCTTAAGATATGAATTATAATGGGAAATAAAATGTTAATATGTGCTTATGATATGTTGACATTGTGACAAAGTTTAGTAGTTATATGCATAAGATATAAATTATCACAGAACATGTGGATATATGGTTGAATTTCTTATTTGGCATTAATGCATATTGGGCATGATATTGACATCGTATTCATGAGCATGAGTCATGAGTGTGGGTGTGTGAGTGCATGATTGATCAAACACCATGTTTGGTGATTGATATGTGGTCTCGGGAAGGTTGGATCGAAGATCTTCTTTGAGTCGCATGGTTGCATGAAAAAAAACTTGTGTCGAGTATATCAAGAAGGGCTAAATTTTTCCTCGGGTTCAAGACCCAGCTACTTGATTCATACATTTCGACGGTGCAAGTCCAAAAAGTGTAAAATTGCATATGGATTCGGCAGTGTGATTCCAAAATTCATTGCCCAACAAAGACACAAGATTTTGTTTTATAAAAATACTCATTCAATGGGTAAAATTCAACAATGATTTGATTTTATAAATTCACAACTTTTATTTCAAACAATCATTGTATGTATTTTCGTCAATTGGCGGATTCATTACACACGTGCATCACATTGTGTTGAGAGAGTCAGTGAGGACTCGAGTTGAAGCTGCATGAGTGAGTCTCATCTCAATTCATAGCATGACATGAAAGTTCCTACCATGATTTCAATTCTTGATTGAAAAGAATATTGTTTATAATTGGTGCATGTGCACATTCATATGCATCTAGGGTGGAGAGTAGCCTCTGTAAGAGATACTTTATTGAGCGTTGCTCACCTTATACGAAAAAATATTTCAGGTGCGGGATACACATCGGTGGATGACTCTCATTTGGAGCCTCAATGGTGAAGAGAGGCCGAATTATGGCCTTTAACCTTGGTTTTGTAAAATTTTTGTTAAAACTATGTTTTGGACATGCAATATATGTAAAAGAATTGTAATCAAACTTATAATAACTACTTTTAATATAACCTTGTATGTTTTATATGAGTATGGATAAATGGACCCGGTGTGGCTAATGTTTACTCATAAATGGACCCGGTGCGATTAATGTTATATATTGGACCTCGGATGGGTCATGTAATTATATATTGCACAGGTTGTATTTTTGGATAGAGCTTCCCGTACAAAGAAGACTGTGTCCGAATTTCATTAAATTATGGATTCCAAATGGGGTATAATGACATGATATCGAATTAGAAGATATCCACGGGTATTCCGTGGGTTGACGGATGATCAACGAACTCCCAAATTTTGGGGCGTCACAGGTCTTTCGATTAAATCGGGTAGGAATGCAGAATACCCATCAATTTCTGCATTCTTACCCTACCCTACCTGCAAAAAATATATTTAAATTTTTATATTTTTTTAGTAATTATAAGAGTATTTGTGTGATATAATTTATATTATAACATTGTTATTGTTTTAGATGTCTGAGTTACTAAAACATAGACCTGTTTTTTGTGTAGATTACATGATTTTTGGTAAACTGGTGATCTATTGGAGTAGTTATGATTTTAATGTGTTTCATATGGTTTAAATTTAAAATAAGTGTTATTGTATTTGTGTAATAATTATGATGGATTGATGTTCATGCTTTCTTGTGTTTTATTATAATTGTTGTTGTAGTTGTTTTATATTTTAGTGTTATTGAGTTATTGTGTTGTTAAATTAATGCATGTTATTTAATTGAATTGTTAAAATGATCTAAAAATTAATAGCTACAAAAGTGTTTACATGATTTCCTACCCAATTATACCGCAGTTGATCGGGTAGGGTAGGCCAAGAAAAAATTCTTTCGCAAAGTATCGGGTAGGAAGATGGAAGACTATATTTTCAACCCGCAGGGTAGGGTGAACACCCCTACATAGGAAGATTGTGCAATTTTTCTTACATCTTGATTTACTTCTGATTTTTTTGGAACCACAACTTCCAATTGCCATGTTTCTAGAAACTGGATTTCTGACCATTTAATGGTTCTAAGAATTTCAATTTTATTTTTAATCATAGTTGTTTCAATTAAAATTGTTTGACTTTTAAGGTTGTGAAGCTTAGCTTCTGGAGATAGAGTATTCATTACTTTATAATATACTCTATAGGTAAAAGTCATCATGTATGTTCATTCTTTAAAATTATAAGTATAATTTTTAATGTTACATGTTAAAACATCTAATATATTTTTATCTGCTAAGATACTGATAAATTTGGAAAATAGTTAAAATTACCTGAATTGGTACTTAAGCTGGATTGCATAACTCCCATTATGAAATGATTAAAGTCTAAACATCTAGCGTCTCTTAAGGCTAACATAAAAGAGACATTTAATCCTTGAAGGGTTAATGGTTTTAAAGCCATTTGCACTAACTCAATATGTAAAAAATTATAAGTTTCTTAATCCTTTAAGACTTTTCTCTCTGTTAAGATTTGTAAAGTATTTCCATTTTGATCAAAGGGAATTGTTTTTTTTCTAATATTTTAATTGTTAGACTTGATTTAAAGTCAAAAGTTCCAATATTATATATTTTTTTAGTTGTATATTGGGGTATATCCCAGTTTTGTAACTTCTTTTCAATATCTAAAAATTCAATTTCTTCCATACTTTTAACATAATCTTCTTTATGTTTATTACTTAATTTGAACAGGCTTAATGCCATGTTTATTTTTCAAAAAAATTATGTTGACCAATAATCTTCTTTCAATTTTAGATTTAGAAGTACCAATGCATAAAGAAGATATGAAGCATCAATTTGGCCAATGCAAAAGTATCAATTTTCTTTATGCATTGGTACTAGTTAACGGCTAGCTCTGATTTATTTTTAGTGGTTTGTCTTGAAAGGTTTTGGATCATCACTAACTTCAACTATTTTAAGATGTGAGCAACTAAATTTTGTGGTCTTTTTCTTCCCAATATTTTGAAAAAGCTTCTCAATGACCTACTAAAAAAATTGCGAGGGTCCTAATCTCTATTTCTCACCACATACTATTTCTTCTATGTTCTTTGGTTTATCTCTTTTATCTCTTTGTTCATATTTCAATAATTTGCAGGTTGTAAAAAGGTTGATGCCCAACTTCTGCTCTTGGTTGCAGCAAACTTTCTTTCTTAACTTTTTTTTTTATTTTAGATAGGATTGTCCATCTAGGTTACAACGATTTTTAGGCTGCATAGTACAACACAGGTGGGGTATATCAATTTTTGGATTTTTGTAGAGACTTCATGTCTTTTATGGAATGGTCATTGCTAAATATTAATTTGGATTTGTACATGCCATCCTTGTGCATAGGCCCAATAATCTTTTTTGTATCATTCCCAATATTATAGACGAAATTAGAGGGACATGCCTAAATATCGAAGTATGCAAATTTGAGTGTTTCAAGCAAAGTGAAAAGCGATGAAAATAGAGTACAATTTGGATGTAAGCAACTTAAATGTTGATCCCGACGTAGCTGATAACTCAATCAAAAAGATAACAAAAGAATAAGAAATACATAACAGTACAATGTATGAAAAGTGTTGGTGCAAACCCCTTTTTTTTGGAAGCTTTCATAAATGGACGTAGAAAAAGAGAGCGTCTTGACGGGGCTTTAAAGTAATACCTATTATAGTTCTATTGACATTTTTCTTACTGTTATATGAGTGATTGCAGGCCATCAAATTAGAGTAAGTCATGAGCAATCTACAATTTCATCAAATCTATACAGTCACGCAAGCAAATTTCTTGTATGATAATAGATTTATTCTTACTATAAAATTAACAATTTCTTATTCCTCTCTCTCTCTCTCTCTCAACTTCAAGTCCATAACATATAAGTAAGTGGATTTGTGTGTAAGCAAATTCAATGCTAAATTGCTAATGTAAAACATCTACCGATTTTTCATGATTTTGAAGTTATGAGATGTTGTCATTGAAGAGCACCTTGAAATCGTCTACCAGATTACACGTGCCAAGATATTGTCCAGTCTAAATAAACTCAATCTTGCACTAGCATTTTGTGAGTTTATCATGTCCAATTTTGTATTCTAGCTAAGTTATTAGCTTGAACTAGCACAAGAGGTTTAGAGTCCAATTTGATAGTTCATGTACTATCAAATTTTGAGAGTTCATATGAGCTATATTCTACTCTACTGGAAGTTTATAATAGCACATGTGATTAGTCGAATTGTTGTGGGCCTATAACCAAAGTTATTATTGTTGTATTCAGGAATGCATTGGCTTTATTCTTTTTATATAGAATCATACAATTCAACAGATTATGTACAAGATTGATTTTTAAATAAAAACATCCATTGTTGTACTTAGATTTAGAATTGTCTCAACTTTACCTACTTGCTCTTTGTGATGCCTTAGTTTGAATTAAAAAATCGCTTATTCTTAATGGTGAGTTTTAAGATAACCCCAAAATAGAAATACATGTTTATGGGAGTCGTTAAGGAATGATTTCATGGCATGCTTGTGTCAGATTCCTCTTTCGTTTTAAAACAGCTGTAACACTACAAGATAAATGTTTTTTTTCTATTTTTTGGGGTGAGAATGACAGTATCACACTGGATCTTCAATTGCCATGTGTCGAAATCTGAAGAAGAGGCGAAAAATGATCAGTCATGGCCTAGTTTAGAAAAAGAGAGTAATTGTTTGGAAGCTGCAGGCTAATTAACTATCGGTGGATAGAAAAACCATTGAAGGGAGTGGTTATAAAAGTCAAACAAGAAGGAAGTAGCGAGAAAACTCAAATCCCCACAAGACCCACGATCAGGACATTTAGGAGTAATGTTAAAGTTAGTTTTAGGAAATTGTTAATGTTGTTATCAAAGGTTGTTAATTTCATCTCTCTGTAACTGAAACTCATTATATTGGATTAATAAAGGAATTTATTTTTGTTAATTCATCATTATGTGTGTGCATCACATTAAAACTTCATCAAAGGAAGTCCTGAAACAAGACAATTGAACTTATTCACAAGCAATAGCCTGAGAACTGTTTGTCGATTAAGGCATTCCATCGATCACAACAGATTTTAGTGCAATACCATCATAAATTTTTTTTGTTGATGTAAGAGTTTGAAAAAGACAAGTAATAAATATTTTTACTCTTATTTTAAATATTAATTTTCAAACTTGAACTTATGACATATAGTTTTAATGATGGAGCTTATTAGGCAGTGATGAATGGGAGAATTAGCCAACACTTAGGAGTTTAATCCCAATGAAGAGCTTAATCCAAAGCATGCACAACACGTGTTACTGTGAGCCAAAGCCTATGTTGAGCCATTGGCTAGTTCACCACAACATCTTTATGAAAAAAAAAAAAAAGAGTTCATCACGACATCCAAAAGTAACATTGTTAGGACTTGTAGTGCAAGAACTTGTTTGGATGGATTTTTTGGGAGGATTTGGACTGGTTTTCCTAAATTCTTCCAAATTCAAACTCTTCTTTATAAAAATGAGATTCAACATTGAATCTAATCAATACCTATATTTGGTATGTAATATTTACACATGTAAGACTCACGAATATATATATCACAATTATTAATAATCTGTAAATGACTATTTTGCCTCTTGATCAATCTAATTTATACTCATGTTAAGGAATATAATTGTCTTTTGCATCTTTAACCCATCTTCCCAAACCCACCTCCTAGGTTTGACAAAACTCATGATTATGGATTTAGTATATGGGTCAGGTGCGGACTAGGTTTGAAAATCCAAGATTGAAATTTTAGCCCAAACATGAAATTTTTGGGTCCTTTGAACTATTTTTTCCAAACCCTAGACACCAATCCCCCCCCCCCCAAAAAAAAACCCACAAAACAAACAGGCCCCAAAAGACATCATGACATTAGGACTTGAATTTTCTTTTATTTCAATTACCGATTATGTATTAAGTAATTTTACCAATTGACCTTTGGTTCAATGATACTCATTGTCTTATAAAAGTTGTGTCTTCTTGAGGTCATGTAACACCCCGTATTTTCTTTTATATAATGTATAGATATATGTAATAAAATATTTTGTGAAAATGAGGATATGGATAATGATGTAAGAATGAATCACATAGGTTAAAACATTAGAAAAGAAGGATTGGGAGACAAATGGATTTGGGGAGTTAAGTTCAAAGACGTTGGGGATTGGAATTAGTTATTAGATAAATTTCTAAACGTTTCTAGGTCAAAATAATGCTTCCACTGAATCCGGAAGGTCGAAAAACCTTGGGAAAGGTAATAGGAAGTGCATTTGGAAACTTGGAAGACAGAGGAAGACTCTGTCTGCTGAGTGGTACCGGTACCGGTACCTCGATTACAGAAGGTTTTTGGTACCGGTACCCCGATTTCAGAAGGTTTGTAGTACTGGTACTGGGTACCGGTACCAAATGGTACCGGTACCGGGTACCGGTACACCCGAGAAAAATCTGAATGTTTCAAGTCGCGACCGAGGTCCAATCCTAGCCTTATAAATACCCAAGGTCGTCCATTTTGGCCCTATTTCAGCCACTCCAACCTTAGAAACCCTAAGAGAGAAAGAAAGGAAGAGAAAAGAGGAAGGAAGGAAGGGAAAAATAAGAGATTAAGAGTAGATTCAAGAATCTAAACCCTAGTTCTTCAAGCTTTAAGGTAGGGATTTTCTCCCACTCACTTACATTGAAGCTAGGGTTTACTTATATGTACTCTTTCCACTCTACATCTTATATATATGCTATAGATCATTGATTCTTCATTTTATTATTATGATTTAAACAATATTATTTGTTGGATTTACCCGTGAATCCTCTTTCTTGATAAAAAACCCTAGATTTCAAAGAGAGATGAACTTTTCTCTAAATTGTCCTTAATTCTTGATTTCAAAAACCTTAGTGTTAAATATCAAACCATAAAATGATGCTATTGCGATCTCATGTATTTTTCTTGGTTGGTTGTGAAATGGGTGTATGATATATTTTGGAATTTTAGAAAAATGCTTGTAAAAATTGGGATAATGGTGGAATTGTATGCTTGGTTGGTTTGTTGGTAGTACACATTAGTGAGAGGTTCCTTGTAAGGATGCTCACCCATTCTCAAGAGGTT
>CM042187.1:12385184-12399474 GCA_023539305.1 Ilex asprella | reverse complement strand
TATATATATATATATATTTATTTATTTATTTATTTAAATTTCTTTATTGGTGGATTGCCTACCATATATCCAAGTGGACTTATTGTAAGTGATTCTAGTGCTCATTAATGATAAATGATACCTAAAAATAAAATTCTAGAAAAAAAAGTTACAGGGGTTCTAGATTCAATGGTTAGAGATATTTGGACTTGGAGTGCTATTTTTATGATTTGTATCAAAAGCATCCGCTACGTTATTGACATTGACTTCCTTACTTTTGGTAATTTTAACTTTTTTTCCAACTAATTATAAGAAACTGTGTTTTTCGATTGCATACATTTTTAATTGATTTAACTCAAATAAAAATAAATAAAACTTTAATAAAAGGATATATGGACTTTAGATTGTCTAACTGGGTGTAGTCAATTGTAGTATTTATGCTAATTTGTTTTACTTTTCTTTCTATTATTTAGATTATTTTAGTTTAATAATGATTTTTAGATTTTTGTTGGGTTTGACCTAATATTCAACATTAAATTATTGATATGTCTTATGTCAATATACACAAATTTTAATTTAAATATAATTTAAAATAATTCACATGTAACGCACGTGTACAATAATCACTCCCTGTGTGTGCATAAGATAGACGGCGAGAGACAATGGGGACATGGGTTTGTGTTTTGTTCATAGATAGAAAAATTGCACTAGAGAGGGTGTGTGTATCTTTGTTTTTGCAGGGAAGGAGGGGGTGGCTGTTGGGTTTGGGGTGTGTGTTGTGTTGTGTGAGAGAGCAAAAAGGAAAATAGAAAAAGTGAGAAAGAAAATGGGTGTTTAGGTGTAAGTTTAAAATTGTTCAAATGAAGATAATGGTGTTTAGATGTTAAAGTTGTATAAAATGATTTAAATGTCTTTAATAACAATCACATGTCTCGCGTGTGACATTTTTTCATCACTAATTTAAACGGCAGGTAGCGTGATGGATGGCATTGGTCCAATACGTGAAATTTGAGAATTAAATTGACAGAAATAAAAATCTAAGGATTAAGATTCAGCTAATGACAAACTTCAGGACTACTGGTATAATTTATCGGTTATTAAAATAGTCCAACAATAATTGAGAGAACTATGAACTTATCATGGCAAAATCAATGACTTATCATCTTCCCTCTTTATTTATTTATTTATATGGTGTGGGGAGGGAGTAATTATTTAATGTAATAGTGACATCATATTACAATCATTATGTGCTTTTATTATTTTAAAAAATAATTAAATAAGTAAAGTGAACATTATTGTTTGTTAACAAATACTACTTCTTCCATAATAGTTTGTTGGGGCTGGCTTTTAAAAAAGGAAAAAGAAAATATGTAAATGGTTGATAGAGATGAGTGTATTTATAGAGCAATAATGATAAGAGCACCATCTTTGTGCATCACATAGCTTTCACCACCTAATGTGGTATGACCTCACTGAAAATTCAATAAATTAATAAGGCCTATTAATTTAATGGTCTACATTTTTTAACAACCTACACAATTACACAATTTAATGGTCTACATTGAGCTAATATAGAAAGGTAGTGCATAAAGATAATACATAAATGTGGGAAGTGTGGCATTATTGGTTATATAGATTCTTGAAACCTTTACGTAAAAAAGTGTGTCCAATCTTTCGTTTGGTGAATAGATTTGTCGGTGCCCCCCCCCCCCTCCCAAAAAAAAATGGTACCTGTTCAACCGTTTGATTACTTCCGGTGACACTCTTTGATTTTGTTATTATTTAGTATAAACATTATCGTAATAATATTTATGACATTTACGAATATTTTTATTACTAATATTTTTATCCTTATTATGGTACCAAAAAAAATAGTTTTTTTAAAAAAAAAATTCTTTTTTTTTGATGGAGGGAAAGAGGAGGGAAAAAAAGGAACTTGAACCGTTGACCTTAAGAAGATAGAGTTTTTACAAAGTAAAGAGTACTATTAGACCAAATGCCCGTTGTAAAACTAATTATCCCAACCATAATAAAAATGTCCACAAAAGTGGAAAATCATTCATAAATGTGATAAATTTTTTTATACAAAAAAAATGATAAAAATAATTATTATAATGATCAAAAGAGTTACAATAGTGATACAAACACTCATAAAAATTATAAATTACTTACAAAATAATAATTTTTTGATAGTGAAATAAATCACAAAAATTATAAAAATATTCATAAAAATAATAAATTAAGTATCTCAAATTTTATTTTATTTTTTAATACCCTAGTCAAGGAGTAAATATTGAATACAACGGTGACATGGTATCACTAACCAATAATAAAATCTTAAATGGGAAATGTGAATTCCACTTAGATTTACATGGCAAGAATGTGAGAAGTTATTTGCTTACATGACAGGTTAATTATTAATTTTTATAGAATTTATGAGTTTATTTATTTTAATATTATTAATTAGTGATATCATATCATCTTATCACGTGATATCACAATTACAATAAATATTTTTTCCAGTCAAGACTTGATTAGATTAACCTTTTGCCAAGAACATCTCTTTTTTTTTTGTCAGAACGTCTCTTTCACTCTGTTCAAAAACGAAGGGAAGAGCGAGAGACAGCGAGAGAGAGACAAGGACGTTCACTGCAGATGCAGCACATGAGTACTGTGGTACGTACTCTGATATTACAGTTGAGGAGTCCAAACATGTGGCCCGGAAAGTACAACGAGTCACAGCAGAGCAGTAGAAAAATACCCGGATGACTTTTGGTACGTACTCTGGCATTACAGTCTAGGAGTGCTCTTCGTGTCGTGTCAAATTGATTTATCATGTTGTTATGCTTGTGTTTGTATTCATGTTAATTCATTTAAATTTAAAAATAATTAAAAATATATTTTTTATGTTAATATTTAATAAGCAGTTACAAATAATTAATATGCTATTTCTATAACACTAGTTAAATATATTATTCGTGTTACCATACAAATGAGAGAAATAAAAAAAGTGTTCATTCTTAAATAAACGGGTTAATCATGTCAATTTCGAGTTTAGTGGATTGAATTCGAACATGACTTTTTTATATTTCGTGTTCACGTATCAAATTATTTTCGAGTTCGTATTGAATTATAATCAAATTTGTATCATGAAATTCACATCAAATTCAAGTTGTATCGTCGTGTTGAAAAATTGCCCCTCTTAGTTGTAGTGTCATATATACGAGTTACTCGATATATAATATGGAGTTGTCTACAATATATAAATAGAAAATTATATAAAAATAATTACAAATATGATAAATTATTCACACAAATATAATAATTTTTTTGTACCAAAAAATAATAATTCAATAAAAACAATAACCCACAAAAATTATAAAAATATTTACAAAAATAATAAATTGTAGAAGTAGAATACCAAATATTTTGTGTCGGTAGTCATCGATTTGTTTTAACAGAGGGGGCCCCGTCTAAGCATTGTGCGCTCAACAAATCATCGACTAGGGACAACTTTGATTTGGTTGCATGGACAAGTCCAGCTTGACCAAAAAAAAACCTAGTCTAGATTTTTTTTTCCAGATAAGCACTATCCACCTATTATAGATTTATTTTCTAAACTTTTATTTTCAAATTTTAAAGTTGATTTATATTTTTTAATTTTATTTATGATCGACGTTAAAATTTTTAAGATCGTTCTCAAATGACCCATAAAAATTATAATTTAATTTTAAAAGTTGTCAATTTTGTTTTATTGTAAATAAATCTAAAAATTTATATCAATTCATAAAATTTATAAATTTAAACATAGGGTTACCAAAAATTATTATTCGGTAGTGGGCTCCATGGTATGGGTGTCCCCTCATATAAGTGTAAGTGTACCATACTTGCAAAGTTGCACGAGCAAGCGTACTTCTAGCCTTTCATCCCTCCATTATATAGATGTTTTCATGCCTAAAAGGCATAACCTTTTTTTTTTTTCTGGATTTGACTTTGGTACGAAATGAGATTTGGAGAAAAGACTCGGGCATATAAAAAGGATTTGATTCTTGTATGGATAAAAAAATTGATATGGTATCTCTAAAATTTATTAAATATATATTTTTATAATTTTTATAATAAAAAATCATTTTTTGGTTAATTTATCATTTTTATAAATATTTTTATTACTATTGTGATAATTATTTTTACTATTTTTTTAATACAAAAATTACCATTTTTGTGGTTAATTTACCATCTTTATATTTGTCTTTACAACCTTGTGGAAACTATTTTTATCGCTGCTTTGGATATTACAAAAATGGTAAAAATAACCACAAATATAATAAATTAAGGTTTGATACCGAATTATTTTTTGTTCAATTCCATAGACAACTGCATCCAAAAATATGTAATATAGTACTTCTAAAATTTTAAACAAAAATGTTATATACGCCACTTATTTAATAGTTCATGTTGAGGTGGTGTAGAGATGTGATGTGTGTAACATTGTTGAATTTTAAAACTTTCAAGGATTTTTATACAAATTTTGAGTTTTATTTACAATACAAAAATTTATAATTTTTTGGGCAAACTTACAACTTTTAAAGTTTGAATAGCAACTTTTTTAGGCCAAGTTATAAATTTTTTGTGGTGATTTATGACCCACCCTACAAATATTATGATCAATTCTAACATTTTTAGAATCGATCACAAGTTATCACAAAAATTGTAAAATGACCCTCAAATATTAAAAAATAAATAAATATTTGTAATAACAGTATGGTATCAAATTTTATTTTTTTCCCAATATCGTAAACTTCTCCAACATTTGGTATCGAAGTTTATAAGTTTTGTGTGTTAGTAAATATATTTTTAGAGTTTAGTTGTAGTATAAAAATTTAGGATCGATTCTCACAAATATAGTTTTATTTGGTTATGTTACGCACAAACTCGTAAATAGTTTGCAAATGTGGGTATGGTACTAAAATTTTCTTTGTATAGTAGAATTCTCCTTTTGTCAATAATACTCTTCCCCCTAATTTCTGACATAATTCATTATGATGATTAAATAAAAGGCTTCATTTTACCTTATGACCCATTAATTAGCTTAATAGTCGCAATTGAATTAATTCCTCATATTATATAAGTGTTTTATTTTTTTATTTTTTGAGGAACTAATTCAATTATGATTATTACTAGCTTAGTAGTTCTTGCTTTTTTTTTTTTTTTTTGCAGTTAACGACGATCAATTTTTTTATTAGGTTAGGGCACTATTACAAGGAGGAAACGTTAGGTTCAAATCAGTGGACTTAAAGTTCAAGAGTGACGACTTTTATCATTAAATCAGTTGCAAACCTCAAAATTTGATATGTTGAAAATCACGAAATGTGACGCACCCCCTCTCTAGGGCCACCCCTTTCCATATGATTTTAGAATAAATTATATTCAGACTCTCTGAAGTTTGTCACTTAATTAAATAGACCTCCTTAAATATAAAAAATAACATCTGCACCCTTAAGGTTTGGTTTGTTGTAATATATTGACCCTTGAACGTTAAATTCTGTTTAGCGAGCCATCTATTTCTGATGATGTCAACATGATTTGGAAACAAAATTCCTATTTAACCCATGCGTGATTGGTCTTCTTCCCCGCACAGTGCAAAACATCCAGGTCACAATCCAAAGAAGAACCCAACCAAGAGATTCTCAACATCCACGAGCGATGGAGAACCCAAATCTTTGGGATAAACATCATTGATGATGACGGAGAGAGAGAAAGAGAGAGAGAGAGAGAGAGAGAGAGACACGTTGTCATAACCACCACCCACCTCCAAAAACACAATGCACTGCCACCACCAACCATAACAACTATCACCCCTATAAACCCACAAGTCCCCCAACCTATTCCCATTGTAAGTCGTAACTCCCCCAACCCATTCCTACTGTAAGCCGCAACTCCCCCAACCTATTCCTTGTAAAACCCAAAAACCCTTAAGCAAATAATTCTCAGTAATTGATCAACAACACTCCTATTCAACTTGAAACAAACTCAATGGCTTATATAGTCTTACATGATTAGAAAAAATATCAAATAACCCACGTTCTAAAACACACCTAGAAACGTGGTAACAGTAGCTAATGAAATGATCAAATCTAACAACAAGTCCCTATTCAATAGGGATTATTAACAGAACTTGAAGAGGTCAACTCTAACCAAACTTAACTGACAAGCAATAACTCTAACAAATCCTCCCCTGAACTGATTGCAGTATGCATTCAGTTTAATCTTGGTATCTCACAGACACCAAATAGTTTGCGTAGCTTCAAGAACACTTCCAGTTTCAAGGGCTTAGTCATGATATCAACTATCTACTCATTTGTCCGACAGTGAACCAGCTTCAACTTCTCCTCCTTTGTAAGATCACGTAAGAAATGAAACATTACATCAATATGTTTGCTTCGACGATGCAAGACCAGATTTCTTGACAACTTGATCGTTGAGTTGTTGTCACACATTATAGTAGTACAATTGCTTTGAGAATGTCCAATCTTTTCTAACACCCTTAGCATCCATACACATTGGCAAGCACATAAAGCTGCTGCCACAAACTCAACCTCGGTGATGGATAAAGTCACCACCAGCTGCTTCTTAGAGGACTAAGACACTGTTCCACCACTAAGCAAGAACACGTAACCAAACGTACTCTTCCTATCATCAACGTCTCCAGCATAATCACAGTCGGTGTAGCACAACAGCTCCCCAATGTCACTTTTTCTATAAAAAATACTTAGATCCACCGTCCCTTTCAAGTATCTCAACACACGCTTTGCAACTTGTATATGTAAAACAGTGGGACAAGCCATATACCTACTCAAAAGGCATACCACAAACATTAAGTCTGGTCTTGTTGATGTGATGTACATTAGGCTTCCAATCAATTGCTTGTACACTGTGACATCAACTTTTGTTCCTTCCCCTTTTTTTGTTCATCGAAAACCAGGAACGATAGGATTCTTTACTAGATTACTATTCTCCAGTCCAAACTTCTCAAGCAACTCCCGAGCATACTTCTTCTGACTCAAGTAAATTCCTTCAGAGGTTTACAAGACTTCAACCCCAAGGAAATGCCTCATTTTACCTAAGTCTGTCATGTCAAACTCATGCTTCATGGAATTCTTAAAACTTTCAAACATGCTTAAATCATTTCCAGTAAAGATTAAATCATTGACATATAAACTCACAATTAAAACTTTACCTCTATCTCTAGACTTGACAAATAAAGAGTGCTCGTAATTGCATCTTTCGAACCCCTCCTTGATAAAATATGTCTCTATTCTGCTATACCATGGCCATGGTGCTTGCTTTAAGCGAAACAACGCCTTCTTCAATCTATAGACCTTGTGTTCCTCACCCTTTCGTTCATATCCTTGTGGATGTTTGACGTACACGGCCTCATTCAACTAACCATGTAGAAAGACATTTTTTACGTCGTGTTGACACACATTCCAACCTTTTTGAGCTGCTAGAGCTAACACCATTTTGATGGTATCCCACCTTGCCACAGGAGCGAAGACCTCTCTATGGTTTACTCCTTACTGCTGAGCATAGCCCTTTGAGACCAATTGAACCTTGTACTTGTCAACAACTCCATTTTCATTCAATTTAGTCCGAAACACCCATTTTACTTCAATCTTTTTGGCTCCTATGGGTAATTTGGTGAGTTCCCAAGTCTTGTTTCTCTCAATTGCCTCTATTTCTAAATCCACTTCACTTCTCCATTTATTACTCTTGGCAGCTTCCTCAAAAGAGCTTGGATCTTCATAAGTTCTAAACAAGACAAAGTTAAAGTTATATACCTCTTTTTTCTTCAGACAATCCTTCCCCGCTTACATAATCATGCATCCATGCGGGTGCTCTTCAATTTTTTCGATCAACTGGATTTAAGGCAGGTTCATTGAGTGAATCACTACATGATGAGGTGATTACTCCTTCATTTTGTTTTGTAGCCACTTCATTTTCAGCTTCTATATCACCATTAGTTTTAGCTTCTTCTTCACTTGTAAAGGACTCAGCTTGATCTTCATCATCTTCACCCCACTCTAATACTTCATACCTTTCTTCTTCAATGCTTCTTCCCCAATTCCAACCCTTATCTTCTTCAAAAACCACATCGCTACTTACTACGATTTTTCTTGTAACTAGATCAAATAGCCTATAGGCTTTAGACTCGTCGCTTATCCCAAGCAATACACATTTGAAGCTCTTGTCATCTAGCTTCACTCTTCTCTAATCCGGTACATGCACATGAGCCAAGTAGCCAAAAACTCAAAAGTAGTCCACACTCGGTTTGATTTCAGTCCACATTTCCTCAGGTGTCTTATCCTTTACTGCCAATGTCAGACTTCTATTGAGAACATGAGCCTTCCATTTTTGCAGCTTTTGGCCAAAAAATCTTCGGCACTTGCTTCTCACTAAGCATACTCCGAACCATATTCATTATAGTTTGGTTCTTGCGTTCAGCTACCCTGTTTTGTTGGGGAGTATACACTGTTATAAGTTGCCTAGTTATGCCATTTAAGTTACAGAAATTATTAAACTCACCTCATCCTTTGACTGAGTCTCATGGAGAGCACCTCAACTGCCTCACTGGAGAAAAGAAATCGCCAAATCCACTACAATAATTATTTAGTTGCTATTGAGTCGCCTCAACCTATTAGGGGGGACGACTATAAATTATAAGTCCCACCAACACCGAGGGAGCATAACACTCAACTGAGCACATATATCCTCTCTCTCTAAGCTTGTACTTTCTACTCCACTCTTGAGCTAATAAAGTACCTAGTGATCCTAGCCATTTAGAACTTGACGTAAGTCACATTTACTGAACCACTATAATTCTCATCTTCTCTCTTTCTAAGTTTGTACTCTCTGATCCACTCTTGAGCTAATAAAGTACTCGACGATCCTAGCCAATTAGAAGTAGACGTAGGTCACATTGATTGAACCACTAAAATTCATATATTCTCTCTCTACTTTAATTATTGCATTTATTATTCATACTTGGTAGGTGGTGTGCAAACTAATTTGTGGATCATCAGTTTGGCGTCATTTGTGGGAACGACACAATTCTCACCTAATTACCTTTCTAGTTGTACCAATGACGATCACCACTAGATCCATGAATCAGCCTGAAGATAATCCATCACGAGAGGAAGAGGTTGCTCTTCCTCCGACCAATCTTTTTCCAAATGCACGGCAGATGCTATAAACAATGCAACAAGTCGTGGCCTAGAATCAACAACTCCTGCAACTGATACTCGCTGGACAACAAAGAGGAGCATAACTCAGAAGACCTCAAACTAGAGGAGCTCCACGCCTTAGGCGTCAAGGAGCTCCCCACTTGGGCACTCCCTTGGGAGCCCTCTTGGGTGCCCTACACAGGGGAGTCCACCATGAGGGACCTCCACCTCCTCCTCCAGCTCTTTTCCTCCATGGTGGGACCCTTATTTCCAAGAAGATGAGGACAAGAATCCACATGTGGAGCATGGAAGTCATTTCCATGACAATTCCAAAGTAGCCCAAAATCATAAGGACAAGAAAATCAAGGAACTAAAGAATCAATTTGATGGCATTTTCAATGCCATGAAGGCACAAGGACCAGAAACTGTTGAGTACCTCCTAAGGCGCACTGACATGCCTTTCGTAACAGATATGACAAATTACCCACTTTCCCAGAAATTCAGAATGCCATCAGTGGAAACGTTTGATGGCACAAAAAACTCATTGGATCACCTTGACACCTATAAGTCTTTGATGTAACTACACAATATTCCTGACGGAATCATGTGGAGAGTCTTCCCAACTACTATGAAGGGATCTGCCCGACAATGGCTTACCAAACTCACCCCGGCCTCAATAGGCTCATTCGCCGAACTAAGCAGATCATTTGTGGCGCATTTCATTGGTAGATACTGTTACCAAAAGCCTGTCACCCACCTGTTCAACATAAAACAAGATCGAGACGAGAGTCAAAGGAGTTACCTCACTTGTTTTAACGAGAAGGTCCTTCAAACTAAGGAGCCCAATGATAAGGTCACCATGACCGCCTTCTTGAGAGGTCTCCATTCATCAAACTTCCTCTTTTCAGTAATGAAGCAACCACCAAAGAGCTTGCCATAACTATTGGCAAAAGGTAAAAAATATATGATTGTTGAGAACATCAACAGGTCTAGGCGAGGTGAATTATCTCGCCAGTCACCACAAGCTTGACCTACCTCTGCACTCCTCTGTACTATTCTCAAGCAGACAGTTTATCTCCAATTTAGCGGCTCTCTTACGGGTCGCAAAAAACTTTGGCCTTTGCGTTGTTCTCAAACAAGCAGTCTATCTCTAGCTTAGCGGCTCTCTCACGGGTCGCCAAAAAACTTGGCCTCTGCACTGTTCTCAAATAGACAGCCTATCTCCAGCTTAGCGGCTCTCTGGCGGGTAGCCAAAAAGCTTGGCCTCTACACTGCTCTCAAGCAGGTAACCTATCTCCAGTTTAGCTGCTCTCTTACGGGTCGCCAAAAAAACTTGGCCTATATCTGTTCTGCACTACTTCCAACCAGGCAGCCTATACCTCCAACTTAGGGGCTCTCTCATGGGTCGTCAAAAACTCTATCACAAAAGGTGTAGCTCTCACACGAGCAAACCTTAAACTCTATTTTTGCTTTCACCCAAGTAGCTTGCCTCTCACTCTTTACAGGTAATAATGTTAAATATTTTGATGTTTAGAATAACATTATTTTTGTCATCTCTAGGCAGGATAGAGACCTTGAAACTCAAGTTATCTGCAACCCAATGGACTACATTAGATTGAATGTCAATAATCGATGCCTCTTCATTGGCACCCAGCAGTTGGGTTGTCTGACCAATGACTCCTAGCAAGTGTTCAGCACCCAACTACGTCCTGCCCGCCTAACCGAGCTCACCCAAGCATGGGCGCCCACTATGCCATCTATCTCAATTGAGCTCGCCCTCAAGGGGCCTTCATCCGTACAAGCATGGGCGTCTACCATGCCACTTACTTCAATAGAGCTTGCCCAAAGGGATGCCAAGGACCTTCTGCATGCCTTGGCTCCTCAAATCATCACCTAAAGCCTCATGCTCGTCTAAGACAACCCCAGGCTCGCCCAAGGCTGCCTAGGCTCTCCCAAGGTGATTCAAACGGGATTTATAATATATCAAATCAAAACTCTCGACGAGCCCTACAATACACACAGACTTTGGTTGTGAATGACGCTGTAAAAAGTCCAAAAAAGGCCCATAAACATATGTTTTAGCCTCCTAAAGTTTAAAAAAAAAATCAGCTACCATCTCGCACAAACTAGTGTCTTGCTCGCCTAGCTCTCTGCTCGAAATTTTGACCATAACTTTTTCTCTGTTGTTACAAATGAGGCTTATAATATATCATATCGAAACTTTCGACAAGCCCCCACAAAACTTACAACCTTTTGTCGTGAGTGATGCTATTAAAAGTCCCAAAAATCCTAGAAACTTATGTTTTGGCCTCCCGAAGTTTCTGTAGTTGTGCTCTCAACCGAAATTCAAATTCAACCGAATGGCCTCCTCTCCAAGTTCCATTGGGCACAGGACATTGAGGGGCAAATGATGGGCCAAGTCCAAGGGCCCAACTCATGTTACAAGCCTAAGGGCTTAACTACAAGAGATCCAGCGTCCAAAGTGGTCTACGTCCGGTCAAGCTCATCAGGAGAAACTATATCAGCAGCTACATCAAGGGAGCATGCAAGGCAACGAGGGTCATCCAAAAGTCTCATTCTCGCCACTTTGGTGTAAGGGTCATTTAAGAGCCTCATCCAAGCTGCTTTAGAAGAAGTTAACTCTCACCTCATCATTTGACCGAGTCTTATAGAGAGCACCTCAGTTGCCTCACCCGTTGAGAAAAAGTCATCAATTCCAATACAATGGTTATTTAGTTGCTATTGAGTCATCCTAAGCTATTAGAGGACGACTATAAATTGTAAGTCCTACCAACACTTAGGGAGCATGACACTCAACTGAGCACATGTCTCCTCTCCTTCTCTAAGTTTGTACTCTCTGTTCTCCCTACACTCTTGAGTTAATAAAGTACCCGGCGATCCTAGCCATTTAGAAGTGGATGTAGGTCACATTGATCGAACCACAATAATTCTCACCTTCTCTCTCTATTTTAATTACTGCATTTATTATTTATATTTGACAGGTAGTGTGCAAAGTCAATTTGTGCATCATCACGGACTATTTGAAACTGGATAAAATTTGTGGATCCGACTACACGGGTTCCGTTTTTTGCCACGGATTAGGATCCACCAATCTGGTCTGAATTCTAAACGTTAGTTAACAGGCCCGCAATTGGAGCAATGTCCAAGCCCATTTTACCACCATCTATTCAAGAGCAGCCCACTAGTGTCACAAAAACACATGATTTTATGGGCTTTAGCCTGTATAATAGAGGGTTGTAATTAGTTTCCTTTTAGGGCTCTTCGATGGTGGGTCGTCCATTTTGAGAAACTTTTTTGTCAAGAAGTTCAACAAGCATCCTATCGAGTGTTAAAGGATAATTAAAGTCATAAAAGCAAATTTATCCTTAATAATATAATTGAACAGTGATATATAACAGTATTATTAGACAATGACAAACAGTGGCGGTGAATTTTTACCAGACAGTGACGGTGTTAGAGAATTAAATAATAACCATGAATTTTCATTTTCATTATTCAAAATTCTAGGAAGTTAGATTGTGATAATGACGGCGACAATGATAGTAGACAGTTCTAATCCATTTCGTTTTTCCCTTCCATGGATCTTTGCACCAAGTAGTAAAAGAACAAAAATCTCCGATCCATCATTATGTGACAAGTGGAAGGCAACAGTTTGGTAAAATAGATTAATGTATTTGAAATTTTGAAGGCAATAACGACAGTGATGTGTGATTTGAAATTGTTTTACGTGGTTATTCATCATTATCATGGTACAGTTAGGTACTGATTAAGCTAATTCACTAATAACAAAGTATTAATTATTCAAAGCGTGCATACAATGAATATCATCCTTGTTGTGGAAGATAGTGATTACTGATTTTTATATCACAGCCGCCTTAACCACTTGCAAAACGAAGTTCGTGAGTAAATATCGTGTTTAACGGTTACACTACGTTAGTATTGTTACATGAAAAAATTGTCTAATGAGAACTAAACAATTAGGTAAAATGATAACCGACACATAAATAAAAAAAATAGAGTTCATTTGTCTACTTGTTTGTTTATTATTAAATTATTATACCACGTAATTATATTAACATATTGTAATTGTTACATTTAATATTTATTCAAAGTTTGGACATTTCACATAGAATGAGTATTAATCACACGAATTTAACAGATAAAGAAATCTAAGAAAATTCAAACTTCAAAAGAGCTTGTATGCCATTATTATTATCTCACAAGCCGGTAAAAGAAAATGAAAATGAAAATAATGGCATAAAAAACATCATCGGTAACTACATGTATCCAACAATAACTTCCCCAAACAATCACGCCATCAAAAACGTTGTACATGAATGACTTTAACTATTGAAACCCACATCAAATGATCTGTATTCCTCCTTTGGCCTCCAAACACGCAGTCATTGAGGGATGTCTCTCCATTGATTCGAATTGAATTGACTCAAACTAGTAAGATTAAATGAATTAGGATTTGTCAAATCAAAAAGTTAAACGAGGTTTTATTTAGAATTGTTTTAGAGAGAGAAAGAGAGGGGTTTTCTCCATGAAGATTCGTTTGTGAAGATGTGTGCGAGATAAATGGAATTTGATATGTTGAAAGAGGACGATGATGACACAATTAAGACTTGATATGCTCAAGAGCATTCAAGAAATTTTAAAAAAACAAAAGTGATGCAATTAGTTTGTAATAGAGGATGGAAAAAAACACTAGAGATGTCCTTAATCTCTTAAAACAACAAAATTGGACTTAATATAAAAAAAATCTAAATTATATTGACTTCAAATTTTTATTTTTATTTTTATTTTTATTATCAGGATAGTGTTTGTTGGGCTTTAAGGTTGGGACATTTTTTATAGTGGAAATTAAAATAAAAAATAATATAGGGATCGCTTTTGTCAATAAATTCTGGCAAAATATTTTTGAGTTTTTAGGGACATACATTTTTGAAAGCAAGTCAAATAGTCTATTTTCTTTTTCCTATTATCTCCTTCAATGTATCTTTCTAGTACGTCTCTCTCTCTCTCTCTCTCTCTCTCTCTCTCTATATATATATATATATATATAT
>CM042187.1:12360174-12384784 GCA_023539305.1 Ilex asprella | reverse complement strand
CTCTATATATATATATATATATATATATCTCTTTGACTGCATCGCAACTAGGTTTCACGACAACAAAGCTCCATTGGCAATTGATGACTTTGCTGAAGCTAAAAGCCGTATAAGCCGTTGGTTCGAATTTGGCAAGGACCTCCGATCATGTAGACCAAAAGCTTGATGGCTGTCCTTTTTCAACATTGCTGCAACTACTGCAGAGTTTGGAGATGAATTTTGGACATATTTTAAGGATGAAATTGATAGCATATTTTAAGTATAGAAAATTTGTTTGTCTTTAGTTGTTTCTGTTATTAGTATCGATCCGTTGATGGTTGAAAATTTGAGAATAGCTTAGTCAATTCAGTATTATCCCTATTATGATTAGTTTCTATGTTAGGTTTGGTTAGATGGAGTTATATATATATATGATCTTTAGAATTTTTCTGAATCTTTCCTCTCAAATAAATTTCTTATTATGGAGTGTTAGTTTATTTTTTGGTTTGGTGACGTTCTTCTGCTTATATGTTATGCTCAAATGGTGGTGTTCGATGAAATGCATAAATAAAAATTTAATCATTGTCATGTAGAATTTAGATGATGATAATAGACAATTTATTGTTACTATAATTATTACTGTCTAATTCCATGGAATTTAGATAGTGACACTGTCATAGTGTTATTTTGATTGTCACTATATTATTTTCATTATGTTATTGTTATTGTGGCTATGTTACTATCACTTGTCCATTTCGTAATATTGTCATTAGGATAAAATCGTAATTGTGACTACAATTGTCTTTGACGACCCAAAAGAATAACGCTTAACAGTAATAATGAAAATTCATTATTATTGTAATTGTTACTATCTCAATATAATTGTTTTATGTTACTGTTACTCTGTTGTTATCATTGTTACTGTTATTATCTCGTTGTCACTGTCCATTTTGTAATATAATTATTTATGTCATTAAAGATAAATTATTATTTATGCTTTTAATTAGGGGTTTGCCGGTATACCTAATTAGACTTATTTGACAAAAAATACATAGAATAAAATATTTTGGAAAAAAGTACACAACTAAGATACAAAGACGTAAATACCCATTTTAGGGTCATTTAATTCAAAATCTCTTATCTTTAATGCACCTTGATTCATGTATGCATCTCCTAGTTTATGGAAGAATTTCAATATTCCATATATATATACACACACACACATACGTATATATTTATATACATATATATTTTTAAATATATATATATTTATAAACATGTATATATACATTTATATATATATACTTGTTGTTAAATCTCTTATCTAAATTTTGAATTATTTTTAATTCACCTTGATTCATGTGTTTTTTCTTTTTTTTTTGGAAAGTGGTTTTATTTTCAAATTAATTTAATATCCGAATAGTGTAATAGTGTAACAATAAAAGTATAACAAGTTATTTATACAAAATATTGTACTATTACATTTTGTCAAACATATAGTATAACAATAAAATATGTGTTTTATAGTATAACAATAAAACTATTATTTTGTGTAAATAGCTTATTACGTTGTTATTGTTACACTTTTATTGTTACACTTTTCGGATATTAAATTAATTTGAAAATAAAATCACTTTTCCAAAAAAAACATATGAATCAAGGTGCATTAAGAATAATTCAAAATTTATATAAGAGATTTAAAAACAAGTATATATATATATATATATATATATTAAAGTTCTCTCATAAAATTAGGAGATGTTTAATTCACTACTTTTCAAAAAAAAAGTGACGCATTAAATACACATGGATTAATAGAGGACAAAAATGTTACAAAAAAATAAATAAAATTTAAATAGTGTACTTGGATACAAATAAGTATCAAAATTAAGGATTTAATTACTTAATATTTTTTTTGTGTATTTTTTTATAATTAAGTCTAATTTAGTGTACCTCCTTCAAAAAAAAAATTTTATTATCTTTTAAACCCTAGAAAAAAGGTGTCGAGACTTATTGACCCAAAGTCCACAAATGTGGACGGACCCCCAAAAACCCTTTGATGCGGATGTATGCGTATAATGAAAGTGACTCTGAAAATGTCTCGGGTTAGATAGAATACCTAACTTACCCAATCGGCCCCTATCACAATGCCCTGTAGAGATCCAATATGAAAACTGAAACAGAACAGTGGGCTTGAAATAGGCATGCGGGCTGTGGGTGGGCTAACTGTTTTAGAAGGACGCATGACAGTGTTGCACCCACTTCGGACATGTTTGGTTCGGGTGTAGTATGAAATAAAATTGAATAATTAATTTTATTTTAATTTATTTATAAAAATAATTAATCAATCACTTTATGTTATCCCTATTATATCATGTGTGGATCAAGGTTAGCATAGGCATGAGTCCTTTATTTTAAATCAATATCATTTTTGGACGATGTATTAACATGTATCTTTAAGAATGAGGTTAATTTTGTCATTTTAGATATTACTACTAATTATGTCTCATTTAATACTGTCTATTTTATGGTATTGATTTATACTATGTATGGAGTATTAGATGCCACTTTAGTATCAAATCGATATGACATTGTTTTCAAGACCGGACATTATAACTTGATTTAAACTTGATATTAAACGAGGGTTGAGTTAATTTAGTCCAATTCTTTTCTTTAAATCCTAGTCAAACACGTTATGGGACTGACCAGCAAGACATGCAAGATGGCCGATGTGATTAATTCGGTAAGTGGGGTCACTATGCCATAACCCATTTACATCCCTAACCAGAGAAACTGAGGCTTAGCACAATTTTTTTTTTTTGAAAAGGAGGCTTAGCACAATTCACTGCGGTAATTTTGTACATATTGTGTGTATGTGTGTGTTTGAGAGAGAGAGAGAGAGAGTCAAGTCAACAGTTTACCTAAAGCCATTATTATTTTCTTTGTTCAAACTGGTAGTTGCAACATAATAAATCTTACAGGTAATGATGAAGATGAAGAATTAATGGCATTTAATGGTAGAAGATATGAGCTTAGGACACATTTCTAACTACTGATGGGAAAAAAAGCCTAGTCATGAGACCTTCAATGCCTTCAACTTTCAAGTCTTACCTTTGAAATTACATCCTCTGGTTGATGTTCTCCGGCTGATGATGATCTCAATGACTTGCAACTAGAGAGAGAGAGAGTTATGCCAAGGTGACTGGCGGCCTAAGTATCATTCTAGTACAACTTTTGTTGACTTGACCAAATGATTATGGTGTAACAAAGTCTGCAATTCGCTGTTTTTTTTTTCTTGTTCCAACACAAGGAGGTTGAGGAGTGATCTCATGATTTCATCATGCCACAGGATACAGACAAACTACAATATATAATCCTTTTAAGGTTTAATTTTGTTGTCTTACCTAAATCCTGATGAAAATTATCAATACTCACAAATTCAGTAAAATTAACGAGAGAGAGAGAGAGAACATTACATGCCTCCAGTTACATAGAACGACTTAATGAACATAGCGTTGACATGTTTGTCGAATTTGAATCATATGTGAAAATTTGTTCACTTCATATATGACCAATAACAATTGTGGATAATCAAGTTCTTATCATGTATTAGTTGTGTTCAGCCGGTTTATGTCCTATTTAGCAGAGTTACTATCGACTTTAATAATTTATGAGTTGAATGAATTCATCCATTTGTAATCCAAATACATTATTATTATGTGATGTATTTTTGGATTGCGGGTACGTCAAAGTTCAATTGGACTTAAATTCAAAAATTTACAACATTATCTATTCAAACCGATGTGAGATTCTAAAATTGTGATTGTTCAAGCGATTGTAACAAATCATAAGGCTACTTCTAAACTACTTTCCCTGCATTAGGGATTAAGGACTTAACTAATGTCCAATCAAGCAATTTAATGATAATGTCAACCCCCGTACTTTTATTCCACTCTCAGACTCTTCTCTGGCGATGATGGGACTTGCACCTACTTTCAGAGAGTTCCCTTCAAACGATGTTCGTCAATCCTTGTATATCTCTCTTGTTCAAGTTTCAAGAACCTCTTCATTGGTCAAGCTAGAGTTTTCGAACTCCAATTCATGCCTGAAAGTCTCCTACTTTAGAATGGATTTCATGGTTTGCTTGTGTTAGAGCGGCTAAAGGCAACTTGTGGCATCATCTTCGCATTTATGACTCCATAGACCTTAGCATCATCCAAATGTCTATTGATAGGCCGCTACTCATAACTACTCTTCTTTTTTGGTCCGTGACAAATAATACTTTCCATTTTCGCTTTGGCTTGATGGGTCCGACATTTTATGACATGTCTGCTCTTCTTGGTCTTCCTCTTTTTGGGACCAAGGTTAGCGCCCTACTCTCTGATATTGATATGGTCTACCATCTACCAACCAATTCTAAAAAAAAAACAATTTATATCTATTCTCTTTTCATCACGACATACAATAGCCAAAGCGACTCTGAGGTATTAGATAGAGAACGTATTTCTTTTTTACTCTATTGACTTAACCACTTCTTTTTATCTGTCTCGTCTTACAAAATCATAAAGGTGTATATCTCGCTGGCTGTCAACCTGGCCATGGGAAATTCCTATGCTCCTGCCCCTATAATGTTGGCCTATCTCTACCGTGGAATGTGCGAGACAATAAGTGCAAGAATGCAACGAGTCGGTTCCCCTTTGGGTTATTCATTATGGCTTCATATCCATTTCCTAGAGCTTTCATTCGTCCTTCTTAGCGATCTTGTCGTTTATTATGGTCGTTTGTTTGATTTGGATCCCTCTAAGGAGCATAACCTTGTAGAGTGCTTCTCCTTCCTTTATAATTTGGCCAATCCAAGGCCAAACTAGATGTCGTTTGTTGGAACCAAGGTTTTGAATGGTTCCTTAATTTGCTATCTCATCTTCTACTCATGCAAGCGTCTAGTTCTCCTATCTTTTGCAAAAAGACCTATATTTTGGCTTAGAGCCAATTCTAGGTCTCAATGCCCACTACAGTGTTGAAATCTATATGCCCCAACAATTCGCACTTCAGTTTGGTTTGGTGCAATAGGTTATTTACCCCTATGTCAATACCTTCAAAACGGACCATACTAATCGGCCCACTCTGAATGATGTCAACGTTCGAAAAGTCACCCGTCGTATAGCGGTATTTGGTGCCACTGAATTATTTAAAATTTGATGGAATCACTATGTCTTTAGGCAATTCAAGGATGAAAAAACTTCTACTTTCCAACCCATGCTCAACCTTCTCCTTTGCCCTCTACTCAACATCAGGCTTCGAGGCCCCACCCTACTGTAGTGAATTTGTCATCTTCTAATAGTCCCCATTGTCCTCGTGGTTCTCGTCGTAGAGAACAACAGCGCAAATCTACCAACTTTCCTTCTACACTGAACATAGGCGCTCAAGTAGATGAGGATCAAAGTGTTGATGATAGCCCCTTTAACCGTAGTGTGCGTCAACATGGGGGGACTTCTTTTTTAGCGACCTCATTTATGGTTGTTGTAACCTTGGTTTTGCCAAAGCCTTCTCTTGAAGATAAGGCCACCGCAACGGTTGATGTTGAAGTTATGGCCAATGATCCAACACCCTAGTCAGAGTTTCTCAATTTCTCAGTAAGCCTTAATACTACCCAGGCCGCTATGTCGGCTCAAATTGCGTTCCCAACCCTAACTGTTATGCCGACGTCAACTGTTGTCCCCTTTCTGGAGACTAATTTTTCCTGCTTTAACCTCTTTGAGATATCATCTTTCCATTAGTCCTATGTCGTACCAAAAATTTTGGATGGATTCCAGACCCTAATTTTGAGAGTGATCATGAAACATTGACTCTAATTGTTGAAAGCCATCTGGAATTCCTATTAGCATAGTCAACCCTCCTTAAGTCTCGGCTTCAAGCAGTTAGAGCACTTTCTACTTCACCTCTGCTCGTTGAAGAAGACCGCCAAGTGTTGGCATATATTGTTAATGGACTCTGAGCGCATCTTTATGAGGTTATGTCGTTATATCAGAAATGGCTGAACTATCTAGTTATCATCAATGACCAATGGGATCGTCTGGTTAACTTTTAGAAATGCATTAACTAATGCACTAACCTCTCCCGTCGCCATGCCTCATTTCATGAAAAACTGTCTAAAATAAACCGTCAGATTCTTGAGCTAGAAGCCTATTTGCAACCTTGCTAGAAGAAGTCGCATCGTTTCGTGAGTGTTTTGAAGAGTTGAAGGTCGCAATGCATGATGTCGCAATTTTTGTAGACAGTAGTTCTGAACATATGAACTCTTCTTCGGCCGAAATTAAAGCCGTTAATGACTCTTTGTAACCAAGTAGAGGCTAACTTTGCTAGTCTTGTGCGGCGTCTTGAAAAATAAATAAAGCTAGACTTTTTTGCCTTTTTTCTTTACTTCTTTGTTTTACTGGTTTTTTCATTCTATAACGTGATGGTTAACTTAACTAAGATTTAACTGGCATTAATTACCATTCAAATCATGTGTTCGGCGTTTGAACTTCATGCATGAATATAGGCAATTTTCTTACCTTAAAATATGACTTTTTATCCTCCTATCTATAAACTACCATAAATGTTGGCGGCATTCAAGGTTAGACCATTAATGCACTTTAACACCCCCTAGTCTATAAATACCTATGAATGCATCCGAGTTCGAAGCAAACCAAAACTCCCCAAAGATGTTTCACATACTGGGTAATCCTCCCGCACCTCATAACCCAGAAGAAATAATTAGGAAAGATGATTGCATTGATTTTCAGCTCCTTTCTCCTTCGGTCTTAACTAGAATTATTTTTGTCCTTCTTCCCTAACATAAACAAAGGATTGTTGTTTCTTCAGGAGACATTCCTACCCCACCACGCCCTTTGAGGCTTACACTTGTTATGGTGCTTTCAGTTGTATTGCTTGTGCAAAAGGGGAGCGATAACTGCCTGTAGCACTCCCTAGTTGGTTCAAGCTGTCAAACAGCCACTCCAGTGCCTTCGTAGTGTGGCTAGACTCTTCTTTTATCAAGTCTCTCAGGCTATTGATGAATCTAGAGACATTCTGGGAGATTTCCTAGGATAATGCCTTGATCGATACCTCAGACTCTCAGTCGGACTCTCAATTTTCTTGTCCTTAGGTAGAGGCAATTCCTCCTACAGGTTGGGGATGCCAAACCTACCTTCTTCAATTACTTCATGCACTGGTGGCACTTTTACTGAGCTAATCTTTACCTTTCCATGAGTGTTTTCCATGTCATTGCCTAGAGTACCATCAGGCATGCCAAAGTCCGAATCGACTTAAAATCCAAATACTTACGACTTTACATAATTGGTGTGAGATTCTAAAATAATGATTGTTCAGGTGATTGTAACAAAACATAAGACTACTTCTAGACTCCTTTTTTACCTTGGGGATCAAGGACTTCACTAATTTCCAATCAAGCAACTTAATGAACTAAGATTTGGCAAAGAAAGACTAGGATTAACAACAACAAAGTAATTGGAAAATGTAATTGTGCAAATTACTGTACTATGCCTTAATAAAAAAAAAGGAAAATCACTAGAAATTTGCAATAAACCGGGCATCATGCAAAGGATTGTCGAAACCGTAACGCACAAGTGAACCACAAGAGGAAGGCTACCCAAGCTAATATAACCGAGGTAGAAAAATTTTCTAAAAATGTTTCTAACATGAGTTTTTCTACTGTAGTATCCGAAGTCAACTTGGTGAAAAATATCAAGGAATGATAGGTGGACACTGGGGTCATTAAACACATATGCTTGGATAAGAAGTTGTTCTCTTCATATGAAGCAAATAATGATGGAGAACAACTCTTCATGAAAAATTCCTCCACTTTCAAAGTTGAAGACAAAGGAAAAGTTATATTGAAGATGACTTCTAGGAAAGAACTTACTCTCAATAATGTGTTACATGTTCCAGAAATTCGAAAGAATCTTCTGTCTGGATCGTTGTTGAGTAAGAAGAGTTTTAGGTTAGTTTTTGAGTCCGACAAATTTGTACTCACTAAGAGTGGGATTTATGTAAGCAATGGATATATGAGCAATAAGATTTTTAAGATGAATGTAATGATAATTGTATCTGATTTTAATAATAAGAACACATCTTCTGCTTATATACTTGAGTCTTCCAATGTATGGCATGACAGATTATGACATGTTAATTTTGATATTTTGCATAAATTAATAAATTTAGAATTGTTGCCTAAATTTAATATTGATGCAAATCTTAAATGTGAGGCATGTGTTGAATCAAAATTAACTAGAGCATCATTTCATAATATTGAAAGAAGTACTGAACATCTAGAGTTAATTTATAGTGATACATGTGATTTAAAATATGTTCAAACTAGAGGTGGAAAGAAATACTTTGTCACATTTATTGATGACTGCACAAGATAATGCTATGTATATTTACTAAGGAGTAAAGATGAAACATTAAAAAAATTTATGCATTATAAGAATAGGGTTGAGAATCAACTTGGCAAAAAGATTAAGACAATAAAAAGTGATCGAGGTGGTGAATATGACGCACCTTTCGATCGATTCTGTCAAGAATATGATATTATTCATCAAATTTTTGCGCCTTATACACTTCAACAAAATGGGATTGCTTAACTTAAAAATAGAACATTCAAAGAAATGATGAATGTCATGTTAATTAGTTCGAGATTACTTCAGAACTTGTGGAGGGAAGCTTTGCTTTCAAAAAATTATATTTTAAATAGACTAAACCACAAGAAGT
Source organism: Ilex asprella (assembly GCA_023539305.1). Lineage (NCBI taxonomy): Eukaryota > Viridiplantae > Streptophyta > Magnoliopsida > Aquifoliales > Aquifoliaceae > Ilex > Ilex asprella. The sequence continues at coordinate 12,376,033 of CM042187.1, read as the reverse complement.
TAGATAAATTTCCTTATGAATTATGGAAAGGTCGGAGTCCTTCCTACAAATATTGAAATGTGTAAGAGTGTTTGACTAAGGTAATGGCTCGTATTCCTAAAAATATTAAAATAAGACCAAAGGTTGTTGATTGTATATTTATTGGTTATGCAATAAATAACAATGCATATCGTTTTCTAGTACATAAATATGATATTCCTGATATACATGTCAATACAATTATTAAGTCAAGAACTGCATCATTCTTCGAAAATGTATTTCCTAGTAAAAATGCATGTAATGGTAATTCTCTTAAAAGAACTCATGATGTTGTGACTAGTAATATAGATCATGAGTCTATAAATGATGAAAGTGAACAGGCACTTAAACATAGTAAGAGGGCAAGGACTTCCAAGTCATATGGTCCAGATTTTCTAACATATTTGTTAGAAAATGAGCATCAAAACTTCAATGAAGTAATGTCCACTTCTGAAGCACCTATGTGGAAAGAAGCTATAAATAGTGAAATTGAATCCATCATGCAAAATCACACCTGTGAGTTGGTAGATCTTCTACCAGTGAGTAAACCATTGGGGTGTAAATGAATTTTCAACAGGAAAATGAAAACTGATAGATCAATTGATAAGTACAAGGCTAGACTTATAGTTAAAGGTTACAAACAAAAGGAATGTATTAATTACTTTGATATATATTTTCCTGTCACGAGAACAACTTATATTCGTATGCTCATAGCTATTGCAACGTTGCATAATCTTGAGATATACCAAATGTATGTAAAAATAACTTTCCTAAATGGTGACTTAAATGAAAAAATTTATATGGACCAACTCGAAGGGTTCGTTTCTCTGGGACAAGAGAAAAATGTGTGTAGGCTTGTTAAATTATTTTATGGTTTAAAGCAACCAACAAAGCAATGACATGAAAAATTTGACAAGGTAATGATGTCAAATAATATCACAATTAATGAATATGATAAATGTGTTTATGTCAAAGGTCCAAATAATGGATATGTTATTGTTTGCCTATATGTGGATGATATGCTTATTTTATGTAGTAATAATAACAATATTACATCTACCAAGAAAATATTTTTTAGTAAGTTTGACATGAAGGATTTGATTGTTGCAGATGTTATACTAAAAATTAAAAGTTCTAGAACATCTTGTGGACATAAATTATCTCAATCACATTATATTGAGAAAATACTTAAGAAGTTCTACAAAGATGAAAGGAGTATTGCTAGAACACCAGTTGATATCAATATTCATTTGCCTAAAAATACTAATCAAAGCATATCGCAATTGGAATACTTTCGTATCATTTATAGTCTAATGTATGTCATGAACTGCACTAGATCGGATATAACATACTCAGTTTGTAAATTGAGTAGATATATGAATAATCCGGGAATAGACCATTTGAAAGCAATTATCAGGGTTCTTAAATACTTAAGATATGCCCTGAATTATGGATTGCACTATACAAGATATCCAGCTATACTTGAAGGGTATAGTAATGCAAACTGGATATCTAATATGAAAAATACAAAATCCACAAGTAGTTATGTTTTTACTCTTAGTGGTGTACCTGTATCTTGAAAATCCTCTAAGCAAACTTGTATTGTCAGATCCACAAAGGAATCTGAATTTATTATTTTAGATAAAGCAGGAGAAGAAGTTGAATGGCTTCACCAATTTCTAGAGGATATTCTAATATGGCCTAAACTTGTGTTAGCAATTTGTATACATTGTGATAGTCAATCTGTAATTGGTAGGGCACAAAGTGACATGTATAATGGTAAGTCTAGACATATACGTTGTAGACATAATACTGTTAGACAATTGCCCTGAAATGAGATTATTTTTATTGATTATATAAAGTCAAAGGATAATTTAGCGGATCCGCTTACTAAAGATTTTGACAAGAGAGCAAGTTAATTACACATCGAGGGGAATGAGATTAAAGCTTATGACACAAAAGCATAGTTTTAAACTCGGCCCGGACGTCAACTCAGCAAAGGGACCGAGTCACAGATCTAACCGTTGGATCAGTGGTTGAATGGTAATATAATAAAAAAAATAAATATTAATTATAATAAATAGGCTAAAAAATTGTACTAATTATAAAAATAACATGGTTAATGTATATTACATCAAACAAAAAATCTAAAATCATCAAACATGTATCCAATGCATTCAATTTTCAATATAACTTGTAAATTTTAAGTAGAGAAAAATACATCTATGACAACAGTGGCGTAGGTTTTATTGCAGATTAGGTAACATATCAAGTTCGATTAGAATTACTTGTTTGCATGTAGATTAATCTAACACAATTAATCTGACAACCAGCTTTCAAAATTTAGCAAACATTGTACAAAACATGTCTTAATAATGGATATACCCATTTCTTATTATCTTACACAATCCAACAGCGGTTCATTTCCCAATGGATCAGTACAAAACATGTTTTGAAATGTATGTTGGATCTAATTTTAAGCTCAATTCTTGTTTTTTTGAATCATGATCTTAAATCTAGAAGGCCACTAAAGTTTCTCAATTTTAGTGTTTGTAACTTGAAAGTGTAAGACTTACCCCAAAAAAAACTTGAAAAGTGTAAGTGTGGTGACGGTTATATCAAAATAAGCCAAAAATCTGAAATTGAAAATGTGATAATCAATATTCAAATTGACCCAAAATTTATACACAACGAATCTAAAACATCATACAAGCAGAGAGAGAGACAAAGAGATGTAAATGTTGGAGTGTTAAGTGGAGGAAATGCATAGACTCAACTAAGTGAGAAGTCAACTGGTCAATGAAGAAGGTGAAGAATCGCAGTAGGTCATAGTTTCTTCGCTTTTTCTACCTTCGTATGCTCATCGTTCCTACCTACCAAGCTTCCACGATTGCTGATCGCAAGCTTGGAGGGCAAAGATAGAGATAGAGAAAGAGAGGCTGGCTGGGTATTCTTCGTCGAGGAGCCAAGGGTTCAAGAGAGGTCGACTGTCTTTGTTTCAGAATAGGCAAAGCAATTAGGGCAAAAATGCCCAAAGTCTGATTTTTATATCATTTTCAAGTACCCGCCCCGATTTGGCATAACACGTCCGGTTCAATGGGTTATTAACAGTTTCCATGCTTAACCGATCTAATTAAGTAATAGACCCGTCTTTGAGTCCAGTTCGACGATTACCGGGTCAACCCGTCGGGCCGGGCCGAGCCAGGCTTTAAAACACTGCACAAAAGTCACCTTAATGACAACCCAACCTAGTTGACTGGAGATCCCAAGATCTAGGTTCAAAGGGATAACTGAATTATGTGTGATTCAAAAAAAGCACTAAAGAAATAATCTCTCCTACATATTTCTATGATAAACTAGTGTTGTCTGCAGAGTCTATTAGGGTAAGCTATGCTTTTAATGACTCTTATACCTTGAAAAATCCAAGTGGGTATTACAAGATATTCTTAATATGAATCACCTATATGGGTGTGAAAGAGCGGCTTCTGTGAGAATTTAAAGGCTGAATTTTCTAAAATACTCATGAAAACTAGGAGTTGTTCGAGACCAAAATGAACACAATCATGATAACCAATTGTGTTAGGAAAGAAACTGTGTGAAGTCTATTTGATCAGATTTATCAAACAGCTGAATAGTTCAAGACATCACATTTACTTTTTAGCTGGTAAGTCCGATGGGCTTTCACTAGGGAAGGTTCAAGATCAAAAACTACCTATCTCAATGCACGATATTTTCAAAGATGTACTCTCTATAGTGTGTCAGCATTATCATTTGCATACTAACAGCTAATTTTTTATTTATGTGGAGGATTGTTGGACCAAAATAGTTTTTTAAGTGTAAAACTGAAATTTTGGTCGACTTTGAAGCTAAATTAAAGTGGGACTCAATTGTTATTTTGAATAAAATTTTATATGTCCGTATTCTACTCTGAGAAGAGAATAATATAATATATTCACTTGCTCAAATCAAGTAAGAAATGAATGAAAAAATATGCTCTAAAGTGACCCTCTTAAAATGTGAAAATAAAGGAAGTGCAATATGGAATTTGACATCAATCCCACATTGGTTGAGGAAGAAATTCTACATGGATATATATAGGTCAAGTTTGCTCTATGAGATTAGGCCCCTAGGGGTACCATAGTTTTATAAGCAGAACGAGCGCCTACATGTCTTCTATTCGACCACACGCGTGCCCGCGCCGCCTCCCCGCTATACCACGACCCAATCGAGCTCGGACTCGAGTACTAGTGTGATTTAAATCAAGCCCTATGTTTTTGGAGACTCGAAATTTAATTTTCGGTACCCATTGGATCGCACTGGTTTGGATTTTGTTTCTTTTGGATCTGAAATTATGAATTGTGATCATTCATAGAGAACAGTTACAAGTGGTGTTTTCTGGCTTATATTTGTCTTCCCTGGGTTGTGTCTTTTAGGTTGGTGGTTGTCCGAAAGGTCACCAAATTGTCGATAAATATCCAGTTCATGCATGCATTTATTCAATTCATTTTTTCATCAGTCCAGTTCGGCATTACGGCAATCTGCATTTCGGCATTAAGTCAGTCAACATTTGGAGAGTACATAACGCAATTATTGGTTCGCTGGACCAGTAGATTGGAGTGCTACTTATACTCTTGGAAGATCATTGTATCCTGAGAGACAGACGATCGATATGCTATAAGCACCATGTGTGGGGGCAAAATCTGTCTTAAGGATATCGTATCAAACACTAACCTTGATCTATATCAACTTCAATAACAATATCTGTTCTAAACCTGGTTAATATTTTTTTTGGTTTGACAAACAATTACATGTAACTATTTGTTGTTACTGTTTCATAAGATTGTTATAACTCTTTTGTGTAAGACTATTTATGTGTAGTTGTCTCGCACTTGGTTGTTACTGTTTTGTTATACATTACATATTTCAAATCAAAATTTTCAATAAGTAATTTTATAATATTTGAAATATCTCAAACAACACCAGCTTCCCCTTATGGTTTCCTGTTGTTTCCTATCAGCTTCTGGTTTAGTCCTCTCTCTCTCTCTTTGTGGACTGATTTTCTATAGGTTCAGGACTTCCACTTTCACACTAGACAACAAGCTTGCACCATGCCACAGCCATATTGGTTTGTTCCTTCCCTAGACTAGAAAAGAGTGGCCGAAATGTTAGAATTGGACTCAGTAACACTACCTTTCTTTTCTCAATTTTGGGTAAACTCCATTTGACCTATAAAGTCTTCCCAAAAAAATGGTTCACTTTTAGAATACACGAGCTGTGTTGGGGAGGAAAAAGATGAAGCAGGTACACACGTTTTCTTGGGACTTTTTGCTCACGGGAAGCTATAGATTGTAATCAAATTCCATATACTTCAACGCCCGTTGTAATTGTTTACTTTGAAGTTTTAACCCTTGGGAGGATGTTTTTCCGACTTGGCCATCCAAAAAGTGGTTTACAAAACAATTTGGTGTAAAATTTTTGTGCAAATATTTTACGACGGAAGAACGTTTGAAAGCGGTTTTAGCAAAACTTTTTTTGAATAGGTTATTTGTCCTTACAAATTGTGGTAAATTAGCATGTACGAGATGGCTAATTGGCTATAAATTCGCACCTTCGAGACAACAGAATATAGATTTAATATGATGCTTAATTGCGTTATGCATAGAAACAAAATCAAATTTGGATACCTTCATGTTTCAATAGTAAACAATCACGATGTTAGAATTTTGTTTCTTCAAGAAAACATGTTTTAGTAAAAATAAATAAATAAAATGATAATCAATCGAAAACACTGAAGCCTTTATATATAAGACAAACGTACAATTTGCTGTAGAATGAATGCCTGCTGAAATGATCGATGTTTCGCCAATTTATAAACGCAATCGAGCCTGTTTGAGTGAGTGTAATGGTTGTCTGCCATAGACTGTTCCAAAAAGACAAGGCTGTTAAACAAAAATAGATATTTAAAAATTCAAAATCAACTGTTTTTTTACAGTCATTTAACTAACTTTAAAAACCCGAATTTAACACGAAATCATAAGCATTAAATCCTCCTCTAAATCCTTCTATGATCCCTATACAGGGTCAGCCCTAGGTCTAGGCCAATGAGATGATTGCACAAGGCCAAATAAAAAATATGCAACTTATTATAATATGGCATGCGACTAATTTCCTTAAACAAATATAAGAGAAATGATGATTAATATTTTGTAATATATTAGTGTAACGTTATATTTCAAGCATTCCCAAAAAGATAAAAAAAAAAAAACCATTTAAAAAAAAGTATTTATTAGAGAGAATCTCAAGCTAGAGAGGGTATGCATCTCATTAATGAATGGTAAAAATTCTCTCCATTAATTTTAATAAGGCTTTATTTAAAGTTTTTACTTTAAACTTTTATTTGCATCAACTTGCTTTAATTTGTTCATATTTCGCAATCACGATATCCAATCTCATCGTTAACGACACTCATATGTTTATGCGAGATATCCAACATCGATCTGATCATATCTATCAACCATCCGACTAATGATGATCAATTATTAATTGGTAATCTGAGGGTGTCTTAGTGGTTCTACTTTTCTTCCCCGTGGCATCAAAAAAGAGTTTTAGAGAAAGGAACCATCATGGTAACCCAATCTATATATTTAACATAACCACATAGTACTCATAATTCACCCATATGATGTTAAGTTGTAAATGAGCTTTTTTTTGGTGTGTTCAACAGTTGGAGGTAGGTCCAACATTCTGCTTTTACATGTTAATATGAGTACCTGTGAACACAACAAAGGGCTAAAGTCACAACCCACTTTCCACCTCTGGAAAGTGTGAAAGGTTGAAATTAAGAGTAAAAGGTGGTGGTTTTTGAACACAGTGGGAAAGTAGTTTGCAAGAAAGAATCATACACAGTGTTACAAATAAACAAAAGGAAAAGGTTAACAATAGGGGTGATGTGGGGAGAGTTTAAATCTCCTGAAAATCCGCTTTGATTATAACTTGTCGGTATTAGTTTTTTAGACTAAGATCAGCCCCAATTTACCAATTGATGATTTGGGGGAATAGCACTTTGCACTTCTCAAAAGATTTGATAATTTTTAGTTTTAAAATTTTCACCTTGCATCTTCAATTTTTTAAAAGTGTTGTAATGTGACTCTTCTATTGCTTATTCCGTCAAAAGTCATCATTTTGACATTGATGAAATGAGCAATGAAAGTTAACAAATATGTCACGTTGTAACATTTTTAATATATTAAAAGTGCAATATGAAAATTTTAATTTTTGAGAATATAAAATAAAAATTCTTAAATCTTTTGGGGAGAAAAATAATATTTGCCCTAGTGATTTCATGATATAATTAGGGAGTAATGATAGATTGACCTGAAAATTTTTGATCAAGAATATGGACCATATAGTTTGCATTGACTGGTGATGTTTATGGTCAACAATACTATTTTGCATATTAGTAATATTATTAGAACATAATTTGGGGACATAATAATTATGACAATTAGATAATCAATGGGTCTTAGTACTTAATGCACTCTAATTGTCACAATTCATGATTTCCTCAAATTATGTATTTTAATTATGTCTCAATAGCATTATATTTTACCTAATTAAGAGACTTGATTTGAGGGCCTAATAAATGTTTGGGTGGAGCTACTCCAACCAAAAAATATCATTTCTTATCCCATTTACCTCTCAATTTTAAAACTACCCTGCTCATTCTTTTTTTTTTTGAACAAACTCTGCTCATTCTGGCTATATCCATCCTACTACTGGTTAAGTTCATCTCGTCCTACACTCATCTCATTAATGACTAAACTCAACTTGTGCAATGAACTAAAATACAAAAGTCATAAAAGAGCTTATTTAAGTCTTGATGTAGCAGCGATACCAACAACTAGCTTACGAATAAAATATATATAAAAAAAAATCTTGCTTGAAAATTATCAGAAAAAAATATGGATAAGCCTTCACTCAAATACTTTTTATATTTTAATCACTCCATTTTAATTTTTCTTCAAAAAAATAGTAAGTTAAGTTTATATATATATATATATAACCTTGCATATATTATATACAAAACTTTAAATAAAAAATATTGATATCAACAAAATAACTTGTACAACAAAATAAACTAAATTTGGTACCAATACTAACTTGAACATCACTTTAGAGATCTAAACTAGATGATCAAGTTAAGTATATTGTTGTATAGGATGCGTGGAATGGGATAAAGAAAGAAACCCTAAAGATACAAATTGAGATGAGTTGAGTCATTAGTAGGGTGAGTATAGAATGGGGTGAGAATAGTTACTAATGGAGTGGATATAAAAAAGTGGACTTAATAGTTTTATGATTCAGAGTTTAATGGGGATGGAAATGGAGACTACTAGGTAAACCTTCACTCAAATACTTTTTATATTTTAATTATTATCAATCATAATTAAAAGTGGGGTCATCCATTGAGCTTGGGAGACTACTAGCGAACAAATAAATATATGCAAGCAGAAGTTTGTGATTACTCTCTTGCTAAAGGTTGAGCAAAATGTTTGTGCTGACTAAATTCCATGTTGTCCGTGATGTGTGCGTGTGTGTGTGAATTGTTTGTAAATTTAAGCTTTAAACCTCTATGGTACAACGTGTATGAAAGTTTTGTGGTACTAACTCAAAATAAATAATGTTATATAATGTGAGTTCGAGATACTATACTTAGTATCAGAGTCATTGACCCTCATGACATGTATGTCATGTGATCTGAGTCCTGGTCTGATAGGACGATGATACCTAACGTGGTGGTAGGCATCTTCTAGAATCAAACGTCACCTTGTTCGGACAGTTCCCACATGAGAACGTGTAAACTTGAAGGGAAAGATTATGGTGCCCTAATCTTACATTACTTGATGAAGTGTGTTTGAAATGCTTGTTAAGTGTAAGCTTTGGACTTTAATTAGACCATCATTTCGACTTCGTCTGAGGAAGGAGATTACTGAACCAAGGGATTACTTCGTTAGCAATATAGAAGAAACGGTTGCCATTGTGAGCTCTAGTTTGAGAAGCATTGATCTAGTTGTACTTTAGTTGACATGTGTCAAAATATATTAATATTGTCGAACTTACATGTGAATTTATAACTTTGAGAAGTGTAGAAAAACAATGTAAATATAAGTTCAATGAACTCACTATCTATAAACTTTTATTTTTAGATAAAATTGGATTCTAAACATGTATATGAAACGTCCATCATTATACTCTTCGATCTTTTGAATAGGTGTTGGTTGTAATTTTGTTATGTGGATTGACAAATTGAAAACCCTAATTAAGTTTGGTTAAAAATATTTTGCTACTCTCCCCCAACAAAAGGCAATATACAATTGAAATGTGTATTGGTTGGAAGTCTTTTTTCTTGTTGTTTAATCTCATGGTTTACTAAATTCTCTTTTATCATGATGAATTTTTATTTTTATTTTGGAAAATTATGCCATTCATAAAATACAATGAGACCTTGACTGAGAAAAAAAAGGCATAAAATGATGGTACAACATTTAATCTACTCCTTTTCATCATATTATAGGAGAAAAAGGATCATTCAGCAGCTTATGTTGAATAAAAATACCTTTCCCCATTAAATAAAAAAAAGGAATTTTGTGGGGGTATAAAGTTGCATTTTTGAATATCTTAGCCAAAAATAATAGAGTTTTCATATGTTAGTAATTTATTTTCGGTTTTTATATTGGTCTTCTGTTCTTTTAGGTATTGACTAATTGCTACCCCTAATTGCTTTTTCTTTTTCTTTTTCCCTCATTTGAGGATTTGGACCCAATGTCAATGTACTATGTGTGCTCGTCGGTAAAATTCCACCACATAACTACCCCAACTGACAAGTTAAGAAGTGAATATATATAAATATAGTCTAATTTCTATTCAGATCTAATTTACGGTTCTAATTCATTATCATCACAAATTAACAGTACATCTCAGTATTAAATAGAATTCATGGTCCATCCAATAATAAAAATAAATTAGATTAATAAGTTTAATCCAAGCGGCATTATTATTGATGGGTGTATAACCCAACCAACCTGAGCTTATATATGTCACGACTATTCTAGGATTCTCTTTATGGAGTCGGTCTGAATTTTGCATGTCATTTTCCCTAACCCCACCACTAATCTCTCTCTCTCTCTCTCTCTCTGTGCAAAGGCCAGAGGGAGAAAAGAAACAAAGGGAAAAAAAAAAGAAAAAAAAGGGTTCCCAAAAAGACAAACCAAACCACCTTTCACAAATCAACCTTAAGTGCTTTCTTTCTCACATAAAGTCTGAATATAAACCATCAGAGGAGAGACTTACAAGAACTCTCACAAGATGGGAATAAGAAACTGCCATGTCCAAGACATGAATTTGTGCTTTGAAGCTCCACCCTTCATTGAATGGCTCAAGCCATCACCCTCTCCTTTATCATCATCTTCATTTTCTTCTTCATCGTCACCTACTATCACCCAACAAGTTCAGTTCACAAACACCATGAGCTTCTTGAAACTTCCTCTTTATTACCAACAACCTCATCAGCAGCAAGAAATTGTTCATGAGACAATTGAATGTCTTCCTCTTCTAAGCAAATTAACTGAGAGAAAGCCATTGAAAGAGGAGGTAGATGATGAAGAGGAAAAGGAGAGCTCTGGTTTTAAAGAAGATAAGAGAGAGAAAGTAGCAGTGGGGTTGCATATAGGACTGCCCAACACAGGAAATTCTGAAGCAAAAACAAAGCCCTTCAGTGTCAAGGAAGAAGAACCCTACAAGAAGAGCTTTCATGGCTGCAGTTTCAACACTCAGAGTAGGTTTTGGATCCCAACACCAGCACAAATCCTCGTCGGACCGATGCAGTTTGCTTGTGCCATATGCAGTAAGACCTTCAATAGGTACAATAACATGCAGGTAAGATAAAACTACTTGGCCTTAGAATTAGTTTGGATTGGCAATTCACTGAATTTCAAATATTTATTCTAAATTATAGCCAGGAAAAAATGAAAATCATGATAAAAATTTAGAAAGCTTATTATTCTGTTGTGTACTTAATAAATAATAAATTGAAGAACACATTGACCGGCTTGCAATTTCTATCAATATTCTTCTTCTACAATTTTTTTTGACTTTTTTCAGTTTTTGAACTACTAACTACTGCTTAACACTAAACGTTGATAAATCACCCTTGTGCACTGGGTCGTCTTTTCACTAAATGATTATACATGCTTGACATATTACGCAAGCTGAAGATTTGCCTCAATTTTGTTGATGTTTCTGGATTCTTATCTGTTTTCTAAGTAGCCTACCAATCATCAAGTTTTTAATTATTTTTATTTTTTAGAACATAACCCATTACAAATTAATTTGTGAAAAAAATCTGCAAGAACATTTTGTTTATAGGTTTGAAATAATCCTCGTAGGGGAGAGAGAGGTGGAAAAAAAAGAGTGTCCTGTAACTGGATGATGACTAAATGAGTTTGTCAAAAGCATTCAGCGGAGGACAGTGAAAAAAAAAAAGTAGCAACTAGACAAGCATTTCTCGTTTTTTCAGTCAACATTGTGTGTGAAATCTAATGATGCTGTCCTGTAATAAATAAGATGGACCATAATGTGGTGTCATGTAAGATCCATAATGTGATTGATAGCAAGATATTATAGTTGAAAATTCTACCTCATAAGCAAAACATTGTAACTTTCATATTTAAAACTTTGACAAAATTTTAGTATTATAGGAAAAATGAAACTAAAATTATTCAGAGAGTAATGAAAATATAAGAAAAGTAAAGTTTCGATCACACAAATCATAAAGTCCATCATTTACCTTTCTTCTATCATTTTTCTACTTCCTTTCCTTCCGGTTAGCAGGGCGTGGATAGCCTCTATATTTAGAAAAAAATTGTGAGTTTAACACACCACTTGACAGAGCCAAGTGATGTACATAGTCACTTAGAAATTGTACATTTCCTAAGAAAACCTTCATTCGTCACTTTGTCACGTGGTGTGTTAAACCCATACAATCTCTTTCAAAAAATAGAGAGAAAGTTCATTTTGTTATGGGTGCACTGCAGATGCATATGTGGGGGCATGGTTCTGAATTCAGAAAAGGACCAGAATCACTGAGAGGAACACAACCAGCAGCAATGCTGAGGCTACCTTGTTACTGTTGTGCTCAAGGCTGCAAGAACAACATCAACCACCCGCGAGCCAAGCCACTGAAGGATTTCAGAACCCTTCAAACCCACTACAAGAGAAAGCATGGGGCTAAACCATTTATGTGCAGAAAATGTGGGAAATCATTTGCTGTCAAAGGAGATTGGAGAACCCATGAGAAGAATTGTGGGAAGCTCTGGTATTGCACTTGTGGTTCCGATTTCAAGCATAAAAGATCACTCAAGGACCACATTAGGTCTTTTGGAAATGGTCACTCCCCACACCCTTCTCTTGAAGGGTTTGAAGATGAGAAAGAATGCATCACAGGCTCCGAAGATGAAAATGCTCGTTGCGGTCCAATGTACGAGGCTCTCGCCACTGAACATTCATGGTGATATCTTTCATTTTCTGTTTCTTGAAGAAATGCTAATGTTAGTAAGCTCATCCAAGCTTGTGCTCCGTAACAAAAAGTTCTCAAGTGTTGTCGCAGGAAGCATATAGAGAGCGGTTTGCTAGGGAGCAATTGCTGGGTGGTGAGCCATAATAATATTTTGTAGAATGTTTGCAAAATGGTTTGGTAATAAGTCGATTGCCTTGAAGTCGTGAAGCAGATGAATTTTCTTCTCACTTGGCAATACAAAGAAGGTCCAACATGTTCAAGCTATTGTAATCTCTCTAATGGAGAAAATTTGTCTGCTTCATTGCTAAACTGGTGATCTTAATATATGCACTGTGTTTTTTTTATATGTTACAACAATGCTCTCTCTCTCTCTCTCTCTCTCTCTCTCTCTCTCTCTCTCACACACACACATACACAGATACACAGAGAGGATACATCTTTCTCTTAGTATAGAGATATAGTTTGTAAATGGTTGCATGGTGGCACTTTGATCCAAAAGTTCCAATTGTGAGAATCTCATCCCTCCAATTTATGTTTTCTATTTTGAGCTAATTATAGTTTTTATCTCTAAAGATTTACATGACACTCGCTTTGGTACTCAATTTGTGTTTTGTCAGTTTTTCTCCAACTTTCAACAAATGCAATTCTATCTAAATCAATAACAGCAAATATGTTTTTTCAAGAAAATAAAATCATTTGTTGAACTTGAGATATCACATGTGAGAATTATAGATCGAGAAAAGAAATACTTGAAGGAACCTTAATATATTGTGAATTTTAGGTGAATTTGAGTCTCAAATATATATAAGATGTGGAATTTCGCCAATACGAACAATTGGTATCAAAATTAATGCCCAATAACCCTAAGTGAACTCTCCATACATGACTCTTAAGGAAGGTAATGGGCAGACTTGTAAAGAGCGACTAGGACATAGTGTTTGCGGAGAGTGGTTTTTTTGGCAAATTTGGAGTCTTTTAATTTGTTAACTAATACAAATAGCCCTAAATTATGTCTTTTGTATCAATTAAACACTTGAACTTCTTTTTATGTCAATTTAGCTCATTAACTACGCAATTTGAGTTGACGTGGTTCTTCTGTCTAAATTTGTTGTTAACCTTAACGGACTGCCTCGCATGTATACTTTTAACTACTCTAATCTCTGCCTCACGTGATGGGAATGTGAGTCTTTTTGTTAAAGTTAATAGTAAATTTTGACGAACGGGTTACATTAAGTTAAATTACATAATTTAGGAGTTAAAATGATACAAAAATTAATTGAAGGACTTAATTAACATAGATAGTTTAGTTTAGGGGCCATATGTGAGTTAACTCTCTTTTAAAAATAGTGTTTTGGAAATAGTGCTTACAGAGAGTGGCAAGTCATACCTAAAAAAGAGTTTACGTGAAAGGGAGATTGTCTAAGTATCAGGTGTGGAATTTCAAATCCAAGGGTGAAATATGTGAATGGATCTTTGTATATTTTGGATGGACTCGTTGCCTACAAATTTAAACTTTTAGGTGAATTTGAATTTGATATATATATATATAGATCTGAAAACCTTAGACACGACTTCTGACACGAATCTGACATGAATTTAGCGGGTTTGGATATAATCTTAACGAATTCGAATGGTTAACAGGTTAACTTGACAAACTCGTGAAATAAACGAATTGGTTTCATGTTTAACCCATAAATCCATTTCAACTCATATAGTGATACTATAAAATTCCAAAAAAAAATTAGATCTCTTGGCGAGTTCATGATTTTTTATGCGAACTCGAAAAATTCTAACTGATTCTCTTGTTTAACTAGTGGTACACAGGTTATTCCGAGTAATTTGTCTAATAAATGAGTCGTGTATGGGTGTAATAGTTGAACCTGTTTATATAAACAAATGGGGTATAGATAGAGAGTTTTTTTATACGAATTCATTTCACCCTACATGAAGTCGTTTCACCTGACACGATTGACAGGCGTAATATTAAGTCTTGTGTTGGACTTCGACAACATGTGCATTATCTGTTATGCTTTGCATTTTTCACAGGTGACACGCTGAGTTTTCAACTCCAATTTTTTCGTGGAAGTTATTGATCTAATTGAATTAAAACTTGCCGAGATTAGAGGATGGAATCCAACAAAAAAGAGCAATGTTACGTATCTTAAATTTGTAACTCAAATTTGTATCTCAAATCAAGGGGAACCATTGAATCAGTAAATCTCATTTTAAAAAGTTGATGAGATTCATTCATCCAACAGTCTCCCTTCATTTGAGATGCAAATTTGGATTATAAATTTAGGATATTTCCCAACAAAATATTACTATCAAGACCAAAGTGAGAAGTTTACATGTTGACAACAGATGAATTTGATGCAATTGAAACTTTATATATCTAAGTACCATCAATTGCAAATTGCTGGGGTAAAGTGTATTTAAGCTGTTTCTTTCTCTTCTTTTTTTTTTTTTTTTGTTACTTTGTATTTAAGTCGTGACCGATATGTCTTAAAGCTCTCTAAGTTGATGATCGATACCGCGACTTTAAACCATGATTTGGGATTGAAAGGAAATATAATTCAATAAAATTTTTGTGCCAAACACACAACCATTCTTGTGTTATCATATCTAATACATTTTTAATCCAAGGTACACTTGACAGTGAGATATTACATCAGTGTTTACCTGATCAACCGTTTCTTGTTTTTAGTGTTTTAGTATTCTGAATACAGTTTGTATTTCTAGCACCAAGGTCCAATCCAAGCAAAATAAATCGACGGTGAAAGAAAAAAGTTATTTAAATCTAATTTGAAACGGAATTATTAAGCATATTTGTTGAATTGAAAATGGGTTACGTCCCTGATTAAATACCCAAATGAGAAGGTATTTGCAGTAGCTCGAATGGTTCAGCAAGAGGGAGTAGGAGTACTTCTAGATTTGCAAGTTAATGCGGTATGAACGCCACACCTTTTCCTTTATACTTTTTGTCTTTTGGCACTACTTTTCCAGAGGTAAGTTGGGGAAGTTACAAAAAGGCTAGTCTATGTTGGAGGCCTCAACTATTTAATGAACCCACAACTAACTCAAACTATAACCTTCACTTGAGAGAATGATTGCCTCCTCCTACTATAAGTGGGTGGTCAATCTAATGCCAGTCTTACATATCAAGACTTTGAAAACCCAACAAGCCCTGTTCAAAAACCACCGAAAAAAAAACCCAACAAGCCTTTGATTGTGTGTGAAAGAGAAGAATACAAATGCTGAGGGTTGGGG
>CM042187.1:12288838-12359774 GCA_023539305.1 Ilex asprella | reverse complement strand
GGAGAGAGAGAGAGAGGGATTTGATTTTTTAAAAAAAAATTATGTAGACTTGACCAAATGAAAAGGAGTTGGAAAAAACTGTTTAACTTTGAAGATAATGGTCAAGGAGGAGC
Organism: Ilex asprella; assembly: GCA_023539305.1. Classification (NCBI taxonomy): domain Eukaryota; kingdom Viridiplantae; phylum Streptophyta; class Magnoliopsida; order Aquifoliales; family Aquifoliaceae; genus Ilex; species Ilex asprella. Next base: position 12,359,661 of record CM042187.1, on the reverse strand, counting down.
CGGGTCCGCCACCATGGTTTGTCGGCCAGGGGAGAGATAGAGAGAGAGATGGGGGAGGACCATTGCACTAATACTATCTGAATTCGAAAAGAGGAATTGGATTGTGCAAAATTAAAACACAATGTTATGGGTGTATTTGATACTACGTTATTATTAAAACAAATAATACTAAACAATTCATAATCACTAATAATTTTTATGAATATACCAGTGATACACCGTGTGATGCATAGACTTGTAAAATATTTTTGCACTCGTAGAGTTTTAATGCATTCAAACAGTTCGTACATCAAAAACATCTCTAATTTCTCATCTAAATAACTTAATTCCGAAAATTAACCACTAGAGGTCCACCAAATTCACTCTTCCACTCCACACTTTTTAACGCACGTATCTCCAACCATCGCCCCTTAAACACTCTATCTAAGCAACAACCGCCGCTCCCCTTCCTCCAAATAAAAAAAACCACCATGCCAGTCCTCTAACCTCCACCTCTCCCCAACAACCTCAATTCTATGAGCACTACATTAGAAGAAAAAATAATTAGTGAAGTCGTTTGTATGAGAGAAAAACTTCTAAAAAGAGGAAAATTGTGTCTCACAAATTATATATCCCTATCAACAAATGGTTTATATGTTGAACTCTAGCAAGCATGCATAACACAAAATAATCGCTTTTCTCACAAGCTCGTCTGAAAAAAAAATTAATATTGAGGAATAGTACCCACTACCCACGTGGCTACAATAAGATGGTCTCATGGACCCACAGAAATATGATGCGACCAAATTAATTTTCATAGAACAATTACAGAATTAACAAGAATAACCAATTAAAAGTAAGACCCATATCATACAACTTTCTTTTAGCAGTTTTAGCTTAAAAGTCTCCTCTCATGCGTACATAATGGTTGAATTGAAATTCGAAAAACAAATGTCATCACACAGGAAAATGTGATAAAAAAACAAATGGTGCCTAGTAAGAACAAAAAAATTTCTCATTGTTTGGGGCTACCTACCTACCTACCTGTTAAGCATGCCCCTCTACACTTGGATTTTTTGCAATCAATGATATCTTTTACTTTTCGAAAATTACATCATCTTGAATGAACCCCAAAAAAGGTGAAGATATAATCCTAAAATCCCTGCTCATATCCAGATATGCGACTAAAATGAAAGCTTTAAAACAACATAAGCTATACTACTGTAATTATAGTAAATAATGTTATGTATCCCAAATGAAGGACCGTTAGATGAGTGAGTCCCATCAACTTTTTTAAATGAGACTCACTCATCCAACCTTCTCCCTTCATTTGGGATGCAAATTTGAGTTACAAATTTAGAATATATAATATTTTCCAATTATAATTATTCATCAATTGTTATACCTTATTAATTATAATTTAAAAATTTATTGGAACGGGAAAGAAAGAATAAAATCATAACAAAAGCAACTTGTCAGTATCATTAATTGGACATTGGGAATACTTAATAATTGTAGTAACACTAACTCTAGAATGACAATATCTAAAGGATGCCAACTTACTATTCAAAAAGTGGTATTCACGTCCAAACATTGAAAATAAGGTATAAGAATTTAACATTCTACTAACTTAATGGAAAGGTAAAATTAGACTACTACTACTACTTAAACTACCTTTTGATTGGTAAAAAATATGGACCTAGCCTAGATGATGACATCAACTCCATCACCACAAATTTCTGCATCAATTACACACATCATCCACAGCTCCTTCATTTTACTATCAAAGAACAGATCCATCTTACCTTCATATAATAAAAAATAGAGTAATACTATTTGGACCTAAAATACTGACATAATGATGTGACTGTAGTAAAATCATTGAATCAACACTAAGTTCTAATGCTTGATAGTCCCCACATCCAATCCAATAGTCATAATGAATTAGGTCGACAAATTAAGTCTCAATAGCATTGCTCTAAAAAACATGGCTAAATTATGGTATTTCACTCTCGTATCTGTTGCATCTCATCATTAAAAAAGCGGAACAGATCCATCTTACTCTAATATAATAAAAAACATGACTCCGTTAAGATATTTCAATCTCATATCTGTTGCATCTCATCATTGAAAAACGAAAAAAGGGGTACGCATGAACGGGAGAGGTGAAATTTGAAAAGAGAGGGGTGAATGAGTGAAGATTTATTTTTTGATAATATATGGAATAGAGAGTTAAAACTGAAGAAATGTGGGCAGTTTAAAAATTATAGGTATATATTAGTTTAAAAACAGAGTTATTCGTATCTAAGCGAGAAATTAAATTCCCCAGAAAAAATTAGGACCAATAAAAAGAAGACACGTAATTTTTTCCAAAATTTTGGAGTTAAAAATTCAGAAACTTGGTCTCCTTATTTGTAGATACATTTCTATAAAATATAAAGATTTACACACATATACGTATGAGTTGGGTCACATATGGTCCCCATAGGCTGGGCTTAGGCAGAAAATGATGCCACACTATTTTGGGTCAGAAGTCCAAGCTTGGGGCCAGACTGACCCAATTTAAATAGTAGTTTTTCATAGGGTTAATTAGAGGTGGGTCTGCATTTGTGGACTTTTAGGACAATTAGTTAATGCACATATTTTTTAGGGCTTAAAGGACAATTAAATACATAAAACTAATTTACCCTTAATGATATAAATAACTATATTACGAAATAAACAGTAACAACGAGACAGTAATAGTCTGACAGTAACAATAATATAGGATAGTGATATTGAGACAGTAACAGTTACCAAGATAATGAATTTTTATTGTCATTGTTTGGCACTATTCTTTTGTATCATCAAAGATAATTGTAGTCACAGCTACTATTTTATCCTTAATGACATGTGATGTGGACAAAATTCAAGGCATAGGCCCCATGGCCCAGAAGCCCGACGAGCCCAAAGGGCGATGGTCAGGAAACAAATGTCTAGCATCAATGGAAGGCCTATACTTTAGGCCCAACTCAACCAATGAGCAGCCCAAAGATTAGGAGTCAGATCCAAAAGCCATTCTTAAGTCATCTGCGGGGATCACTCGTCCTACAGGTTCAGCGACCACCCCCGACACCTACGGTAATCTCAAAACAGAGAAAGTGGAGCCCGTAGCCACCAGGGATCGTGGCAACAGGGGCACCGGATGAATAGTTACGCCGGATGAACAGAAGCAGCGATGGCAGAGAAAAAGAGTAGGAGGCAGAGTGGAGTATCCACGGAATCCGTACTGAGAGAAGAACAGCTGAAAACCCTAGGAAGCTCCAAGTATAAATAAGGAACTACCACCCAGCAGAAGGGGGAAAACCGTCTTCCCCCTCCTAGAAGCACTCTAAATACTATAAAACCAACAGATAGAATAAAACTTTTACCCCTAAAAACGATCGAAACCGGTTGTCCCTTTGTATCGACCTTTGATCAAATAATATACATTCTCGAGGAGCAGGAGATTCCTTTTATAATAGACGTAGTCTTAGTCCTTCGGCTAGGGTGAATCACCCATATTGTATTCCCCTATTACATAGTAGCGCCCACTCATTAATTCAATCGCCCCATTTGAAAACCTCACTACGATTTCTAGTGGGCTTGGGCTGTAATTTTCAAGCATCATTAGTTGGTGCCGTCTGTGGGAATCGTTTTTTCATCGTTTCTCTTTAAATTCTGTTGATGGTTTCAACTCGGAACAAGAGTAGATCTCACGTTAATCCCCAAGTTCACCCGAACATGCCGGAGAACTTTCCAGCCCCAGAAGTGGACGTCGAGGGTCACCCCCCAGCGATGAACTTCCTTCCGCTTAACGAGCTAGATGTTTACCATCAAATAACGATGCAGTTGATGAAGCAAAACTAGGAGTTGATGGAGTGGATACAAACACTTTAGCTTCCCCGGTTCCCGCCAACACATCCAAAACCGCCTCCACCCCAGACAGAACATTACGCCCCTCCACAGGAGCGCCAGCCCGCCTCCTAATGGAGTAACAGAGCTCCATGAGCATAGTCATTTCAGGGAAAATCATCGGAGAAGACATCTAAAAGACCACGACGAATACGAGGCCCACAGTAGGGCTAGAGCCACCTACCAAGAGGACAGACCTCTCCCCCCTCTGGAGGCCATAGATCCCTTACTAGAGCAAAGATTTCGTGAGCTCCAACGAAAGGTTGGCAACATGAAATAAGCAGTCAAGGAGAAGACCCGCGATACGATGGACGCTCTGGTCCAACAAACAAAGTCCCCATTCGCTCTCGAAGTCCTTCACTGCCCTCTCCCATAGAAGTTTCGGATGCCGTTGATAGAAGCATTCAACGAAACGAAGGATCTAGTCGACCACCTGAACTCTTATAAAAACCAGATGGAGCTTCAGGGTTACCTAGATTCAATCCGCTGCTGAGCTTTCGCTATCACCCTCAAGGGATGGACGATAGCCTGGTTTAACAGGCTACAACCCGCATCAATCTCCTCCTTCAGGGAGTTATCCATACAATTTGTGTCGCACTTTATAAGAGCAATGAAGTAAAGAAAATCATCCTACCATCTATCGAGCATCAAGCAAGGACCCACTGAGTCCCTCCAAAGCTATGTACAACACTTCAACCAAGAGTGTCTGAATGTGGAGAGTGTGGATGACAAATTCGCACTTACGACTTTCAGGTCTAGACTCGGAGTGCAATCCAATGACCTTCTCTTTTCAATAGCAAAGAACCCTCAGGCTACCATAGTCGAGGTGCTGGCAAAAGCCGAGAAATATATCAATGGCGAAGAGGCCCTCCTCCTAAGAAGGGGCTCAACGTCAACGAAAGCAGACAAGAATAGGAGGGACCGTAGTCCTAAGAAAGAAAGGAAACATAAGCAGTCCCCAACGAGAGACCGTTCCCCGAGAAGAGGAAGAGAGTCCCCTCCTAAGAGGAAAGGGAATGTCCGGGACTGCCTAAGATCCCCTCCGCAAGAGTTACAACCCAGATTTATCCGACATGACTCCTAGCACTAGTCACATTCATCGTGCAAGTCCTCCATGAGGTCCAAAAAGAGAAGTTCGTCCGATGGCCACCTCGAATGAAATCTGATCCGAGGAGGAGAAACGTCTCTAAATACTACGAGTACCACAAGGATATGGGCCATGAGACGAACGACTACATCCATCTTAAGAAGGAGATTGAGTACATGTTTCAAAGAGGTATAGGACACATGCGCCAATACGTGGCAGGTGAGGGGGAGCCCAGAATAACTAAAGGCAGTGTGCTAGGGTGGCTACAGAACCTCCTCAGCAACATCAGCAGGCTCTGGGTGAGATTCATGTCATCTCAAGTGAATTTGTTGTAGAAGGCGAATCCAACTCAGCACAGAAAGTGTATGCCGTGAAAGCACGATCGGAAGATTACCTTGAAATCCATGTCATCTGAAAGATGCCCCGCCGTGATGTGGAGATTACCTTTTCGGACACAGACCTCGAAGGATGCCAGCACCCACACGATGACCCTTGGTCATCAAGGCATTATTGAAAAAAAAAATGTACACCGGGTGCTCATCGACAATGGGAGCTCCGCAGACATCATCTTCCTATCCACTTTCGATCAGCTTGGTATAGAGAAGTCACAGCTTGAACCCGTAAGGACCCACCTGTTGAGCTTCTCGGGTAAGAAGGTGTTGTCAATCGGCTCTATCTAGCTCGTCCTGACCATAGGAGATCACAAACACCGTTTGATTCTTGGTTGTTAACCCCCCTTCAACGTACAATGTCCTATTGGGAAGACTATCTCTCAATTCCATCAAGGCGATACCCTCAGCTTATCGCTTGGTGATGAAGTTTCCCACTGAAAATAGGGTCAACATGGTCAGAGGAGACCAACATCTTGCTAGAGAATGCTACGTTGCATCAATGAGGCAAAGGAATGTGGAATCTATCTAGCTGGAGGACTTGGACATGAGAGACGAAGTGGAAACCCGACCTGCCCCTACAGAGTAGCTAGAGCAGGTGCAGCTAGACGAGGATTCGAGGCACGTGGTTTTTATAGGCTCCATGCTCCTCCCTCTCATCAAGAATAAGCTCATCACCTTTCTGAAAAAGAGCGCGGACGTTTTTGCCTGGAAGCAAGAGGACATGGAGGAGATAGACCCCACGGTGATCGTGCACCAACTGAGTGCCGATCCGAGCTGCAAGCCCATCTGACAAAAAAGGAGGAGTTTTGCGTCGGAAAGGCAAAAGACCATAAATAAGGAGGTGGCCAAACTGCTGAGGGTCAAAGCCATCATGGAGGTCGACTACCCGACCTGGCTGGTGAATGTCATGCTCGTAAAGAAAGTGAATGGCAAATGGCGTCTCTACATCAACTTCACCGACCTAAACTAAGCATGTCTCAAGGACAGTTTTTCCCTACCAAGGATCGACCTAAGAGTCGATGCAACTGCTGGCCACAAGCTCCTCAGCTTCATGGACGCTTTCTCAGGCTACAATCAAATCAGGATGGACCCAAACGACCAAGAGAAGATGTCGTTCGTCACCAAGCAGGGAATCTACTGCTACCAAGTCATGCCCTTGAGGCTAAAGAATATCGGGACCACCTACCAGAGGTTGGTCAATAAGATGTTCTGCGAGAAGCTCGGCTCGACCATGGAGGTATACATAAACGACATGCTCATAAAATCCCTAAAAGTTAAATCCCATATCCACCATCTCGGAGAGTCCTTCGACATTATGCCCCAGTACAGAATGAAACTGAACCCAACAAAATGCGCATTCAGAGTGTCAGCAAGAAAGTTCCTGGGATTTATAGTCAACAGCAAAGGTATCGAAACAAATCCCGAGAATGTGAAGGTCGTCCTCAAAATGAAACCTCCTACCAACACCCGAGAAATACAGCGCCTGATCGAAAAAATAGCAACACTCAACAAGTTCATCTCACGCTCTAGTGACAAATGTCGATCTTTCTTCATGGTCATGAAGGCGGTCTTTCGATGGGACGAGAAATGCGAAAGAGCCTTCCAGACTCTTAAGGCTTACTTAACCTCCCCGCCCATGCTGGTGAGGCTTGTGGAAGAAGAGATCATGACCATCTACTTAGTTGTGTCAGAATTCTCGGTCAATACCGCCCTTGTGAAGGATAAAGAGAGAGTCCAACAGTCGGTTTATTTCTGCAGCAAGGCCCTCTGAGGAGTCGAGGAAAGATACCCAAAGATGGAGAAGCTAGTGCTAGCTCTCTTGGTAGCCGTCGAAGGCTAAGGCCATACTTCCAAGTACATACCATTGAAGTCCCGACGGACCAGCCAATGAGGCAGGTCCTCCACAAGACTCGTCAAGTGGGAAATGGAGCTCAGCGAATTCGATATCAAGTTCAAGCCCAGAACTGCGATCAAAGGACAGGTCCTAGCAGATTTTCTTGTCGAGTTTACTTCACCACTAGAAGCGAACATTGAAGATCATGACGGCGTTCCTAACATGTCGACCTGGAAAGCCAGCAAGACCGCCTAACCCCCTAGGAAAAGCATAACGGGGCAAAAAGTGAAGAAATGCAAAACCTCCAGTATAAATGAGGGAAGAGGGAATCAGAGCCCTAATAAGAAAGGGGACTCGATGCTGACCAGAGAATGAAAACATCGCAAGGCTACGGGGCGCACAACCACTCCAGGAGGGAAGTCAAAGCGCCTAGCGAGGGATTGAATCTCCTCCTCCTCGACCTCACTAACCTCAACTTTAGGAAAAATTCGTTTCATTATGTCGCATGGAGAAGAAGGAGTCCTGGCCATAGAAATAAGAAGTAAATAAGATGGGGAGAAGAAGGCGTCACACTAAGAAGAAGGAGCGAGAGTTCTTTTTGGCATCCTGAAAAAACAATCATTCTCTGGGAGTGCCTACTTATAGGCTCAACAGTCGTGCACCCATCGCTTTCGCCGGAAGCATTAAATGCACGTCCCTCGCATTAAAATAAGGGAGGGACACGTGGCAGCACCAAGACTCTCAAGACATTATGTTTAAAGAGCCACTAACTCCTCGGACGGCCCACGTTCTCGAACGAACGAAACTGTTAAGTCTGTTGTACCCAAAAAGAAAGGAAAAAAGACCAAAATAGCCCCAAAAAACCCCACACAAAAATACTCAGTAGGAGGCGTGCTCAACTCGGACCAACTCAATTAAGTCACACGAAAACGTTAGCACGGATAATCTCACTCACACCCTAATCATACAAGGAATAGATTTCACTACCTAATTGCAACTCTGTTAGACGAAACCGATTGAGAATGTAGCAAAGGACATATCATTCATACAAACCAGGGGAGCAATAGCAGCAGCCTCAGCAGAAGAAAGGGTGCAAATACATCGATCGAGAAGTTACATAGCCATCGAATGAGAGGGGAGAAAACGACACAAAATAGGGGAATCAATGAATCACAGGAGCCTCAAGGAGCATTTTCTTTACCACCTCCCATTCCCCCCTCCTACAGCTCCTGGCAAGGCACTAGGCCTGCCTGTCACCACTACTTCAGGCGCAGACTCCTTCTTGGCACCAGACGCCTCGACCTCATCGCCAACCTCGGCCCTTTTTTTAAACCCGAGTTGTGGCCTGAGGGAATCCAAGTCAAGATCAGGAAAAGCATCCTCCACCTGCTCCTTGCAGTTCACAAATCCTGTTACAAAGGCAGAAGCGCTTTCTCTTAGAAGCTCAAACACTCTGGCATCCTTGGCTTTAAGCTCAGCATCCTTGGCTCTTAGTTTGGCCTCCAGCTTTTCCACCTGTGAGTCCTTAAGCTTGATAAGATCTTGGTGGCAGGAATCAAGTTCATCATTAAGCCTTTTCATCTCAACAGCCTCGGCCGCCAAAAGCTTCATTTTCCCTCAACAGTGTCTCTACTCACAATCACGGTGTCAAGAGCTTCCTTGGCCTCCAAGAGCTCCTGCTCATGATGAAAGTCCAACATCTTCAAACAGACGGGTGATTGAGAAGAGAAAGAAAGATAATCAGCATAAGAAATAACCAAGAGGGTTTTCAGGACAAAAACGAACACAGAAAATACATCGACAAGACCCTGGATGGTATACTAAGCTTTCCTCTTGAAAGACATCTGAATAGCCGCCCGGGGATCCAACATGGAGATCAGCTCAGACAAGGCAGTCACTGCGGCCTCGAGGTCGCAAAGAAAGTCGTTCCCTTGTGCCTTGGATCTTGAAGGGGCAAACTCCCCCTTCCTGCCCTTCTGAGAGGCTAGCTTAGGAAGAGCGAGAAAGGCGTTTGAAGCCCCAAACTGCCCCGCTAGAGTCCCCTCTGAAGAAAGTTCGCTCTTGAGCATTCCAGAAGGTAACGGGGGCACAGCCGCATCCCCTTGGGAAGGGAGATCCTCGAGCTTCCCTGTTGAGGGAACTGGCATTGGGCTAGACGCCGGTGCCTCCTTAGAACAGTTGTGGCCCCCCACCAGCTTTTTTTTCTTCCTCGACTACTCAATGTCCGAGAAAAATGCCAGGATTAGGTCTTGGTCCATGGGATCAGACTGGGGGGCGGGAAATAATACGACTTTCGGATCCTGGTCGACGGATGGCCCGAGTTTGTGCTTAGCAAGGTTTTCGTCTGTCACCAAATCGGGAAAGGACCGCAACCCCAATGCCTCAACTCTGGCAGCCTCTACAGCGTTGAGGGCCGGATGGTAATCTGCAAGCAAAATGGAAACATAAAAAAAAAAAAAAAAAAAAAAAGGAGAAGATGTGAAGCCGATCAATTAGCCTTATTGATATTCCTCGTGGTTCCCACGGACCGGGTGATGGAGGAATGTTACTTGGCTCCCCTTACAGCTCCCATGAGTCACCTCTGACAAAGAAGAACTTAAGCTTCCACCCCTTATTGGAAGAGGAGAGCCCAGAAATCAAAGTCTTCGCCTCCACCCTCTTGGCGAAATACAAGAAGCCCAAAGAGGGAGAAGACTTCAGCTAGAAGAGAAAGGCAAACTCTTGGATGGAAGGAGGAGAGTCGTTTATGCTCTCAAACCAGTGAACAAGGGAACCAACTAGAAGGCCTCAACCGTTATAAGAAAGCCTAGCTAGGCAGACGTTATAAAAGGAGAGAACGTCCCAAATACCGAAGGTCGACCCAAAATGCTGACTTGTAGAAACAGGTCAACCCAGGGGGATAGAGGAATTGCACCTCTAGTACTCCTTGGGAGAGTGTAATGACACAGAATCAGGGAAGAAATACTCCCACCTTAGATCCTCCAAGTCCTCATCGTCAAGACAGTTAGAGGTATCTTCCGCACAACAAGTCAGATCGGACTGGTCTCGACAGGTTTTCTTCCTAGGAACAGGGGCAGTATCGTTTTAAACTTTTTCTTCCTCAACTGAGTAGGAGGACTAAGAGCCAAAGCAGAAAGAGGTCTAACTTCTACAGGAGGTACCGAAGATGAGACTCCTAAGATCAACCCAGAAGCCTCGTCGCCAGCAAAAGAGGAACGACCACTAGAGGAAGCCGTTGAGGCCTCCTCGGTCCCCTTATCAACAAACTCTGACTCAAAAGAAGAAACAACAAATTTTCCCATCAAAAGCTCAGATCATAAATCGGAATGAAGAAAGGGTAGATGCAAGGCGCAATCCTTTAAAAATAAAGGTTTCAGACATTAGGCCTTAAAGGAGAATACCCTCGACACAGAAGAGCGATCCACGAATCGGAAGGGGAGACAGGTCATCAGAATGCTCTCGTAAATAACTAAAGCTCCAAATCAGAAAACGAAACCCAAAACCCCACCAAGAAGGGTTGAATGGATTCGGATCGAAGCGGTAAGAAAAGGAAAAGATGGCGTACCTAGTGAAGTGCTAGAAGCATAAGAAAATCGAAGACGAAGATGCCCTAAATCACCAAGAAGCCTAAAACAAGACATTTCAAAGGCCTAAAAAAGGGAGAAGAGAGCAAAAGGACTCTCCCTAATTTATGTAAATACGTGAAGCATTTAATTCATGACAGAAAAATCATAGGGCATGCCAGAAAAGTCGTACCTACGAGCTCACCCAATTTTAACTCGTGTGTATAACCATCCCATCGTAACCGGCAAACAATGGCATAGCCCTGTCCGGGTCAGGAACAATAGCCTAGCACAGTCGATGTTAGAAGGGTCCACAATGAGCCCAGAAAAGGTACTTTTATCCCCAAATCAAGAATGACGACATCCTCGTGACCTGGGGCTGGGGGGCAACTGATGAGTCCAAAGGGCCAAGGTCAAGAAACAAAGGTCTAGCATCAACGGAAGGCCTATACTTTAGGCCCAGCCCAACCAAAGAGCAACCCAAGGATTAGGAGCCAGATCCAAAAGCCATTTCTGAGTCACCTGCGGAGACTACTCATCCTACAGGTTCAGGGACCACCTCTGACACCTACGATAATCTTAAAGTAGAGAAAATGGAGCCCGTAGCCACCTGGGATCGTGCAACAGGGGCGCCGAATGAACAGTAGCGCCGGATGAACAGAAGCAGCGATGGCAGAGAAAGGACTAAGAGGCAGAGCGGAACATCTACGGAATCCGCACTAAGAGAAGAACAGCTGAAAACCCTAGGAAGGTCCCAATATAAATAAGGAACTACCAGCCAACAGAAGGAAGATAGTCGTCTTCCCCCTCCTAGAAGCACTCTAAATACTATAAAACCAACAGATAGAACAAAATATTCACCCCTGAAAAACGATCGAAACCGGTTGTCCTTTTGTATCAACCTTTGATCAAATAATATACATTTTCGGGGAGCAGGAGACTCTTATCACAGTGGGCGTAGCCTTAGTCATTCGACTAGGGTGAACCACTCACATTGCATTCCTCTATTGCATAGTAGCGTCCACTCACTAACTCAACTGACCCATTTGAAAACCTCACCATAATTTCTAGTGGGTTTGGGTTGTAATTTCTGAGCATCATCAACATAATTAGGGATATTACAAAATGGACAATAACAATGATAGTAACATAACAACAGTGACAGTAAGACAATGACAAATTTCACAGTCCAAATTCTACGAAACTAAACAGTAATAGTGATAGTAACAATGAATTTTCATTGTTACTATCCATCATTATCATCCAAATTCTACTCGACAGTGATTGAATTTTTATTCATACATTTCATCGAACACCATTAGGGGTGTTCAAATTTCCGACTGGCCGCAAGTTCCTACCCTACCCGACCCTAACCTACCCTAAAAATCGGCTAGCCGCAACAATCGGGTAGGAATGCGGAAGAGTTTTTGTTCTTCCGATTAAATCGGGTAGGAATGCGGAATAACCATCTATTTCCGCATTCCTACCCTACCCTACCCGCATTAATTTTGTATTTCATATTGTTTAAACTTAAATTAATTATTATTATATTTGTGGAACAATTATGGTGGATTGATGTTTATACTTTCTTGTGTTTTATTATAATTGTTGTTGTAGTTATTTTTTATTTTAATGTTATTGATTTATGGTATTGTTAAATTGGTGAATGTTATTTAATTAAATTATTAAAATAATCCAAAAATTAATAGTTACAAAAATATTTATCCGCCTTCCTACCCGACTTCCTACCCGATTAATCGGGTAGGAAAGCGGGTAGGAATACTAAAGCTGTCGGGTAGGGTAGGCCAAGAAAAAACTCTTCCGCAAAATTTCGGGTAGGAATGCGGAAGAACATATTTTCTACCCGTAGGGTAGGGTGAACACCCCTAAACACCATTTAGGTATAACATATTAACTAAAGGTCTAACTCTCTCTCTCTCTATGAAACTCTCCTTCGTCTGTGTAAAAATCACATGCAAGAAACTCTCAAAATCAAAGTGATTCTTGTTGGGATTAGTTTGCTTTAAACTCACAGACAAACGCACACAATTAAAGAACAAATAAAAAACATAAAACAATGAGAAACAAGAAAGAATAAGACACAAATTTTTACGTGGTTCAACAATTTGTCTATGTTCACAAAACTACAAGAATTTCACTATTCAGAGAGGAAGGAAAACAAAGGGCAACTGTACAATAAACTACTAAAACTCTAATTACCAAAATAACAGGTTTTATATGTCATACGTACCAGACTACAAAACAGGACCAAAAATTTTTGGACCTTCATAGACTAAGCCTCAAAAAAAATTCCATTAAAAATCACGCAACATTATTCGGATCGGGTCATCATACGGATCAACTCAAAACTAGACTCCACAAAAAAGAGACCTAACAATTCCGATACTACAAGACTGAAAAATCTCAGATGTTAAAAACTGGCAGTGATCATGCGTACAAGCTCTCGATGAATTTGCAAAGGATCCTATAATATACAAAATATTTGCCGCTTAAAGTTGCTCTTACAGTTGTTTGTTTCGTATACTCGTATTGCTTTGCAATTTACGTTGACAGTTCAGATGCCATGAGCCGTTGGTTTATGTTATTGGTTTCATAGGCAGCCACAAATCTAACTGACCATGGTCATTATCTTGGGAATATTGTGAGACATAAAGGGCTAAGTGAGATTAGAATAAGAGTTGAGGGATATTTACTGTAATTAAACCCTATCTTATTATTTCTACTTAGGAAAACCGAAAGCTCACAAAAGTATTCCCCAATCTTGCTAGCAGATTGATCCAACCAGACTCAAAATATTTTACCTTCTTTCATGTTCTCTAGGAGACACAATGCACCAGACTTCATGACCCTTTGGCCTATCAGAGATACTCTTGTCATTGTAGATATGGATACAAATCTGGTCTTATTTAATACCCACATAAGCCAGTATTAACAAAATCATTGAGACCAAACTCTATACACGATTCAAACCTAATAGTAAGTAATCACTGGACTAATTTAGTACTATCCCACCCCTAATATCTGAGCCAGCACACTCTTAGAGTAAGTTAAAGGTCCTTATGTCGAAGGTCATGCTAATATAGATGTATTCATGTTGTGTGTGATGTCCAGTAGTCTACAAACCACATGACAACACTGTTGATGCCCTGTTTCAATAGATGAAAACTATAGAATGCATATCCTCAATAGGAGCTATAAAGACCAGCAAGACCCAACATATTGAAGTTCTCATGCTAAAGGGGGATGTAAACTTTTTGAATGATCATAGAATGCCACAATATAGTACGAAAATCAGTCTCAAATTATAAGGCATTCTGAGGTACAAATCTTCACTTGCTGTCCCTTGGGCAGTTTCCTGCACAATTTACTCGTATATCAACAGAAAATAGGGTGTCCATACCGGACTAGGATATAATATAACTGCTATCTCCCCCTTTTCTTGTTCTTACCTTTTCTCCACTCAAGTACTGAAAATGCAGAAATTGTTATAGCATAAAGCTTCCATTTAATGGATGCTTGGAAAAAGAAATCATATTCAGAAACTCTTCTCATTTAAAAATAGAACAAAGGGGGGAAAGTTTTTCAAATACCAACTATGTCTGGTACCACAGCCATTTTACATTTGTTTTGCTACAGTAATCGCTAACTGCCTGCTATCTAGGTTATTCAAATAAAATAGACTTAGATGCTGAGAGAATTATTACATGGTCAACAAATAACACAGATATATTGACATGGATTAGTTGGTTTAAGTTACCCTTGGACTGTTAAAGGTTACACCTGGTGATGTTTCAAACCCTAGCACTCCAACCTCAAAGTTTCAAATTTGTGTTTGAATAGTCTTGGCTTTTCGGTCTGAAATTCTAGTTTCAATTGGTTTGAATAGCTTGATTCGGTTAAATTTTTGGATGGAGGTTTACAATTGGACACCTTCACAAATTGAAACTTGTGTCGTAATTCTTTTTTTTTTTTGATAAGTAACAAAAGATATTATTAATAATATCGAAAGGTAGTACAATAATAGAGAATTGATGGACAAGTAGTCCAATCCTTACGCTAAAAAGAAACAACAGTCCCATATAGGGTTGCAAGTTTTCAACCTAAATAGCTAAGGTAATAAAAATGATTACCTGCATAAATACTGCAGTACCTTCTCTCCAGGGAAAGTGCAAACTCTGATCAGGACATGTTCAATTACAAGATGTGCTGAACCCTCTTAAGCTTAAGTACAGATACTGGAATCTTATATTTTCCAGCACCATCAAGCACAGCAAATGTTCAAAATATATGACTATCAAAGTATAGAGTTTGTGGGCCTTCCTGCTATAAAAGGATATCCAGTATGACATAGTTGATGTCCTTGTGCATGTGTCTCGACATATTTCGAAGTTTGGCCATAAAATCACTCCCGTGAAGCAGTCAGATCATATCTAACTAAAAAACCATTAGTAAACATGATAGGGAACTGCTTGAATAGTTAAAACACTACCTTGTCAATGCACTTTCCTTGTTTGGACAAGGTTGTCCAAGCTCATCAAGTTGAGCTGCTAGTTAAGTTAAAAGACAAATCGCACAAGTTAGAACAATTGGAATTGGCAATTAACAATCTAAGACGTAACAACGTGACATGAAAGTAAAATTTATTCACCTAGAGCATATCCAGTTTTATCCCAAAATATAATGGCTATAACCCTCCAAATGACTAATGAAAAAAGGGACGAAAAAAAAAGACCATCCGGGGATATTAAAAAAGACAAATGACAAGAGAGTGCAATTCACATGACAATTGAATGAGATAAGTTTATCTTTCAAACAAAGAGGTACCCAAAATTCATGGAAACCGAATCACAAAAAAGCATACAAAAATTCATTCCTTCAAATGAAATTTACATTTACTAGCTTGGATAGAAGAGTGTTTGAATAAGAAACAGAATTCTTCGGCATCTGTTGTTTCTCTGTTTGTCCCTTGGGACACAACCGTTACAACATGAGTTCAACAAAACACTCAACTAATTCCACAAAAGCAGAGCATGTCATTGATACATAACAACAGGAGGAAACTTGAACTTGCCGGAGATAAATGGTATTACCTTTGGTGTCTCCACCAAATCATGATAAATATCGTACTCTGCCTCATAATCATGTAACATCAGCTCACCTTTCTGATTAGTATGGTAATGATGCTTAGCCAAATCTGACTTCCCAAACCCAAAAATACTTACTTTCTCACAAATCCCCACAGCAAGCATAACAGACTGCATACCTGAAGAGTAATGGAAATTCACCCCATCATGGGCAGACGGCCACCCTTCGATATCCTTCCCTGTCACCTCCACAAACCGTTTCAATGAATAATACTTCGCAATCCTCGAACACAACACATCAAAGCGTGGATCAGTGACAACCAAAGGTGCTCTATGTGAAGAATTACACAAAGTATAATCCAAGAAATGCCCTGGTTGACATATATACATAACAATTGGTACATCAGCCCCATATGGATGGCAAAAGCAACCTTCCCTTCGAGCACAGAAATGCAAAATATTACTATTAACAAACGAAATACTAGTTTTTGAACCCACATTGCGCTCGAAACTCCCTATCCTGGCATTGTTTAGCCTAATAACCACGTCATGGCTATCAATTAACTCCCCATTCTCACTCTTCAACAAAATCCCACTATTTCCCACAACAGCACAAGTCCTATATTTGCCCCCAACACCCTTTGCCCCACTGAAATTATCAATTGGACCCTTCACTAAATTAGGCAAATCCAACATAATATCAGATTGAAACCTTCTATTTCTTGACCAATCTTGTAAATACCTCCTAAAATCCAACCATAGTCTGTAAAACTGCGGTGACTGGAGCTTTACCGGCATGCCTCTAGCTGATCTAGCCCGAATATCAATAGGGTATCTATCAGAGGACAAGAATGACCTCTGGCGGCCATTTTTTTCGAACCTACCTTCCAATAAGAGTTCCATTTCTTTCTTCAACCGGGGTTCCCCCATATCAATGGCGGCGAACTTGAGAAGGGTCGTGTTGAGTACTGATTTTGTGGGCTTTTGGACCAATGGTTCGTCGTTTTCGAGCTGAACTGAGTCACGGCGGAGCATGACTCTACAGGTGAGAGTGGCGGCGACGACAATGAACAGCAATAAGCTGAATAGTGGTCGCACAGAGCGCTTCATGGGAGATATGAGTGGTGGGAAGCTGAGAGATTGAACTTTTTGGCTATAGTTTGTGGGAAATAATGTGTAGAAATTTTGAAGAAATAAGACGGGTTCGATTCTGATTCATGTTTCAGTGATTACACATAAGCGTTACACATGGGTAATATCTGAAGTCTAAACCCTAAGCTGTTGAAGAGTATGGATCTTGTGAAGGAAAATTAAGCACAGATGAACTGAGATTGGAGTGCAAGATTGAGCTATATATAGCTCAACTATAGATATAAAGCACAAAATCTGGGTATATATGAAATGGGTATGTGAAGAGAAGTGACAGAGATCTGATAGAGAGAGAGAGAGAGAGAGAGGGGGGGGGGGGGAAGATGGGTTTTGATCGGAGTGGAATTTGGAATCTAAATAGGGGTGTTGCTCAACTGTTATATCCAGTGTGGTACTAAGGAGGGTCCGCACTGAGAAGGTGTGTTTGCAGAAAGAATACAGAGAAGGTGTTTAAGAATGGTAATTCAACTTTGAAGAATGGTTTAGCTGGGCAGTTGTTATCACTTATTAATGAGATTGGAGGGAAAATGCAAAGAAAATTTTTTAGGGGCTAAATGAGGAAAGGATCTGGGAAATTATTTTTTTATACTTTACCTAGGTTTGTCTGTCGGGTTTGTATTGGCTGTTAATAAATTCGTGTCAACAAAATATTTTACTTATATCTAATTCGTTTATGAATTCGTGTCTAACTAATTGTATCATATCAAATTTATGGAATCTATTATCAAAATACCGCCATTTTTAAACTTAATTACCGATATACAGCTGTTTTAAACTTATTTACCAAAGTACCGTTGTTTTAAAAGCGGATTTGGCAAATTCGACTTCATAGGGAAAGCGGATTTGACAAATCCGACTTTATGGGGAAAGCGGATTTGCCAAATCCAACTTCATTTCGAAAGCGAATTTGGCAAATCCGACTTTATGGCAATAAGAGAATCCAATTTTTATGGTATTTTTTCAAGAAAAAAATTTCTCTACTCTTAAAGAAGGGAAGTCCATATTTTTTTATCTTTTTATTTATTTATTTCTTAAATATTTTCTGCCAAAAAATATTACATCACTCAATTATACTATATGTTCAATTATTTAATATTTAATTAATTTATAAGTTAACATAATCTTTATTTCATACATTGTCCATATATATTAATGTATATGTGTTAAAATAAATTTATCGAGTTATGCATTTTGAAAAAAAAAATTGATGCTATTTTTTAAAAAATAATATGTAAAAAATAATTTTAAATGATGTAATTAAAGAGAAACAAATAAATAAAAAGTTACTATTTAGTATAGTAACTAATAAAGGTGAGCTGATTCATACCATATAAAGGTGGATTTAGTATGTCCACTTTCCCTATGAAGGCGGATTTGACAAATCCGCTTTCCCCATGAAGTCGGATTTGCCAAATCCGTTTTTCATATGAAGTCGGATTTGGTAAATTCGCTTTCTCCTTGAAGTCGGATTTGCCAAATTCACTTTTCATATGAAGTCGGATTTGGTAAATTCGTTTTCCCCTTGAAGTTGAATTTGTCTAATCCGCTTTCTATATGAAGTCAGATTTGCCAAATCCACTTTTAAAATAACAGTACTTTGGTAAATAAGTTTAAAACAGCCGTATATCGGTAATTAAGTTTAAAAAATACCATATTTTGGTAATAGACTCAAAATTTATGTCATATATGAATTATGTCTAATTGATATATAAAATAAGTCGTGTCATATATTTTATTTGATTAGTTTTATTCATACTCAATTCGTTTATTAGTTGTGTCATAGCATATTCACTCATCTACGAAACAAGTAACTTAAGAAAAACACAAATTCTCTAATTTCGTAAAGTGTTTAAGGGTTGTGTTATGGTTTGACACTTCTAACCGTACTTTTATATTTTTAGTATAAACGAAATTTGTTTTATTTTTTTATTTTCAATTACTATAAATCAATCAAACTAAAATTTGCAAAATCTAATTAAATAAATGAATTTCACTTAAACTCAAAGAACAAAAGGCATAGAGATGATTAATCCAAAATAAAAATAATTTAGTTTGATCGGTTTTTAAGTACATTTGTTTCTTTCTTGTTAAGTACAATTATACATCCTAGTTGGTTCATTATCCAAACAAAGAAAGAGAAGGAACTTTTTGTTTGTTGAGAAGATATATCATGCAACTAATAAGAGGGAAAGTTGTTCGAAACAGTTTCTCATTCTCTTTGTTCTTCTTGTGAAACTCTCTTGATTATAATTCAAGATATTGATATTACTTGATAGGTCATGAATTTATTGTGACATTCTTATTGTATTTAGATCGAAATTCAAAAATATTTTTTTATTCAAAACAACTATACAAGAAGAGCGTTGAGGAATCAAGATTAAATTATCAAATTCAGATCACTCAATTCTCATCATGCATCATCGTGTAACTCTAAAGTCCCAACGCATGAACATTGAGGTTTTCGTAACCAACAAATAAAATAATTGGACTTATTTTACTCGATTCTCATCTTACGTCTATTTTGAGTAAAATTTTATTTTCTAAATCTGAGTCAAATTCACAGAATTCGGCCGTAACCCCTCTCCATCTAAATACCACTTTCTAGAGACTACAAACAATGTAACATACCCAAATTCCACAACTATTGCAAAGTCTGAGTAGATGTTGTTTATGTTATTGTTACAAAGTAACTCAAAATAATTTTTGGGACTTGGGGGAGTTAAACAAGAAACAAAGTGAATGACTGGCACAGCTGGAATATGCTAACGTACACAAATAAAGTTAAAACCAAGTTGTTTCTGCCTTCTGGGAGGTTATGTGTAAATAATGCTTTTTTGTGGGGAGCAATTAACTAGACATTGATCTGGCCAGGTGTATACGGCTATTGGGTCGATTTAAACTATGTCACCTTCACCGGCAATTCCAATGTTTCTGATTTTTTTTTATTAAATTAAGGGGTAAAATAATAATAATAATAATGTTGGTGGAGTTGCGTGAGATCCAGATTCTTCGAAAAAGACTTATTTTTTTCTCTAATACATTTTGTTTAGATATCTCTTAATGATCAATCAATCAATCATTCTTGTTTAATTAAAAACATTTGATGGGTAATCGACCTAGAAAAATAAATCGTAACTATTGGAATTTAGTATTGAATGAGTTAATGTATCGAAATTTACCATCTTTTGGATCAAAATACAAACTTTAGAGTAAAACTTACAACGAAATTGTCAAAATCATCCTAATATTTTGGAGTTTATTATAAAAAAAATACAATTTTTTGGCCTCGAGTTGCACAATTTCTGGGTGAAATTACTATATTTTGGGAGAATAGATCTTACCATCTTAAAATCAATCTCAAACCCGAGGAAAAAAATTCTAGTTTACTCTTGAATAGATTAAAAAGTTCATCCAAAAAATTAATATTTTGTAATACGATACTAAAAGAATATTTTTATATTGATCCACCATTTAGATTGATCAACACTGCTATCACCCCAATATGAATCGTTAAATTAAAAAAGAAATTAATCGACGTTAGAACACCTTGACCGTCGAAAAAAAAAAGTGAAAGAAAGCCTCCCCCTAGACCTAGAAATCAACCAGAGGTATTGGGTCAAATGGGGGGAATCTTGGTGCCTTGTCATTTACCTTGATTAGGAACTTCACTAAAAAAATAGACAAGTGGACCTTTCATTGTCCATTGCCGTCCTTTTCAAGAATTTAAAACAATCAAATACTTGGAAATATGTTTTCATCTTCTTGTTCCATTAATTATTTTAAATTACATCAACCATTTAACAAAAATAAAGAAAAGGACGAAAGAATAAATTTATATACTTTTTACGGGTTTTGTTGCTGTCGAGAGAGAATGATTTATTTTGCTTAATTAAGCAATTAAAAATAGAGTACAAATATGAATTTATGCTAGTTTGAACGAGTTAATCTAATATCTTATCAACTTAAATAGATTATGTCTTTTTCTTTTCTTTTTTCTTTCAATTTTTCATTTTACTAACTTTTCAATGTCAAATTTTTGCTTTCTTTCAATTATTATGCAAAAATAATCAGCTATCAGCATCAATGTGTAAGATAGTCATCGACATACGAAGTCTTTCATCACCACAAAATCTAGGAGGGTAGGAGATGTATATTTTTAGCTTACCTTCAATGCGAAGAGGCTGTTTGTTTTATTCAATTCCTTGATTCAAAAATTAACTTACTTGCACAACAACCTTACAAAAAAACCTAGGGAGCAAGTTGGGCGGGTCAACCCGAATTCAACCATAACTAAATTTGAAAAAATACAGAGTTTGGGTTAGAATTTTTAATATTTGGGTTGGACATAGACAAAAAATTTTCAACTCGAATTGAATTTGGACAAGTCTTGGGTTGTTGGGTTCAACCCAATTATTAAATCGGGTTGAACCCGAATATATATAAATATATTTAATTAGAGTTTGTATTTATCTTCACTTTTTAGAGTTCAGACTTTCATTTTACTTTAAATATCACTCTCAAATTCCTCTCTCATTCGTCACTTCTCCTCCCTTTCTCAGTCTCCCTCTCAATCGCCACTCGTCTAAGTCGTCTCAAACTTTCAGACTCTCTCTCTCACTCATCACTCCTCCTTCTCTCATTTTCTCTCTCTGTCTTCATTTGTGTTTCGTCATTCATCTCAGATCACTTGAAAAAAATTAGATCTACACTTAAAAAAATCAAATCTACACTTCAAAAAATCAACTTGAATTAAGTAACTCAAGTTCAACCCGATTTTTAACCCAAAATCAACCAGAATTAAGTTACCCGGATTGAACTCAAGTTTGTCCGAATTAAACTTGGGTAGTACTCGGGTTAAGTAACTTAGGTTGAGATAGAGTTAGGGTTAGAGTTAGGATTAGTATTAGGGTTAGGGTTGAAGATTTATATACTTAGGATAGGACAATAACCTCTCATCCCGCCCGACCCATCTGAATTGCACCTCTAAAAAAACCCCTCCCTCTACACACTATGAGTGTATGTGTGTGAGAGAGAGACAGAGACAGAGAATGTCCATGCCACCTTAAAATATAATTTGCTTAGTCACACACCTACGTGCACGCAAGACTTGCCCGATTCAGTGTATTCCATATAATTGGATCTCCTATTCTAATTCTTAATAATTATTCACCCAACAAGGTCAGAATAATATGCACCAGAATTGCATTTTGATGCTTTTTTAAATAAAAAAATACAAAATAATTATTAAATTACATCATATCCTCTATTGTTCCTTGGGCGTTTCAAGATTTTTTTTTTTTTTGATGTTAAAGTTGAATTTCGGACGTAAATGAATGGTTAAGAGGTCGAGTGTTCATCATCGTATCACACAACTAATTTGAGGCCGAACCTCATTAATTACATAATAGCAACCTATCCCTCTTTTTGTAAGTTTAGAACAATATTCATAAATTATTTGAATTGAAAAAATACTTAACCATTTATACTTCAAACTCTTTTAATTAGTATTAAAAAAATGTTTGTAAGTTGTAACACAATTGGTTGATTATTTACATAAAATCTCAAACAAACAAACAAAAAAACGGATTTTGTGCTTCGAAATTCATTACTAGCTATAAAAAAAAAAGATAAGATTTAATTTTCCTTTATTTGTTGTTTTATTCTAAAAACAACCATAGAGAAAGTCCTCCCACTGCAAATAACTCCTACCCCGTCAATGACACCTTCTAGATTAGACTTTCAATCTGAATTTGATCTCAATTCATTGAACAAGTGCGGATTATAACTTTATATCTATCTAGTCCAATAATGATATAGGTGGGGTAGGGGCTGGGTTGGATTGGGTTGGGTTGGGTTGGTTTGTTTTGGGGGGAGTCCTTGGAAGGAGGATTGGTTTGTTTTTGGGGGAGTTCTTGGAAAGTGGGAGGAGGGGGGGTTGGTTGTGCTTGTGCAGGTGTTTTTGCAAAAGTCATCTCAGACGTGCAAATCATTTTCAGCAAAAAAACCTTGGATTTAAACCTCCGCGTGATAGTAGTGGTATGCATTTGACCTACTGATTTGATAGGGACTTGTAAATAACACATGGGGATTGGCGAAAAAAGTATCTAATTCTTTCATTTGTGGAAACAATAATTAATTTCCCTTGTCTTATTTGACTTGACTGTGCTACCAATTACGTGAGTTGTAATGACCAGCCCTTTTATATAAAGGAAAATATTAGTTAGAGTTTGAAATATTGACTTAATTTATTAACTTGATCAATAATAATCATTGAATAGGTATACTAAAACTCACAATTACAAGTCAATATTTTAAGTTTATGTAACATTACTCTAAAATATTAGCAATCCGTCTTGTGTGATGCACAAAATTATAATTCGTGTTATTTTTTTATTTTCTTTTATTTTATTACTTGAGAAATTATATAAACTAAAGGGACTTAAAATTGTGCCACATGTAGGAGACAATTAATGACGCACATGAGCATTATGAGATAGATCATGTAGGGGAATAGTAAGAGTTCGGTAATAGGAGTTAGAGTTCGATTTCGATAAGGCTAAGCTCTACTCGAAACAACCTTAAACTGAATTATGAAGGAGTGTCTATAATCAAGGGATTTAGGTATAACAAACAAGCACAATTATCTGCTCGGAAAGAGCTAGGTAACATGAGGAGCATCTGGAGAAATTTTTCTTTCAATAATCCCTAACAAGCATCCCAAATTGATAGGAGGTGTGCCACCTTTCTGTTGGAAAAATGGTGTTCCAAAATAATAAAATCACCTATTCATATTTCTGATATTATGTAACTTCAAGTAAAATCGAAAAGTAACAAAGATATGCAAAACAGATATACAAACTGTTTTTAACGAAAGAGTTACACAAAAGAGTTACACAGTTTATAGCAGCAGCAACAAAGAGTTACAGTAAAGAGATACAGCCACTGAAAGAATAACAGTGACAGACTTTCACGAAAGAGTTACAGCATACAGTTACACGTAAACTATACTGTCTAAATAAATAAACACTGACTCGATTGCAGACCAGGAACTGTGATTGAACTTTAATTAGATCAAGGCTAGTGTTTGACACTATGTCCTTAAGACAGATTTCGTCCCCATACAAGGTGCTTATGGAATCACGAGCGTCTGCCTCCCAAGATACAATGATCTTAACACAGGCAGAAGTAGCACTTCAATCTCCCCGTCCAGCGAACCAAGATGTGTTGTGTACTCTCTAAATGTTGACTGACTTAATACCGAAATGCAGACTGTAATGTATGCCCTAATGTCTGACCGAATTTCATGTATTTAAAGTGGTAAATGAATCTGGGTATTTATAGACGCATTGGTGACTTTCCGGACAGTCACCATACTAAAAGACACAACCCAGAAAACAAAATGCAACAGCCAGTGGAGACCATTGAATTAACTGTTCTCGTACGAACAGACACAATCTTTTGGTTTGGAAGAAAACAAAAACGATTTAATTAATTCATTTATTTAAATAAATTTTTCTCCAAAAAGATAGACAAGCCCGGCCCGACCGGGTCGGGTCGTGGTCGTGGTCGTGGAGAGGCGGGCGGGCGACGCGCACATGTAGTCAAACCAACGGCATGTAGGCGCTCATTCCGCTCACAAAACTGTGGTACCCCTTGGGGCCCAACCCATATAGCAAACTTAGACTATATATGCCCATGTTGAGCTTCTTCCTTAACCAATGTGAGATTGGTTCACATCCCACATTGCACTTCCTTTATTTTCACCTTTTTCAGAGGGTCACTTTGGAGCCTATTTTCTCATTCATTTCTTACTCTATTTGAACAAGTGAATATACTACATTGTACTCCTCACGAAGTAGAATATGAACCCACAAAAATTTATTCAAAATAACAATTGAGTACTACTTTAATTTTGGCTCAAAATCGACTAAAAACCTATTTTGGTCCAACACCTTTATCATCAATAACATAAACCCTAACAAGAAGGGTGACACTATAAAAAGGACAAAAAGTGCACAATAAAAAGTATTTTCAATCTTATCTGCATAGACATTTCTTTCATATCTTTACTGATTTAACTATCAAAATACCTTCGATTGAAGCACTTCGGTCCTAGACAGTTTATTCGTTTTGCAGAAAAAAGAGGGCAAAACATATAAAATTCATATCCATTTACCAATGAAAGAGGTAAATACATTTTCACCGCTTACATAAACAATTGTAGAGAGTTTTAATGCGATAAAAAGTGAATTTTTAATACATTGAAAAAATAATGGCTAGTTATTGAGGAGTTAAGGGATAGTTACAAAGGACATATGGTAGAATTTGATTAAAGGAGTCCTAGGTTTGAATTAAAAAAATCAAAATTCTAAGAAACTAAAAGGTGAGGAAGAAAGGCTTCCTAAGTCCTCTCTCACTTCTAAATTATTTGTTATATATAGACGTGATGCACGGAATTATAATTTATTTTTTTTATTCTTTATTTTTTCGTGTTATCACATGAAAACTTAGATAAATAATTATAGAAAATTTTTGAATAGTAAAAAATATTTTTTTTGAATCAATTTGACAAAATAGGAGTTGGTTATTGGGGAGTTGAGGATGTTTACAACTAGTAGATGCTATTGAGTGAAGCCTTAGGTTTTGAATTAAAAAATTATAAATGCTAAGAAATTAGGAAGTTAGGAGAGAAGGCTTCCCAAACCCTCTCACTTCTAAATTGTTTGTTATATAATATGAGCAAAATTCTTTTAATCCCCTTATGGTTAGATTATTGTGCACATCACCCATTTGTCGTTTCAAAATATATACATAATCCCCTTATGTGATTGAATTAAATCATCATTGTTACAAATTCCGTCAATTTGAACGAATTTTATGATACACGTGTAACTCGAGAGTGGGGATGAAAATTTTTTAGGCCAAAATAATATAAAATGAAACAAATACCCACGCCCACGCCCACGCCCACGCCCACCAAGGAATCTCAATCTTAGTGTACCCGCAAAGATGAGACTACTAAAGAATGAGTTCCATCATCAAATGCTTCCTATTGTCATTGCTTTACAATCGGACAAAAACACTATTGCTACACTTGCTTTCCATTGATTACACTTCACACCATCTCCACAAGAAAAACATACAAGCACACTGCTTGACCAGATGGCGGCTAATGACCTCCAGAAAATGAAAACTATAGGGACCAACACAATATAAAAGGAAAATTGCTGCAGTATACTACTTAGAATAATGGACTGCATATAAAATGGTAGCGTATCATCATCAGCCATATTAGACCATATTCAGGTTCAGCTATTCATCACAGTAGTGTTTCGAAAGTTTCTGGTGTCGAACATAAGCTTAAGGATTAATGCATGGTTGTTCCAAAATCAACTGAACTCCAACATGTGTGTATCTAAAGATGAATACAAATTGCATTTTGGGTATGAAAAAGAGGACAAAAACAGTAGTTCCCGTATCACATTCTACAACAGCACTCGAGAAGATCCATAAGTGGCAACTTAGGCTTCTTTAGGATGGACTTAAGGTTAAATCCTATTTGTCGAATGCAGAATCAATGTGTAGCAAAAGATGGCTTCAAAAAACATATAGTTGAAGAGTAAAGCTCTTTGATTACTGAATTTGAAGCATATTTGAGGCTTACATTTCTTCATCTGCTAATAATTTCAGGTAGTTCTAAGATAACTTGGCAAGGATGGGGCAAATTTGTTGCTATGCAACACCAACAATGTATGCATTCCATGAGTCTTTTTGTTGAAAGCTTGTCACATCTTCATATTTCGTGTCTCGACTGTCACCAAATCCCTCCACGCTTCTGATCTCCTCACTGTCTGGCATCTGTCGAATCCAGAAGTGGACAGACCGAAATCCAGCCTCTTCTAAGCAGTCTTTAATCTCAGGCAACGACCACCTGGGAATATCAGCAATCATCCGTTTGAAATGCTTAAAGAAAAGGTGGAAACATAAAATACCCTCACACCACATGCATCATAAAGGCAATACCACGTCTTAAATCCTGAGATTTCACCCAAAAAAAAGATTCTTAGAGACCCAAAGCACATTAGAAAACTTACAGTCTCCAACTGTAGGAAAATGCATGGCGAAGTTTTTTCCGCTGCTTTGTGAGATTAAAATGGAGGCTAATTCTTGTTT
Source organism: Ilex asprella (assembly GCA_023539305.1). Taxonomy (NCBI): domain Eukaryota; kingdom Viridiplantae; phylum Streptophyta; class Magnoliopsida; order Aquifoliales; family Aquifoliaceae; genus Ilex; species Ilex asprella. The sequence continues at coordinate 12,332,446 of CM042187.1, read as the reverse complement.
TCCTCTGAATGACGTCAAACCCAGCTTGTTCCCAAACATACTGGAAGAAGTTGATAGTTAAACTAAGTCCGAATCAAAACTGAATAGAATATATACTATCAACAAACATTTCTTTCCTCGTATGTTTTTTTTTTTTTTTGGTGGCATCAACAAGTGCTCTAGAAGTAAAAAAGAGAAAAATAAAAGTGGAACTTATCAATAAAGAGGCTTCATGCATGTTACAAATAACAAAAAGAGGGAGAGTACACTATCAGATATTTCTTGCATAGTTCTAGACATGGTTACCAGAATTCACTAAACCAGTTACGACCCATGATCTAAGTACATTGATCCCCAACCAGGTGGGTTCGTGATTCAAATCACAAAAATATACGATCCCAACTTACAATCCTAACCCTAAATATATTCGCATTCGAATATGTAGCACAAATATAAAATACATATTAATTGACTACATGTATATATATATTTATAATTCTATATTATTTTAGATAACAGAAAATCAAGCAAAAAAAAATAGATAAATATTTTTTTTTTAAGTTTCAAACAAGTCTAAAGTTCTATTAAAACCTCATTGGGACAAAAACAAGGCATAAAATACTGACAATCTTAGAATCCTCAAAATTATCCAAGCCGCATAGCATAGATTGGGTTTGAATCTTAAGAATCCTGCATAATATCGAAAAAAACTCATCCCACAACTGCAGTACTTCACTACCAAGGAAACTTCATTGTATCAGCACTTGCATCTGCACTCCGTTAATCAACCCAACGTTAATCAATCCAACACACTCGTGAAACAAGGTTGTCATTGAGGGATAGCGAGGCTAATTGGTCAGCTGGGCTGTTTGCCTGATGAACATTCCTCAGGACCTCCATAGCCTCAGCAACTTTTGCCTTCAAAGCATCTGGTGAGTGGTGACTCAAGTAAATGCAAAACCTCAGTCTGGTCCATCTCCAGGAGCATGCCAGTTACCTTAGCTGCATGCTCCTGCTCCAGTTGATCCACAAGTGGGTACAAATTTTCACCCAACATCGTCCTTTGTTGTTCAACCGGTGCATTGGGCAGAAGCCAAGGCAGTAATTGGCATAGGCTGTCCCATTGCGGCATCTCGAGGAACCATGCCACCCATGTCCTATGGAACAGAAAGCATGTTTCCAGCAATACCCGGAATTGGTACGTCTGGCATATTGCGACTAGGTGGATATCGGTACATCCGTCCCCTTGGGATCATCTAACTTAGTGTTTATGAATGTTTTGTAACATATAATGTTGTATAGTAATGAAAATAATTTAGATAATAGTCCTAAAACGAATTGCGATCCAAAATAACTTACCAACTAAGCCCACTCTCATCGTACTGTGTACTTAAGAAAGTGTCGTACTCGTACCACGTACCTAAGCGACCCACGAGATAGTCCTAGTTATATGAATAGTCAACAAGGTTATTACAACAATATGACTTTAAGAGTCTGCGTAAACTAGGCCAACTTGACTTAAGTAATAGTTGTTGGTCCTTCACCTGGTCTAGTTTCTTATTTTGCCTCAAGGCAAGATTTAGTTGTTCATCTGTTAAAGAAACACAATTTCCTATAATTATCCAGCAAAATCAAAACCGAGGCTTGAAGGTTTTGGACATCTAGACAAGTTAGATCAAAAGCACCACCAAGAATATAAACACTATAGCAACAACAAAAATGATGCTTAGTTGGGCACTAAAGGAACAGACTTCCTTGTATATATGGCCATTATAAAGCTACTAATAGTGTTGATCCAACCAATATGAGGTGTTGGAGGGGTTGGATGGGGTACAAATGTAACTTCATACCCAAGTCCACTTTCTCAAGCTTGAAGGTCCAAGCTTTTAGCAATGCACTTCATAATAGTCTCTTTCCTTATGTATATCGTATAAGGTTCGAAATTAATTTACTATTGTAAGAATACTTATATGTATATTTTTGCATCAACAAATACATAAAACATCAATCCTTATATTTTGATGAAATTTGTTACTTGTCAAAAAAATATATATACTTTGAGATTGAGATGCGTAATAAGGCAAATGGTTTTTACCACATCAAGAGGTGTGGAATGCTATTGCTATGAGGCTCGCTAGCAAATTACGTCATCTTAATAATCCATTAGAAGTATACTGCTCTATTAGTTAGGAGGCTCGCTATATCCTTGTCTGTATAGTCTTTCGCGTTTCCATGATGCTCGTATTACTTCAATGGTTAGTTCTTCCTATTATCCAATGTCTTGGAATTATGAATTTCGTAGAAGTCTTAATGATACGGAAATTGTGGAATTAGGTTCACTTCTTCCTTTGCTTGAAGATACAACTTTATATTCCAATTTTTTGGAAAAAAGATGTTGGAGCATTGACACGATAAGATTATTCTCTTACAAATCTTTTTTCATTTCCTTGATTGATCATTCTTCTCTCTCCATTTTTTATCTTTGAATATTCAAAGGCTTGGAAGGCTAATGTGCCTTTGAAAGTACAAGTTTGTGTATGGATTATGGCTCATGGCAAGACTAATACCAATGGTGTTCTCCAAAAGAGAAGACCAATGGTGTTCTTCTCCCTCAATATAGTGTTATGTGCAAGAATGATTGCAAGAGTGTGAATTATCTATTCTTGCATTGTCCGGTTGCTCAGCACTTAAGGAATAAGTTGTTTGAGATGGTAAGGCTTTCTTAGGTAGCTCCAAATTTCATTTCAACTTTGTTATGCGTGGACTATAATGGGTTTGGATGGAAGTGTAGTGGAGTTACTATTTGGCATTGTGCAATGTTTGCCATAATTCGGGTGGTATAGTTGGAGAGAAATGCAAGAATCTTTAAGCATAAGTGTGAGGTGATTGAAGGGTTATGGAATTGCATATTTTTCTTAGCTTTTTTTTGTGCTTCGATCTATAAGGAGTTTGCAAATATGCCTCTTTTTGAAATCATGGCGAGTTGGACTATTGTGTGCGGATGTCATTTTTCTTAAAGTTTGTTTTTTGATCTTCATGGAACACCTTTTTGGTGTAATTGATGTAGATCGTATTAGCTTTTAAGTATGCTAGAAAGGGAAAGAATTAGAGATGAGAAGGAAAGAAGAAGGGGATGAGAAGAAAAGAAGAAGGGGATGAAAATAGAGAGAGAATTTGAGAAAGAATGATTCAATATCAATAATCAATAATCAAAGTCTAGCCTAACCAAAACAAATACCATATCCCCTATATATATAGGGAGAATACAAATCTTAAAAGAACTCTAAAAGAAATAAATAGTCATAATGACAACTAAACCCTTAAAAGGTAAAATAAATTACTTAAAAGATAAATATTAAAAGTATCAAAATAACTATTATAATTAATATCTAATATCTATCCAATTCCTACACGATCCCCATCAGTAATACTCTGCGGTTGGACTTCTTGTCCAACTCTGTTATCCATTTTGTACTGTATCCATTTGTTTTATTAATAATATCTTTGTTTCCTACCCCAAAAAATATATATATATATACCGCTCTACATGCTTGTCCATTTAACATCCGCAACAGGGATGTGGTGAAAAAAAATTTGAATGATCACCAAAAAAATTTAAACGTCCCCATCCAATTTTCAGCTTTTGAAAAAAAAAAAGGTTCTAAAATGGAATTTTAGAAAAGTACCAGAAGCTGAAACTGTAATATCATGACTACATTAGCTCAAGTAACATACCGTGAAATTAGGAAATCTTCTCTGCAGCCTTAACTCACACTCAGATGATGTTCCGCCGTAGAGATCCATCACAAAGATACCACCTTTCCTATTCAACGCATTAAGGGCATGGTTGAAATATAAAACCAGCTCTTGACGAGTATGGAGACAGCAACAACTGTAGTTAAAAGCACATACAATATCTCTTGCTGGTAATTGATAGTCCTTCATGAATTTTACCTTAGGAATAGTGCTAGGGCTTCCCTGTAAAGTAGAATCTAATGGATCTGCGTCTATACCATCTTCATTATCTTTTGGTGTAATATCTGGTATGGGATCTTGGCGCTCAAATCTGACTAATGTGGCCTCTAGAGGTTGCAAGACGTTGCCATGGAAAAGGGATAATCTGGAGTACCCATCAGCTCGAATTTTGTTTACATTGTTTTCTATGCACCAATCAAGTGCCTCAATATCCAAGTCCAATCCTACAGCTGTCCGTCTTGGGTCACTGCGGAGCCATTCTGTACTGCCAAACACATAGAACAAGTGGTATGAGGTCTCTTGGATGAAAGTTAGCATTAAAAACGAGAGGAAGACCACATACTTGAGTGTGCCAGTTTTAAGCTTGATTTAATACATCATACTGAATAAGTGTTAACCATAAACCTAGATTTAAGTCAATAGTTATAAGTTAACCCACGATGATATTAATGGAACTAAATATCCACATTCTGAAGATGTGGACTAAAATGGTCTATGCAAGCTCTATAATCTATAATGCCAAGAAGCAACATATGTGATTCTATTTTTTAACAAAACTCAATAATCTAAAGCTTCTAAGTCCACTTTCAACAGGCCATAAGATGATAATCTTCTTACAATACCATTCTCTTAAGACTTTCATCAAACAGCTATCCTTCAGATTTGTAAATCAAGTCATAACTCTCACTTGAAGCACCAAGTATGAAAAAACATGTCCCCTAAAGATAATGCTTTTCAATCTCGAGTGATTTCAATAATTGTACGTTCATATTCTGCACTACCCCACCTAAAAACATAAATTGGAATACCAAAAAATCAAAATGGACATTTCAATATATACCTAAGAAGAGCAGTTCCACAGAAATCTTCTTGGAGATACAGGGGTACCCTCCCACCCACATACATCAAAAAGAACTTTTGCAAATAACTTATGTCTCCTTTCGGTGACTGCACCCAAAGAACACAGAAATTTACAATTACAACTCTACATCTAGTTTGCAAAAAACTAAATATACTTCCAAAAAAAATAAAAAACATTAAAGCAATGGAGATTTTGAAAGGTCATAAAACAAATGGGTCACCTGTACAGACTGTTGATAGAGCAAGAACTTGGATGGGATGTCACTAGTTAATGGGTTTTTATCACTTTCATCATCTTCTTTGATTTTCTCTCCTTCCTCTTCTTCCGATTCATTTTCCTGATCACAAAGAGTGAGTTTGGAAGCTAATGAAGAAGGCAGGCTTACTGGGTATTCTTGTTCTTGTTCTTCTTCGGAATTGTAAGAGGCTCTTCCTCTACGTTGATGTTGATGTTTCTGCTTCTTTCCGTGCTTCCCCATGATATCCACAGTCAACAAGCAAGACCCCACTCCCAGCTGAGAAAACCTTTTCTTCACAGTTCGGAGGAAGAGTAGGAACAGATGTAATGTAACCCCACGCACATCCCCTCTTCCCTTTGCTTTTCCCCTTGAACAAAAAAACCTAAAAAAAATAATAATAATAAGGGGAAATTTCAGTTACACCCCTTTACTTTATCATATCTTCAAAAACATCTTCTCTATTATTCAAAAACTGACATCTCTTTTAGTTTTTATGTAAACATTACTGACACTCTTTGTCATTAACCCACTATTTTTAACAAAAAAAACATTTAAAATATCAAAATTACACATATATAAACATTAAATAATCTTTCTACATAAAATTTAATTAAAATTTGAGTCAATTAAAAAAAATTACATATTAATATTCGATTAAAATTTTATCCCACACAATCTTTTTACACAAAATTTAATTAAAATTTGAGTCGATTAAATTTAACTCAAGCTGATTAAATTTTTTTTAAGTGTTAAAATTTGAGTGGATTTGAGCTCAATCTGAGTTGTTAGTGTCGATTAAAATTCGATTCAAGTCAATTAAAATTTATATTTTTTATTTATTAAAATTCGATTCAAATTGATTAAAAATTATTTTTTTTACGTACTAAAATTTGGGCCGATTAAAATTCAATGAGAGTTGATTAAAATTTAATTTAAGCAGATTAAAAATGAGCTCGAAACGAATTTTAATCCAGCCAAATTTTAATACATAAAACAAATTATAAAACATATGGGATTTCATTCAAGATATGTCTATCAAAGTGAGTGTGGATGAAATTTTTCCTAAAATATATCATTAATAATTTAAAAATTTTGCATTTTAGTTAAATTTTTTAATCTGATAGAGGATGAAAATGGGTGTCCTCGATGATATAATAAATTAGAAGGGATAAGATTGAAAATTTTCTAATAATATTTCATATTTTATCTCTAATTATTACAATAAAATCAATTATATCAATTTATATACTTTCATCTTGATAAAAAAAAATTATATACTTTCATCTAATTCTTATTTTTACACTTGTTTAATTTTAACCTATTTTGCACTATTTTACAAGGACTTATTTGTTAGTAATATTATCTATATCTATATGAAGAAATAAAATTATATATATGTTCAATTATCATGAACATGTAGTTACCAGGTTAAATTAAATATATATTATATTTTATTCTTTGGTATACAATAATATAATAATTATAAATGATCTAACCAATCTATTTAATAAAATAAAAACTAATAATTCTATACTATAACTAGATGTGCAAAAGCTAAAAGAAATCGATGATATACCTAAATATAATATTATTTTAATAACTAAATTTATAAAATAAATTAATAACTAAATTTAGTAATAATTAAGATACCATTGAATTATTCAGAACCTAATTTATTATTTAATTTAATTATACATATAATTCTTATTTTCTGTAAACATAATATTATTTTAATTTGTTTATTACTAGCAAATAAATAAAAAGAAACACCACACACACCTCCAACACCAAAAATAAATTAATAATTACTCCTCTTCATGTTTACATTTTCTTCCTTTTGATTATAAAAAATTATAGTCACGCCTCTAATTGATTGTCTTTTTTTTTTTTTTCAACATGGCTTTTGAAAACCACCTCCCCTCACCAATGAATTTCATTAAATCCCCATTATGGTTTCTAATCCACTTTGGCTAGCAGGTTGGGATTCAAATCCCAAACCTTAAATCTTGAACCAAACATAAGTTTATTTCTCCCATAAGTAGATTTTTGTTTTTTTTAATGAATCTTAATTATAGTCATTCTCCATTATGGAATGGAGATGAGTGTAGAAGAAAGAGTAGATTTATAAAGAAGATTTTTTTTTTTTTCAAAATCGAAAGAGCGATTGGGTTGAAGAAATAAAGGATTTCTAACCATCTTGTTATCCTATAACGAACATAAACCAATTAAATGAAATGGAAAAATAGAGACTAGAGAATCTGTTGATAAATTTACTTGACTCCAAGGTATCTATTTTTTTCTTCCTATAATACCTTATTTTGAATGTATTGCACTATGTAATTTATAAGGTATATTGAACTATTTTCATAAAATCCACCATCTAAATTTCATCCAATTTCATATACCAAACATGCCATCAATTTCAAGATTTAAAGTCGTCCAAAACCAATTTGAAAAATCTTCTAATAAGTGGTCATATAGTTGATGGTCTAGATGAGTTCTCCATTAAAATAATTGAATAATAATGTTTATATGGCTCTTATATAAAAAATACAAATATAGATATTTTCTAGACCATTTAAGACTCAAATTCACATTATGATATTTCAGGGGGGCCAAAGTGCCAATAAATATAACTTGAGGGGTAAAATATTTATCTCGCTCTCACCCACACACACACACTGCACGTATGCAATAGCCCTCACGCGTCACTTCGAAGAACTTTCCCAACAGCCAAGAATCAATTCAATATTCCAACCTTCCTTCATCCATGAAACCCAATTGGCCTCATCGATTTAGCCCTCTGTCTTCAATCAAACCCTAAAAATCCCAATTTCACCCAATCTATATACACAAAAACACATATACATGTGTAAAGATGTATAGCAATTTCAAAGAACAAGCGATCGAGTACGTGAAACAAGCCGTACAGGAAGACAATGCTGGGAATTACGCCAAGGCCTTTCCATTATACATGAACGCTTTGGAGTACTTCAAGACCCATTTGAAGTACGAGAAAAACCCTAAAATCCGAGAGGCAATTACCCAGAAATTCACCGAGTATTTGCGCCGAGCGGAGGAGATTCGGGCGGTGTTGGACGAAGGGGGGGCCGGACAGGCCAGTAATGGGGATGCGGCGGTGGCGACGAGGCCGAAGACGAAGCCGAAGGATGGCGGAGAGGGAGGCGATGGGGAGGATCCGGAGCAGGCGAAGCTGAGGTCGGGGTTGAATTCAGCTATAGTTAGGGAGAAACCGAATATCAAGTGGAATGATGTGGCGGGACTTGAGAGCGCGAAACAGGCTTTACAAGAGGCGGTTATTTTGCCTGTGAAATTCCCGCAGTTCTTTACTGGTCAGCAATATTTTGTGTCTGTTTCATTCTGATTGATTTGAACATGATTTATGTCGATTGAATTTGATTTTTTGGTGGGAAACGTTGATTTTTTTGTGCTTATTTTGCTATAATTTGGTTTGTTTTGGATTTAATCGAAGTGGTAGAAGCATATTTATTTAATCTCTGATGGGGAAGGAGTTCAACTTAAAGCTGTATAATTTTACTGGTTAGCATAATTCATGGTCAATTAAAATTTGTTTGGTTGTTTGATTTATGAGTGTAATTGATTGTGTTGGTAGTTCTTTTGTAGTTTATGTGATTGTTTTGGTTTTGATTATGCTATGAATTGACTGGTTTGAAGTTGAGTAATGTGGGTTTGTAGCATTGATTCTCTTAGTTGAGGGTTGAATGCAGATTTTATGTTCCCTTTGGTGGGGAAAGGGTAAAAATTTAAGCTGTGTGCCACAGATCGTACAGTTCATGTTTGTTTAGTGAAAACCAATTGTTTTCTCGAGCTGTCAAATTTGTTAATGGAAGTGTCCCAACCTTTGGGTGATAAATAAAACACAAATTCAGCTTGAATTAGTATCCATATCCAAACAATTTGAAGGTTTCTTCCAGTTAAGTATAGACTTAACATATTTACTGTGAGTATAGAAAAGCCTTTTAGCCCTTTAGATACAAATTCTCAACTGCTTTGTCTAATGGAGTTGTATACTGCTAGATGGTTACGAATTTAAACTCCAATTGTGAAGAAAAGACAGTAACACAGGTTATGCTTAAACCTAAAAGAAACTTTTCATTGAAGCCAGCATTACCTTGTTGACCTGGTCAGAATTTTTCAGAGACAATGTTGAAACATGTTGAGCTTCTACTGCTAGACGGTTACGTATTTAAACTCCAATTGTGAATGCCAGTGAGGTCCTTAGAAAGTCTGTATGTTCCCTGTTTTCAATCTTCTTCTTAAATGTTTCAATTCATTTGAGCATTCTAACTGGTAAAGAACTGCTGTCAGGCATCGTGGTTAAGCTGTCTAAAGAGACATCTCTTTTTTTCCTTGTTTGGTGGCAGTTGCCATATTCACTCTGCTTTATGTTGATGATCCATGTTGAAAAGAGACTACACAAATTGTGCGTCATCTTGTAACTTATGATTTCAATAGTTATCTTGCTCGCTTTTAGGCAAGAGGCGGCCATGGAGAGCTTTTCTTTTATATGGTCCACCTGGAACAGGGAAGTCATACTTAGCCAAAGCTGTTGCAACTGAAGCAGACTCGACATTTTTCAGGTAAGTTTAGTGTCATCATACATTCATCTGTTTGTTTGGAATATCGTCTCTTTTGATATTTTGATGTCATGAATGTTAAGGTATTGTAAAGGTTTTTAATGCTGATAATGGTGATTATTTCAGTGTGATAAATAATTATTATGTTTTTTTTTTTCTTTTGTTGTTTCTTCAATAACTATCATTAGAAGGCTTTCCCTCTTAGAAGTCCAACACTAGGGTCTGTTGAAGATCTGGGCATTGACTTGCCCATCCACTCCTTCAAGATGTCTAGAGGGTGTCATCTACTTAATATTTGCTTCATCATTGCTTGCCTGGTCTATTTTATCCCCAGTTTGGTTGGAAGTTTTATAGTTGATAGCTTTTGTACAGGTTCTTGGAACCGATGAGACTGTCATTTTTTATGAAAGCTTAACAATAACTGAACATGTTTTCTTTTCTTATTTTTCCATTTTTGACTATGTAAATTGTCCCTTTTAACCTTGATGTATGTCATATTTGGTCCGACATCGAACTAAAGACCATATAACCACTGAGGTCATGGTGGTTTTGAGTGAAAACAGTGTAGGATAGCAGTTCACAGGCAGTTCAATATGTATTTAGCACCGTTTCCCTGTGGCCTTTATATCTACTGAATCATTGAGCTTGTTCTAAAGCTGCTTAAGGTGATGTGATTTTTTCACTTATTATGTAGATTTCATTCATGATAGGAACGGCTGCAGATATATAAATTTAATGGAAATTTTTAGAAGGTTGCCTTTCTGAGAATAGAGAATGGTTGTGCCTTGTTTGTCAGGGAATGTTATTACGTTTTCGTAGCTGCTATTGTACATTTATGACCTCCTCATGTGTATCCTTGTCTGTAATACTTGATGCTTGATCAGCTTCCATGTGATGCTTGCTTTATCATAAAAGCTCATGGGCGCTCTTCATTTGCCGGTTGATACATGAACTTTTAACTTTCCTATACCCAATCTGGCAAACCATAGGGATTATGTGTTGAAAATATTGTTTTGATTTGTCTGTATACATATATCTATACAGTTTTATTTGATTTTTTTCTATTATCTGCTTACACACATGCACCCCTTTTTGTTTAAACAAGAACTTAGACCAATGAGTTGGCAAGTGCCAACTGCTGGTTTTGTGCAGTGTTTCTTCTTCAGACCTGGTTTCAAAGTGGATGGGTGAAAGTGAAAAGTTAGTTTCAAACCTTTTCCAAATGGCTCGTGAAAGTGCGCCATCCATCATCTTCGTTGATGAAATAGATTCCTTATGTGGCCAGCGTGGAGAAGGCAATGAGAGTGAAGCTTCCAGACGTATCAAAACAGAACTACTTGTGCAGATGCAGGTATTTGCTCATATAGGCATTGCCTTGAGCTTCCTTTGGACCCAAAAAAAATGAAGATATCTATAGAAATTAAAATGCCTTTCGCCATTAAGCCATATACAATGTGCTCTGATATATACATGTGTATATGTGCATATACACGTGTGTGTGTGTGCGCGCGGGGAAAGATTCCATGTACAAATGATGCAGTTGTGCATATTAAAGAATAGGTTTTTTGTCAGTTCCATCACTTCTGTTTCTTTTGTTGTTCCTGACTTCCTTATGCGTTGAACACTGTAGTTCTTATTCATATGTTTACCCCATGCATACACACAAGGAAACATTATTCAATGTTGAGAAATATCATCAGGACGGATAAGTGTTTGTTAGACTTAGAGTTGCGAGTGAACCTATCCATTCTTGCACAGGTCTACTCCAGCTCATTTATCTGATAAATGAATTGAGCTCAATTTGAGTTTGAAGGCTTTGCAATCCCATGGTTCGAGGTCGAGCAGGTAAAAGCTTGGCTTGGTCTAGCTCGTGAACACAAAGTAATGGTAAATATTATAGATTTTATGGTCTTCAAAGGCTGCAAAGTAATGGCAGGTGTTGTAAGTTTACTCTAGGACTACGTATTAGGGGTCCCATGTGCACATTGCTCTAGTAGTATTCCAAGTTTAAAAGGATAAGGTTGCCTGATATTTGGACAAATTGTCTGTGAGATGACTGTGTCTGTTTCAGCCTTTGAATTTTGATGCTTTGAATCACTTGTACAATGTCATGAGTTACAATAGTCGTCAAGTCTCAAGTGGCCCAATGAAAATAGAGCATTTTAAGATTTTAGTTATTGTATTGCCCTAGCACGTGAGTAGGTCTTGAATCTTACAGGCATTCATTGCATTGAGTTGAAGTATTGGTTCTCATCTTGACTTGAGTTCGAGCTTGAGCTGCCTCCAATTTCGCCAAAGCCAAGGTCAAATAGACTTGACACACACTATCTGAACTTAATGATGATCAAGTCATTCTACTCAATGTCGTCGTCGTTAACTTACTCATTTCACATTTAGTGGGGAAACAAAGGAAAAGATGCACAAAACTTAACAGTAGTTCATATTGTATTTTTGGAATAAGTCTTAGTGGCATTGCTTCAAATGGCTAGAACATTTCACTGATGTGCTTGCTCTTACTGACAATAACCCACATTACAGGATCATACTTCTAGATATCATTGATTTTTTTGGCTCTTTCACTGCGGCTCCTGAGATCTGATTTTTCTGTGTATATTCATCTAAATGTGGCATAATTAAGAAATACTCATAGATTCATCAGAATTTGGTTCTTTTAAGTAATGTTAATTTATTTGTGCTAATGAGGAGTTGAATAGTAGCAGCAGTAGTGTCCTTTAGTGAATAATGGTTCCCGACCTTAAAAATGCATCCAAAGAATGAAGAGAACTGACTGGTTGTAGAATTTTTTCTGGCCTTGCTTATCAGTCCAAAAAAAATCAATCCTGGTCTTGAAACTAATAATGTCAAATATTGCCCGATTGGTCGGTTGTTGTGGAAGAATCACTTGAGGGGGAGTTTACGGTTTCAGTTAGAATTAAGCTTAGGGATGGTGGTGACTAGTGGCTCACTGCGTTATATGGCCCTAACAAGTCTAGGATGAGGATATCCTTATGGGAAGAGTTAACTGGGTTATTTGAAATGTTTAGTCCTAGGTGGTATGTTGGGGGAGATTTTACTGTGATTAGGTATCCTACAGAGAAATTGAATGGAGGGCGGATAACTAAGAGTACAAGCGATTTTGACACATTTATTAGGGAAGCAAAATTAAGGGATCCCCGTTTGGCTAATGGTGAGTTTACACGGTTGAATTTTATAAGTAGGGTGGTTTGTAAGAGGTTGGATAGATTTTTATTTACGGGAGAGTGGAAATGGTTGCTTTCTAGGATTAGGCAGGAGGCTTTGTTTAGAGTGGTTTCAGATCATTGCCCCATTGTTCTTGCAGATTATAAGTTTAGGTGGGGTCCGTGTCTGTTTAGTTTTGAGAATATGTGGATGGAGCATAGGAATTTTAGAGTAATGATTAGAGAATGGTGGGAAAAGGGTGCTGTTTAAGGATGGGAAGAGTTTAGATTTATAAAAAAGCTTGAGGTATTAAAACATAAGCTTAAGTTTTGGAACAAAGAGGTGTTTGGGGATATTAGAGAGGCAAAAAGGGTTATTTTGGAGAGGATTAAGTATATTGATAGAATAGAAGGGAATGGTGGAATGGATGGAGAGTTGAAAAGAGAAAGAAATGAGCTTAGGAATAAGTGTGAGGATGTGGTATTCAAAGAAGAGATTAGTTTGAGACAAAAATCACGAGTTAAGGAGGGAGATACTAATTCAAAAAAAAAAATCATAGTGATGAATGGTAATAAGGTGAGGAAATACATTGATAAGCTAGAACATGAGGATGAGTCTATAATTGAGGATGAGGGTATCATAGAGATTGAGATCATCAGTTTTTTTTGCCAATTTGTATTCGATTCATGGTGGCGATAAACCTATTATGAGAGGTCTTGAGTGGTGTTCTATTGATGAGATGTTGCAGAATGGATGAAGAGATTTTTGAGGTAGAAAAAGGTAAGGAAGCTGTTTTTGAATGTAGTAATGAAAAGACTCCTAGGCCGGATGGGTTCACAATGGTTATTTATCAGGTTTGTTGGGATGTACTGAAGGATGATTTGATGAGAGTTTTTAGGAGTTCTTTCATAAGGGAATTATCAATGGAGTGACAAGTTCTATTTATATTTGCCTTGTCCCTAATAAAGTTAATTCCATAAAGATTAAGGATTTTAGGCCTATTAGTTTAGTTACTAGTTTGTATAAAATTATTTCTAAGGCTCTTTCTATGAGGTTAAGCGAGTGTTTGCGTGACACTATTTCAAAATATGAAGGGGCTTTTGTGAAAGATAGACATATTATGGATGTAACACTTGTTGGTAATGAGATTGTTGAGGAGTACGGGGGATGAAGGGGTTGTATTGAAGATTGATTTTGAAAAAGCTTATGATTATGTGGATTGAGATTTTTTGGATACTATGTTGGAAGGAAATGGCTTTGGTGAGAGATGGAGGAAGTGGATTAGGGGGTTGTGTGTACAGAGGACTTAGGCAAGGAGATCCTCTCTCCCTTTTCTTGTTTACTCTGGTGGTTTATGGTTTAAGTAAATTGATGGAGGGGGCAAAAAGATGTAATTTAGTGGATGGGCTTGTGATAGGGAGGGAGAGGATTAAAATTTTTCATTTGTAATTTACAGATGACACTATTTTCTTTTTTTTTAGAGGATGAGCAGAAAATAAGGAATTTAAAAATGATTGTTGATTTGTTTGGTGTAATTTCTGGACAAAAAATTAACATGGAAAAGAGTGTTATTTTGAGTATCAACTCTAGTCAAGAGAAGATAAGAGAGGTTGGCACAGGAAATAGGATGCACAGTGGGTGAGTGGACATTGAGATACTTAGGCCTTCCTTTGGGTGGTAACCCATTGTCCAGAAATTTTTAGGACCCTGTGGTTGAGAAAGTGGGGATGAGGTTAGATGGATGGAAGAAATGTTTCATGTCTAGAGGAGGTAAATTAACATTGATGTAGTTTGTTTTGTCTACCATTTCAATATATTTCATGCCTTTTTTTAGATTGTCGGGGAGGGTGGCTAAGGAAGTTGAATATTTGATGAGGGATTTCTTATGGGAAGCGGTAGAAGAGGGACAGAAGGACCATTTGAACAAAAAATAAAGGGGTCTTTCAATAGGGAATTTAGTGAGGAGAAATGTAGCCTTGGTTGGAAAATGGCTCGGGAAGTTCCCTTTGGAACAAGATTCATTGTGGCATGCCGTTAGCAGGAGCAAATATGAGATTCAAGCTAATGGGTGAGACGCTAATGGTGTTGAAAGGGATAATTTTCGGAGTTTGTCTCTTAGGGATTACTTTGCTTTTCTCAAAGGGTTAAGTTTATTGTTGGTAATGGAACTAGAGTGCAATTTTAGGAGGACAAGTGGGTGGGTGAGTCTTCTCTCTCTGGTCTTTTCCCTCAACTGTATGGTGTTGCTTCTTAGCATGGTGTTTGGGTTGCATCTATGGTTCAGTCATATTTTCTTCCAATTTCTTGGGATTTTGGTTTTCGTAGGAGTCTTAATGATAGAGAATATTTGGAATTGATGAGTCTTGTTCCTATGCTTTCTAATGTTATGTTGATTCTTAATTTGGAGGATAGAAGGTATTAGATTGGTGACCCAACAAGTATTTTTTTTTGTAATCTTTAATTTGCAATCCTTTATTTCCTTCTTTTGAACCATCACTGAAAAATTTGAAGGCTAAAGTGCCTTTGAAGGTGCAAGTTTGTGCATGGATCATTGTCCATGGTAAGGTGAGTACAAATGAGGTTCTTCAAAAGAGGAGACCAAATTTCTGTCTTCAACCGCAATGGTGCGTTATGTGTTGAGGCGATTATGAAAGTGTAAATCACTTATTTTTGCTTTGTCTTTTGGTACGAGTTCTTTGGAATAATCTTTTTGACCTCGTGAATTTTTCTTGGGTTGCACCAAGGGACATGAATTCTATGTTTTGTTTAAATAATGAGGTTTATGGGGGAAATAGGAGATGAAAGATTCTTTGGCATAATGTGTTCTTTGCTACATTATGAGTGATTTGGAAAGAAAGGAATGCGAGAATGTTTTAGGATAAATGTGAAGAAGTTGGGCGATTATGGGGTAGACTTCTTTTTTTGGCTTCTTTTTGGACTTCAATGACTAGGGTGTTTGCTGACATTCCTCTTTTTTGTATTAGAGCTAGCTGGAAAGCCTCGTGCGGCTTGTAATTTGATTTTCTTGATTTTGTTGTTTTTTCCATTGTTTGTGTTGGACTTCTTTTCCACCATTGTTTCGACTTTTAGCTATTAATATAGTGTGTTTCTTATCAAAATATTACCCGACAGTATAGCATTGTGTGCTTGCAATTGGTGAAGTGTCCAGGGTATGCTGTTTGGGTACGGCACCTTAGGTATCTAGGGTTGGCTCTGGCCAGAAAGCCCATGAGTGGGCCTTTATAAGATCAGGTTAGTTGAGTTGCCAAGCTGCCTTCCTCTCAGAAAACCAAACTTTTTCTTGTTTGGTATTTTGTTTTGTTAGTTCATGTGCTTGTATACAAGATGACCCCGACTGCAAGTGGTATTGGGATGATGAGAAGGGAGGTCCTTCTGATCAGAGCTGGTTACAAGAGAAATGAACAATTAGAAAATTGATTCCTCGTCTCTTCTCCGAACTCTAATGGTTGCCTGAGCATCCATTATTTGGCTTTGAGAACACTCTCTTCATTTATTGTGTGACCATGAGGATTGGATCCTAAGTTCCAACCCGAGTGCTTTCAGAAATTGCTACACCTAGTTTGGTCAGAGAGACAAATGGTGATGATTGAATAGTACAACTTTAAATTGAACTTGGCCCTATATTCTTTCTGTTGTCTTGTCTTTCCCATGTCATTATGATCAATTGGAGAATATTGTAGTTCTGTCCTACAAATCTAGAGAATGCAAGTTATCTTTACCTTGATTTTCTGAGAGGCAATATGGATATACATTCTGACCATAAAAATGGTCATTTTTTTTCAAAGTGGGCCTTGTAATAACCAATTGAAATTTTCAGGGTGTTGGACACAACGACGAGAAAGTCCTTGTTTTGGCAGCAACAAATACTCCCTATGCTTTAGATCAGGTAAAAGGACTGTGGCATAAGGATAATGGTGACATAATAATTTTGACAAAAAATGAATATTATTACAGGCCATTCGACGGCGATTTGACAAGCGTATATACATTCCCCTCCCAGATTTGAAGGCGCGGCAGCACATTTTCAAAGTATTAAACTCTCACTCTCTCACACCCACACCCACACCCACACCCACACTAACACTAATGGATATTATGCAATGTGATCATGTCATTTTTCTAGCCTGATATATCTCTTAACATTCTACTTTGTTGTGCTCGTTTAATTTGTGTAGGTGCATTTAGGAGATACCCCTCACAACTTGACTGAAAGTGACTTTGAAAATTTAGCTCGTAAGACAGAAGGGTTTTCTGGTTCAGATATTTCTGTTTGTGTAAGTGCAGCTGTCAATGGGATGCATGAATGTTATCTACTAAATTCCCTCAATAGTGTGGAATATTTATGTTGGGCTCTCATTTTTATCTTCGGCTCTGACAGGTCAAGGATGTACTCTTTGAGCCTGTTCGTAAAACCCAAGATGCTATGTACTTCACTAAGACTTCCAGTGGTACGTGGGTACCATGTGGACCAAAGCAACCGGGTGCTGTCCAGATCTCCATGCAGGAGCTTGCTGCACAAGGATTGGCTTCACAGGTATTCATAGATTCTTCACACGTTACTCTGTGGGATTGGCATCCTTCATTAATTTAATCTTGATAATCCCTGCTTATGATATACTTTCTTCGTAAAAAATTTAACTGTGATAACATGCCACTTGATGAAAATGAATGATTCAATATCAAATGCCATGTCGTTGAAAACCGCAGGCCGCCTAGAATAAAATCCCCTAAGAACCAATAGTTGAAAATAGGAGTAAATGCATGACCAAATAAAGAAAATGCTAAAATTAATTGTTTAAATGAGTTGCTTTTTAAGTACATGGGACAAGGAAAGCAAATGTTTCGAGAATGAAATTTTTTCTCAAGCACTCGAATACGAACTGAGTGCTTCTTGCTGCTGATTGTACATGTGCAGATTGTCCCACCTCCAATCGCAAAAACAGACTTTGATAAGGTGCTTGCAAGACAGAAACCGACAGTGAGCAAATCTGACCTTGAGGGGCACGAGAGATTCACAAAGGAGTTTGGAGAGGAGGGTTGAGGATATGGTTACACAATTGAGTCACGGCTATATGTGCAATTGCTCGCAATTGTATTCTATATTTGTTGATGCTGGATTTGCATATATCTGTTGATCTATTTAAACTCCCCGAAGTGGGAAAGTCACTTGACTTGGCTTTTCCTTGTGTATTGAGCAAGAAACTGAGGTTGATGCTTTGCAAATTGCTTTTTATGATCAATGTAAGAAAGACCATTGAGAACTTTGTGTCGGATTCCTGAACATGGTGTGTGCATTTGCAATGCTTATCGAAGTAGTTTAGGCCTTTTGGTTGACGTCTAAAACACAACGCAGAGATCTCATAAAACACGACGCAGAATACAATACAGGACCTTCAACTGCGATGCTCACTTGATAATGAAAAGTTGCACTGAGATCTAAATTTCTGCTGAAATTTGATAAGTAGGTGTGATGAGCATTTTGCGTTTATGTTATAGTTACACCTTTTAAATGGAAAGTGGTTGTCACGGTTTTCGGTTTTATTTTTATTTTTTAAAAAGACTTGCACAAAGAAGCATTCCCTCGAGTAGGTGGAGGTAACCTCCATTGGCTTACCCTGTAATTGTAAATTAAACTATTATTTGCAGTAATGTGATTTTGCTTAATCATGGTTGTGACCCAACATTAAGCTTTGACTGAAAGTTAGGCCATGGCTAACTGAGCCCTGCTACTCATGAAGGCATATATAATAATGCTGTTGTGAGTGGGTATTGGCTAATGTATCAAGCTGTAATCCGACATATAAATCAGCATAGTACAAGACATTATCTTATTAATACAAATAAACATTAGTACACTTTGAGTTAATTGGTTCGAGAATAATATTTTTGAACAACTTGAGAAGATTTGGAATTACATTGTACATTATACGTACAAAAAAAAGAAAAGATTACGTCTAAACTTCTCGAGTTTTATTACTTAATTAGACAGACCCCTCAAGCATATGAAATTACACACAGACCCCTTGTCAGTAATGTTTTGGGTGATTTCAAATGTAGTGAAGCTACTGCCGGTGTTTCTGAATTTTTTTTGGTACTGTTTGTGAAGCTATTTATGAATCTGTTTTAGGTCACGAACGGTCAAAAGCAGTGACGTGGTCCTAACAAAGGAAAGGGCATTCTGGAAATTATAAATAAATAAATAATATTCTACCATTATTCAATTTTGACGGATATTAACAAAATTGGGTTTATGTGTCACATGCCTACATACTTGAAGGGTCTGTCTAATTAAATGACAAATCTAAGAAGGTTTAGATATAATATTTTCGAAAAAAAAATTTGTGGATCCATTTTCTGCATCCTAAAGGCATGTCCACATCACTGTGTTGTTACGAACTACTCTAAGAAAAACTAATGGTATTAAAAAAAATGATATATGAAAAAAGTTAGAAAATTTTTTAGTCATATATCTTTTAGTTTATTATATCTTTAAAGATACTTTCTTTATTATCAAAAATATCACTGACACCCCCTTCTACTTTATATTTAAACATCGCTGACACCCTTTATCCTTAAACCACCATTTATAAAAAAAAAAAAATTATCTAAAATACCAAAATTATCCTACATAAATTACAAATAAATTTTTTTCATAAAATTTTATTAAAATTATATTTGATTAATTTTTTTTCTATGTATTAAAATTTGAGTAAATTAAAATTCAATTTGAACTGATTAAATATTATTTTTTATGTCTTAAAATTTGAGCCTATTAAAAGTCTTTTACGTATTAAAATTCGAGTCAATTTGAACTTTACTTGAGTTGTTAGCCCCGATTAAAATTCTATTTGAATCGATTAAAATTAATATTTTTTTATTTATTAAAATTCGATTCAACTTGATTAAAATTTGAGTCAATTCAAATTTATATTTTTTATGTATCAACAATCAGGCCGATTAAAATTTAATACAAGTTGATAAAAATTTGCTTTGAGTTTCAAATAGAATTTTAATCGTCTCAAATTTTAATATGTAAAAATATATAATTTGTAATCGACTCAAATTTTAATATATAAAAAATAAATTTAATTAGCTCTAGTCAAATTTTAATCAACCCTAATTCTAATATGTGACAAAATTTTTAAAATAGAGGAGGTCTCATCAAATATATGCCTATCTATAGGGGTGTGGATGAAATTTTTTTTAAAATATATCATGGACAATTTAATAAAATTTTATTTTAATTAATACATTTAATCTGACAATGGGTGTCATTGAAGATTCACAAAATAAAGATGGTTTACTTGAAGATATAATAAACTAGAAGAATTGTGACTGAAATTTTCCCAAAAAGTTATTATTCATGTAGTTTCTTTATAACTTTAAAGTATGTGGCTCAAATTCTTGACCATTAAACTAAAAAATTAAAAAAAGTATGTGACAAACTTGATCCAAAAAATTGAGATGCATTTAAAAGTATTGGAATCGATCTTAAAATGTTGGACCAATCCAAACTTTTTTTGTTTAATTTGAAAGTAATTGTATTTGGCCGTAATTAATCCCTTGGATCTTGACTTTTAGATTGGTAGTTGGTATTTATAATATAAAACATAGCAAGTTTTAATAAATTTATCCGATGGTCTCAAATAAATTTATCCAACGACCATCAATATTCTTCTTAAAATCATTTATATTGCATTTTTTTTTAAACACGAGTTACCTCTAGTATTTCGATAATCTAGCTAAAATCATTTTCCTATCCGAAATTACTTTAAACCTCTCTTCCAATCCAACACATCAAAAAATTAAAAAATAAATAAAAGAAAAGAATAAAATAAACATTGACCATGTTCACTCCAATTCATGGATTCAAACTTTTTCATTTTCTTTCGAGTTTAATCATCACAATGAAAATCATCAAATCTGTTAGTGGATTTTTATTGAGTTATACTACCACTAATGACCCTAATAACTTTAATGTTGTATGGTAGAATTTGACCAAAAGTAATACAATTCAAATCTCAAATTCGAGCACCTAACCTATGATAGAATTTGTTAAAAAAAAGAGTGAAAAAAGTTGACCCTAAGTAAGTCTAATGTTGTATGAACTATTTTAATATTAAAAAATTAAGTATTTATATTTATACGATTTATAATTGTTAGTATTCATGATTTTTGTTATTTTACCCCTTATAATAATTAGAAAGTCAATAATGTTCGTTGCAAGTGAATATATATTTTTAAAATAATTTTAATAAAAAATTTAAATTATTTATGTAATTAAATTGAATAATAAATTATGTGTCAAATGAATAACTTTTATTTTAATTAATTCTAAATCTAGTTATCAATCTAATCTATCCCTTTTTAAATTTTTAATCATATCTCCCCGACCTACTAGACATTTTATCTTTTGTTTACAATGATAATGAATTTTCATTGTCAAATTGTAATTATTGAGTATTTATACATCTAATTATATTATAAATTTATTACACTTTTTATAAAGATATTGATTAAATTATAATATTATTATTTATATTATAATAATAGGATACTATTACATACTAAAAAATCAAATATAACATATATTGAACCATATAAACTAATTTGATAATTACATGTATATAATAAAAAATAAGGTTGGTTGATTTTTTCATTAGATAAAGATATAAAAAATTATACATAAATATATTATTAATAAACGAGTTCAAAAAAAATTAAAAATCAAATGCAATTAGTAAAAAAGTTTAAAAAAACTTAGAAATTAAATAAATATAAAAAATAAAAATAATATGTGAGTATTATTCCTGATAGAAAAGGATTTCCAAACCCCAAATTACCATTTTGTTATGTACTCTCTAAAGGTACACAACCCTTTTGCGCATATATATACCTTTACACATTCCCTAATCTCTGTCTCTCTTGTTTACCACTTTTCTTTCCATGATTTCTACTCCTTTGCTTTGTTTAATCATTCCTTTTTGCAGTCTTTAGTATCTAAAATAGACCCAAAATCTTCCTTTAGATTTGATTGTTTTTTTTTTTTTTAAAAGTTAGCTTAATCTTATTCTTCAAGTTGAAACCCCAAATCCACCACTATATCTAGGGTTCTATCAAAATATTATCGAAGAGGGTTTTTTTTTTGTTCCCACTAAATAGTCCAATTAAGGGGGTTTTACTGTTTTTTTTTTAATTTTAAAAATCATAGAAATCCATCTGCGTTTTCTTGGGGTTTTTAGGCCATGGATTTTGAAACTCTTTAGTGGAGGTTTTTGGTGACAAAAGGTGAGTTGGGTGTTGAGAATAAGCATTCAAGATGATTGCAGAGAAGCCCAGTTGGGTTAGACATGAGGGTATGCAGATTTTCTCCATTGATATTCAGCCTGGTGGGCTTAGGTTCGCCACTGGTGGTGGTGATCACAAGGTACTGTATTCTTTTCCTTATACTCTCAAAGTTTCTTGTTCGAGTATCATTTTTTTGTGTTAAGTTATGTTTGGCTGCTGAGAAACTGTAGGAAAAGTGCAGAGACCAAAAACTTGAGTGTTGAAAGGCACACATTTTAATGTCAGTCAACTGGCTACAAGTAGAGTTTTGTATGTTCATGTAGTTCGTTGTACTTGAATTCGCTTGTTTTGAATTTCCGTTCTTTGGAGTCAACTTCACTTTTTCGTTAATTGGCTCATAGGATTTCTCTGTTTTGATCTATTTTTTTTTTCTCTCTCTATAAGTGGTTTTGATCAATTTTAATCTAAAAAATGCGCTTCATGAACATGGAACTCTTATAAAGGTGGATTTGGAGCAGTTTTCTGCACAAATTAGCATACTCTTAACTCAAGAAGTACATGTTGCACCCCATTATTTTCTATATGTTTATTTAGGTTTTCCGTGTTCATTGCTAACCAAAAATGTGACTTTTAGCTGCACCACACAAAACTCGGTGTTGCGTGAATATAACAGTTGCAGTTCCTGATAATCTGGTTTCACAAAATGGTATTTTCTTTATTATGCGGTCTTACTTGGTTATGCATAAACTGATACATTGTCTGAACATGGAGTTCTAGTAACTGAGCTTGCTACAGTGGACTCAGTTGGATTTTCTGAGCTATGCTTGTGAAATGGTGTTTTATTCTGTGACAGTATGTATACTCTATAGTATGGTTGTAATACTACTAAACATGTTCGAGTAGACGTTATATTGTTCCATGATTTTGTGAGTTATAATTTTTGTGTGATGGTATTTTTTTAACCATGCAGTAAATGTAATGTGTGTAGGTTCGCATCTGGAATATGAAATCTGTTGGCAGGGACTTGGAAACTGATGAATCAACACAGAAGCTTCTTGCAACGCTTCGGGATCATTTTGGATCAGTCAATTGTGTTAGGTGGACTAAGCATGGTCGGTATGTTGCATCGGGGTCTGATGACCAGGTAATACTGATTCATGAGAGGAAGCCTGGTTCTGGAACCACGGAGTTTGGTAGTGGAGAGCCACCGGATGTTGAGAATTGGAAAGTTGCCATGACTCTGAGGGGTCACACTGCTGATGTGGTAATTAGAGTCGCTTGTTGATCGAAATAAATACATATATATTTGGTGCATGGTATAAAACTTATGTATCATGACATTGGGTGTGTATAACTTTTGCTTTTTACATATTTAGTTTTCTCTTGTAATGGATGCATTCTAAATAGAACATGAGAAGACTTCAGTCCTTATGAGTTTAAACCTTATATATTATTTTACAATGACCCAACCATTATTATCTAATCATGGAGTTTCTTCCCATGCTTAAAGTAGGTTGATCTTAATTGGTCTCCAGATGACTCAATATTGGCTAGTGGGAGTTTGGATAACACTATTCATATATGGAATATGAGCAACGGCATCTGCACTGCTGTACTCAGGGGTCACTCTAGTCTGGTTAAAGGGGTTACTTGGGATCCTATTGGTTCCTTCATAGCAAGTCAATCAGATGATAAGACTGTCATTATTTGGCGTACAAGTGACTGGAGTCTCGTTCACCGGACAGATGGGCACTGGGCAAAATCGGTATGTTTACAATTGATTGATAAATTTTACTTTGTTCCCTATTGCTTTTATGTTATCTAAAAGACTATGTGCTTTTCAGCTTGGATCTACCTTCTTTAGGCGACTTGGATGGTCGCCTTGTGGCCACTTTATAACTACCACTCATGGTTTCCAAAAGCCAAGGCATTCTGCACCTGTTCTAGAGAGGGGGGAATGGTCTGCGACTTTTGACTTCTTAGGACATAATGCCCCTGTTATTGTTGTGAAGTTTAACTATTCAATGTTTAGAAGAAATTCCTCGAATGCTCAGGAAGTTAAAGCTGCATCTGTAGGGTGGACTAATGGATCTTCCAAGTCTGGAGGGAAAGAATCACAGCCATATAATGTTATTGCAATAGGAAGTCAGGACCGCACTATAACTGTGTGGACAACTGCAAGTGCCCGACCTCTCTTTGTGGCTAAGCATTTCTTTTCTCAAAGTGTTGTCGATTTGTCATGGTAAGTTAGATATACAACAGGCACATTACCTCCTTCCAGAGGATACTGAACATTGAGGTCACTGATTTGCATCAGGCCTGCCAGTCTCCTCCCATTTCTTCTTTCCAAGTTTCATTTTCTTTCTTATGGGTGCAGGAGTCCTGATGGTTACTCACTATTTGCATGCTCTTTGGATGGGACAGTGGCTACTTTTCATTTTGAGGTGAATGAACTTGGCCATAGGCTAACTGATGCTGAACTGGACGAGTTGAAGAGAAGTCGTTATGGTGATGTCAGAGGCCGGCAGGCAAACTTAGCAGAAAGTCCGGCACAGTTGTTGCTTGAAGCAGCGTCGGCTAAGCAAACCCAAAGCAAAAAAGTGGCTGCTGATGTTTCACAGAATCAATCCCTAAAATCTTCTAATGATTTGGGGGTTGCAAGAAAGTCTTCAAAAACTAAGATTGATGATGGAAAGAAGAGTGAAGGAGCCAGTGATGGGTTAAATAAAGTGGCACCTCCTGCCCGGATGTCTAGTCCTGTGAAACAAAGAGAATACAGGCGCCCTGATGGTCGAAAGAGGATAATCCCAGAAGCAGTTGGAATGCCTGTTCAGCAGGAAAATATTGCTGGTGGTGCTCAGTCTCAAGTCCTTGACTACTCTCTTAATTCTTCAGATTGCAGGAAGGATGATAATGGGGTGGTACATACAGATGGTGGCATCAGAGAAGGTTTTGTTAGGAAACCATTAGCTGGGAGCTGTGATATGAAGGAGCGATCTGGTGTCACAGCTAGGGCTACTATCAGTGAGAGCCTGGTCATTGAGAAGGTTCCAGCCTCTGCAGGCAGGGATGGAAGCATTAGTGTTGAACAGACAGGAACTGTCAGGGATATCAGTTCTTCAGTTGTGAGTACCACACTTTCAATCAGGGTATTTGATAAGAAAGAAAGGGTAGATACAATACCAGTTTGCTTGGAAGCTCGTCCTAGAGAACATGCTGTAAATGACGTTGTTGGGGTAGGAAGTACATTCATGATGAAAGAAACAGAAATTACTTGTACAAGAGGGATTCAAACTCTTTGGTCTGATAGGATGTCTGGGAAGGTCACTGTTTTGGCTGGAAATGCCAACTTCTGGGCTGTTGGGTGTGAAGATGGATGCCTACAGGTTAGTATAAGCTTCTAGAGCAGTTCTTTTGAGTTTTAGGTACTATGGACAATTCTATGGAGTTACACAGTTGCTCAACATGGATTGCATTCATTTTCCACACCTTTACCTTTTTGTTCTGGATTGTCGGCGATATTTCATTCATGCATGCATATTTTTGGTAAAGTTGCACTCGGACCACCTCAGTTTTGTCAAGATATGCAGTAAAGCTTCTGTACATTTCTAATTTGTCTTGAAACAGGAATGCAAAATCTATGACCATTCCAGTATTTAAATATTAGGATAACAAATACTGGATGAGGCTTCAGGAGTTGCTTTGCACATGTCACATGAATGAAGCTCATGCCAAGACAG
The DNA here is from genome assembly GCA_023539305.1 of Ilex asprella. Lineage (NCBI taxonomy): Eukaryota > Viridiplantae > Streptophyta > Magnoliopsida > Aquifoliales > Aquifoliaceae > Ilex > Ilex asprella. Next base: position 12,306,544 of record CM042187.1, on the reverse strand, counting down.
CATATTCTTAATACCTTTGTACTAATATTCTACACTGTTTTATTTATTCGTATGCGTTTGTGCCTGTGTGTGTATGAAGGGAGGGATGGAAGTAGAGGGAAAGAGTTACATAAATAAAGACACCATGATTCAGAGATATCTATCCAAGTGTCCAAGACAATTGATTCATGTTTTCTTATACGAAAGTGTAGAATCAAAGTATCTGATCTTCAAATTCAAACTATGTGCCTTAGGTTTCTCATTCATATAACCCAATGCATAATAGAACATCTTGTGTCTAAATTCAAGGTACGTGCCTTTTGTTCTTTAATTGCTTAAGATGCATGGTGGTTGTGTTCTGGTTGGGAGTGTGTGTGTGCGTGTGTGTAATAGTCTCAGATATTTGTACTCCTGGTGCTATCAAAGTTACAAGTTTTATTTAGCGAAAACAACCATTAAGCCATATACTTGAACCTTTCAGTAGGACCATCAAATTCTACTTTTTCGCAGATGATTCTAAACTAGTACAGAATATAGTTGAATTCTTATTTTATTCCTTATAAATAGAAAATCAATTTTGTATCTGATAATATATTTACTATGGATTAGATACAATGTCAGATAAGACTTGATCAAATCACTAAGTTTATGTTGATTTCAATTTCAAAGGGTTAAAAATCATTGAGTTAATAAAATGGGTGAACCTGTTGCAAATACAGTTGCAATTAAAAATATTATGAGCTTCTAATTATGTTTTGGCACACTGTGATATCTTTAGAGATGATAACAAAATTGGTGTTGTAGTTACAAGGGGTAAACAGGAAATAAAGTACATTATGTGCTTGTTTTGAAAAATCTAAAAATCAGAACATATTGGTCCATTAGAACATTATAGGAGCTGGTGGTTCTTTGTCTGTGCAGTAGGACTTGGTAGCAATATCCCCTATCAATTATTGAGAATGATGAAGGTTGTAAGTTGTAACTCTGTATAATTATTGTTGGCTTATCTCTTATATTTATTAATCTGTGAGGTTCATTTATCTAAGCACTTCTTATGGGGTATTGGTCTGTGTTTTGGTTGTGTGTGTGTGTGTGTGTGTGAATGTTTGGTTACAATTGATGAAACTATGGGTTTTATATTGACATCTTACTTGTGTCAAAGTCAGCCATAATATTTTATTTGAAATGGGAACCAGAGTTTCATGCTAGGTCATTAACTACTGAATTTAGTGTTATGATTCTCGGATTTATCAGTTATATTAAGTTTACATGTGATGTTTCTTTGTAGTAACCATCCGAAAGAGTCATTTGTTCACCATTCTCAGCCATTGAATTCTAGGCCGCTATTTGGCTTTTGAATGTTTCTTGGTATTTATTGTTGCCAATACTTTAATCTTTTTTTATGCTTGTACAAAACCAGGTAATTAAAATTTGACTAATTGAGTTGAGAGATTTGTTTTGGTTATATTCTTATGATCTTATCTTCGAGAAGGTATACACAAAGTGCGGGAGACGTGAGATGCCTGCCATGATGATGGGATCTGCAGCAGTATTTATAGATTGTGATGAGTCCTGGAAGTTGTTGCTTGTCACAAGGAAGGGATCCATATATGTGTGGGATCTGTTCAAGAGGAAATGTCTCCTTCATGATTCATTGGCTTCACTCATAACTTCAGATCTGAAGTCAAATACCAAAGATTCAGGTAACACAAAAAAAAATGGATTTTAGATCAATACTAATGTCTGGTAGTTTCTATGTTTGGAAGTAGGCGGCTGACAAAGTGACAATTAACCATAATCCTATTGGTTTGGTTTTCTGTATAATTTTCCTGATAATATACCTGATGCATTTTTTATTTCTAAAATCTGTTCAGGCACAATCAAAGTCATATCTGCAAAATTATCAAAATTTGGTTTTCCTCTTGTTGTTCTGGCAACACGCCATGCTTTCCTATTTGATACGAGCCTCATGTGCTGGCTGAGGGTTGCAGATGATTGCTTCCCTGCATCAAATTTTGCAAGCTCCTGGAATCTGGGTTCTAACCATGGCGGTGAACTGGCTGCCTTGCAGGTGGATGTCAGGAAGTTCCTGGCCAGAAAACCAGGTTGGAGCAGGTATGTAAGCATTAAGCCTCAAAATATACCTGAATATTTGTTAGGTATTACCCAATTTTGTCCTGAATTCACGTTTGTCCAACTTAAATGGCCAATATTTTCCCACTCTATATTGAGTTTCAATGATATCATTCTTTTATGCTTGCTAGTGTCTTCCCTTATCAATTGATCCTCAACTGCATACTTGTTGCCAATTTAATTGTCTGGCTCGAAGATCATGACTTGAGGGTGCTATGCTGATACAGACTGACGGACGATGGAGTCCAGACACGCTCGCATTTGGAAGCTCAGTTGGCATCTGCCCTGGCATTGAAGTCCCCTAATGAATATCGTCAATGTCTTCTGTCCTACATACGTTTTCTGGCCAGGTTCATTATGTTCCCATTTCTAAATGTTTTCTGGCATAATTTGTTGTGTTATTTTCTTTGGTGGATTTTTGAGTGAAGTCATTTAAGGCTAATACTTAGGCAGGCCATCTGACTTAATGATGGCCTCAGTTGAGATCACGCTAGACCACTTCGATTCACTTTGATTAGGAATTGGGGGTTGCAAAAATTGTCCCTAAAAAATGTTTCCTGTGCCACCTTAAAGGCTGGAAACCTCCATTGTGAGACTGTGACCAGTGAGATTAGTGTCCTCCATGAGACTTGTGATTTTTCTTAGGGCTTTGTTAGGAGAAAGCTAAAAGAAATAAGGGTCGAAGTTTAGACCATTCACAGAATACCTGTGAATCCTGTTAGTAAATTTCTTCTGGGAGCCCCTATTTAGAATAGTGAGTTGAATAAATTTGGCAATTGATATAGCTTACACTGGAGTGGCAGCCGAGTTATAGTGAAATTTGGTGATTTCAGGGGTACAATAGAACTCACGAGAGATAGAGGAAGGAAGGGAGTTTTTTTTTTATTAAAAATCAATTCCGTAGGTTACAGGACAAGGTCCAGCATGTCTCATTTTCATTTTTTCTTGAAAAAAGAAAGAGAAAACTATAATGGTGGAGGAATAAAGATATCAAGGGCATGTAAGGATGAGGAATCCTTGTGGGCAAAATTTGAGAAAAACCAAATGAAACAACTACCAAAAAGATAATAGGGATCAGGGAATGAAGAAATATGGTCTTCATAGATATTTCAGATGGAAATAAAAATAGTGGAGCAAAAAAGAAATATTCTTGGGCGTGTTTGGTTTGTGTCTAAAAAAAACAGAATCTGAAAATTGTTTTCTAAGACATTTTCGAAATTAGTTTTAGTGTTTTTCGTATCACATAACTTGTTTAGTTATATAATTCTAAAATTTGTTTTGCAGAAGAAAAAATAAAAAACATGTTTAGACAATAAGACAAAATAATGAAAATAGAGATGATGTTTGGATTGAATGTTTCACCGGCAGAACATTAGATTATAAATTATAACATAATACAGATCATTGTTCGTACATACAAGCTCCACATTATATTACAATGAGAGAGGTAATCACTTTTCCACCACACTGATCACAATTAAAACAACACAACAAAACACAAAATTGCATTACACCCACAACATAAACAAATGAGCCAACCCTTATGATAGACAACTGACTGCAGATGGTGTCGGTATTTATCAACCCAAATAAATGCATTCATCTGGTTTCTACCAAGTGGACACCTATAAAAATAACGACCATCATTCCTCACTGTACGAGCTCTGAAAACCCTCATGTGGCCGGCACCACATGCACATAAAGGACCTGTAGCATTATTCATGTGTTCTGTAATTTATCAAAAACAAAAATCAAATACCATTAACATGTATTCCAATCAATAAATTACATAAATGAAACACAACCATGTAGTTTATGTCATCACACATAAATATGATATCCAACATAATACAAATAATATTACATAGCATCTATGTACTAGTAATAACACTAAAACAACATAAAAGTTCAACCACCACGAGAAACAGTAGCCCACATACTTGCGGCCATTGTATCTCTCAAGTGCGATATAGCATTGAGTTGTGTTGATGACATGTCTAATTCAATCAATTGATGCTGGTTGGAACTCTGTTCATTATCTAATGGGACGTCTTCACATAAAAACTGCTGAAAGTAAATGTTACCTGCTGTATGCATACGAACAAAATTATGAACTGCACAACAAGTTGTTACAATGGTTGGCTTGCGTGCAGGTTTGTATTTTGACGTTGTATTTAAAATAGAAAATCTCGCTTTTAACACGCCAAAACATCTCTCAATAACATTTTTCAAGGAAGAATGTCGATAGTTGAATAGTTCTCCATTACCACTACGATTCGGAATGTGATCTCTCTCGCCATAATATGGCAAGAGAAATCCAGACATGTTTGTGTAGCCAGCATCTACCACGTAGTACATCCCTAATCCAAAAACACATTGTCATCATTAGATACTTAACATCGTTGCTTTGATTATAAGAATCAAATATAAGAATCAAATCAATCTACATCAATCTTCTGGTGGCATAGGAAAGTTGATTTCATCTTTTGTTATAGCATCCATAAAAACACGTGAATCATGCGCACTACCTTCCCAACCAGGCATGATAAATACAAACTTCATGTCAAAAGAATAAGCTGCCATCACATTTTGAGTAATTCTTGTTTTTCGACCACGGTATGTCTCATGCTTAGAAGCAGGGGTCCATGTAGCTACATGAGTACCATCAATTGCATCAATACAATCCTACATTTATAAAGTGTGTTTTTAATAGTACAATAATATATGTAACATGTTTAGTAGATGTTACCTTAAACCATGGATAGTATCGTTACCTTAAACCAAGGATAGTATTGTTCATCATATAATATCTTAAGTGGAGTTTCGTATTGTGGCTGAATTATTGACACCCCTAGACTGGCTAATGTATGCATAACATTCTTGAATTGGCGATTGATAATTTCAGTTGAGCGTAGAAACATCTCAACAACAAGTCTTTGTCTAATACTAAGTGAAACTGCGAGTAAGAAAATAGCCACAGACTCTTCAGTTGTCAAACGGTTGTGGTAGTCCTCTTGTATGTGATCGCCATTGCGCATTGTTTTACATAATGCAAGGAAAATATCGGTATCCATCCGTGTACAATTATATATGCGTGACGGATTTTCATTCAACAATTCCATAACCTATTCATGGCCAGTTAATTTAGATGTCATTCATGGTGTTTTGAACAAACGATTGTTAGCATATGGACAAATTATATTGACAAAAAAAATATTGTCCAATTCATCATCTTAACTGCTTGATGAGCTTTGTGAGTCATCACTTGATTGGGCAGCAGTATTTTCCATTGTAACTACAAACATAATACAAACTCAAGCTTACAATGCTTAAATACGACAACAGTAATAACGTAATGATTCACATCATACCACAATACTAATAACATTTTCAACATCATACCACTTGAATAATAGACATTTCCAAAGATATGCTTGTAACATATTCAAAATATATAAAATTAAACATGGAGTCCATGCACCACATCATACGACAATATTAATAAGATTGTTGCATAATAATAAGTTTGATAAAGTACAAACACAAACAGTTACATGCCCAAATAGTCTCGGTAGAAACGCACAAACAGTTAAGTTAACTTTGGACATTTTTGCTCAAATAGTTTCATACATAACTAAGCAAACGAAATGAAACTTAATCTAGTGTGTCCAGCCACTCCTTCCTACGTTGTGCAAACATTTTATGAAACAGTTGACGCCACTCGGGGTCCTTGAACTTTGCACAAGCACAAAAATATTGTTGGGATCCAACACCCTCCATACCCGCTAACACATCCATGCAAGTGTCAATGTTGTAAGCGTTATTTACAGTGTTCACTTGACAAGTATGTTTGTATTTCTCCGTCCTAGCCAGTGAGAATGCAGCCATAGCATTGTCCATCTTTGAACTCTTACTCTCATTCTTCTGTCCTGAACTACTTTCAATTTTTTTAGGTGGAAAGAAAAATGGACTTTCAAGATCATCGTCAAGAGTAACAAATGATTTTTTTTGACCAGTGATGAACTCTTCCTCCAACTCTCTCTGATCATCAGAATTCAGCAGGACTTGGGTCGAAGCATGGACTAAAATGCTTGTGGCTGTCGATTTTTCAAAGATAAGTCCCAATAAGTTAAAGTGCTCACACCCTTTCTTGGAAAAAACTTTTGTCTGCGGGTTTGCTTGAAAAAATAAAATAAAATTTATTATTAAGGCTAGTAATAACTGACTAGCCTAAAAAGTATATACAACTATGTCAAACTATGCAGTCCACAATATATGATATTTATTCCTCAACCTAAGGTCTCCCGACCACTACTGGATTTGGTTGGGACCTAGAAACCAACACTGTGATGTCTGAGAAAGATGTCTGGGCGCGATATATTGCGGTATGCATAGTTTGACATAGTTGTATATACTTTTTAGGCGTTAGTTATTACTAGCCTTAATGATAAATTTTGTTTTTTTTTTGGCTAACCCGCGGGCAAAAGTTTTTTGCAGGAAATGGTGTGAGCACTTCAACTTATTGTGACTTATCTTTGAAAAATAGACAGTCACAGGCATTTTAGCATGTGCTTTGACCCAAGTCCCGCTGAATTCTGATGAGGAGAGAGAGTTGAAGGAGGAGTTCATCACTGGTCAAAAAAGATCATCTGCTACTTTTGATGATGATCTTAAAGGTCCATTTCCGTTTCTACCTAAAAAATTTGGAAGTAGTTCAGGACAGAAGAAGGAGAGTAAGAGTTCAAAGATGGACAATGCTATGGATGCATGGGCTGCATTTTCACTGGCTAGGACGGAGAAATACAAGCATACTTGTGCACTGTGAATGATGCTTACAACATTGACACTTGCATGGATGTGTTAGAGGGTATGGAGGGTGTTAGATCCCAACAATATTTTCGTGCTTGTGCAAAGTTCAAGGACCCTGAGTGGCGTCAAATGTTTCTTAAGTTGTCTACACAGCGTAGGAAGGAGTGACTTGACACACTAGATTAAGTTTCATTTCGTTTACTTAGTTATGTATGAAACTATTTGGGCATAGATATTCAAAGTTGACTTAACTATTTGTGTGTTTCTACCGAGACTATTCGGGCATATAACTGTTTGTGTGTTTCTACTTTATCAGACGTATTGTTATGGAACAATATTGTCGTATGATGTGGTGCATGGGCTGCATGTTTAATTTTGTATGTTTTGAATATGTTACAAGTATATCTTTGGAAATGTCTATTATTCAAGTGGTATGATGTGGATCATTATGTTATTACTGTTGTCATATTTAAGCAATGTAATCTTGAGTTTGTATTATGCTTGTAGTTACAATGGAAAATACAGTTGCCCAATCAAATGATGACTCACTAAGCTCATCAAGCAGTTTAGACGATGTATTGGATGATATGTTATTTGTCAATATAATTTGCCCATATGCTAACAATCGTTTGTTTAAAACACCAGGCATGACATCTGAATTAACTAGCCATGAATAGGTTATGAAATTGTTGAATGGAAATCTGTCAAGCATATATAATTGTCTACGGATGGATGCCGATACTTTCCTTGCATTGTGTAAAACACTACGCGATGGCGGTCACATACAAGAGGACTACCACAATCGTTTAACAACTGAGGAGTCCGTGGCTAATTTCTTATTCACAGTTTCACTTAGTGTTAGACAAAGACTACTTGTTGAGATGTTTCTACACTCAACTGAAACTATCGATCGTCAATTCAAGAAGGTTATGCGTGCATTAGCCGGTCTAGGGGTATCAATAATTCGGCCACAACTTCCATACGAAACTCCACCTGAGATATTATATGATGAACGGTACTATCAATTGTTTAAGATAACGATACTATCCATGGTTTAAGGTAACATCTACTAAACGTGTTACATATATTTTATTGTACTATTAAAAACACATTTTATAAACGTAGGATTGTATTAGTGCAATTGATGGTACTCATGTAGTTGCATGTGCCCTGCTTTTAGGCATGAGGCATACCGTGGTCGAAAAACAACAATTACTCAAAATGTGATGATAGCTTGTTCTTTTGACATGAGGTTTGTATTTGTCATGCCTGGTTGGGAAGGTAGTACGCATGATTCACGTGTTTTTATGGATGCTATAACAAAGGGTGAAGTCAATTTCCTATGCTGCCAAAAGGTTGGTGTAGATTGATTTAATTCCTATAATCAAAGCAATAATGTTACGTATCTAATGATGACAATGTGTTTTTGGATTAGGGATGTACTACGTGGTAGATGTCGGCTACACAAACATGCCTGGATTTCTCTCTCCATATCGTGGTGAGAGATATCACATTCCGGATCGTAGTGGTAACAAACGTGCACCACGTGGACCCAACTATTCAACTATTGACATTTTTCATTGAAAAATGTTTTGGCGTGTTAAAAGCGAGATTTTCTAGTTTAAATACAATGCCAAAATATAAACTTGCGCGCAAACCAACCATTGTAACAACTTGTGCAGTTCATAATTTTGTTCGTATGCATTCAGCAGGTGACATTTTTTTTAGCGATTTTTATGTGAATACGTTCCATTAGATAATGAACAGAGTTCCAACCATCATCGATTGATTGAATTGGACATGTCATCAACATAACTCAATGCTATGTTGCACTTGAGGAATACAATGACCGTGAGTATGTGAGTTTCTGTTTCTTGTGGTGGTTGAACTTTTAGTTGTTTAATTGTTATTACTAGTACAATGCCATTATGTAATATTAAAGCACACTCAAGTGTTATTACTAGTACATGGATGCTATGTAATGTTATTTGTATTATGTTGGATATCATATTTATGTGCGATGACATACATGGTTGTGTTTCATTTATGTAATTTGTTGATTGGAATACATGTTAATGGTATTTGATTTTGTTTTTGATAAATTGCAGAGCACATGAATAATGCTACACGTCCTTTATGCGCATGTGGTGCTAGTCACATGAGTGTTTTCAGAGCTTGTACAGTGAGGAATGATGATCGTTATTTTTTTAGGTGTCCATTTGGTAGAAACCATAGGAATGCATTTATTTGGGTTGATGAATACCAACACCGCCTGCAGCCAGTTGTCTATCGTAAGGGTTGACTCATTTGTTTATGTTGTGGGTGTAATGTCATTTTGTGTTTTGATGTGTTGTTTTTAATTGTGATCAATGTAGTTGAGAAGTTATTATCTCTCTCATTGTGATATAATGTGGAGCTCGTATGTACAAACAATGATCCGTATTATGTTATAATTTATAATATAATGTTCTGCCAGTGAAACATTTAATCCAAACATCATCTTTGTTTTCATTATTTTCTATCTTACTGTCCAAACATGTTTTTTGTTTTTTCTTCTGCAAAACAGTTTTTAGAATTATATAACTAAACAAGTTATGTGACACTAAAACCAATTTTCAAAAATGTCTTAGAAAATAATTTTCAGATACTGTTTTTTGAGACACAAACCAAACACGCCCATGGTGTTGAGAGTTGAGGCAATCTTTTAATTTAAGCACAAGACTTAAGAATTATAATTTAAGCACAAGACTTGAGAATTATTAATCAAAAAATCACGAGCTAAAGTGCATCAAAACTCAAAAGCAGGAATCCAATGGATGAATTAAGAATTCATTAGGACTTGAGACTTGAGGGATTGGACTTTTTTACCTATCACTCGTTGATTATAGCAGAATTTGATATACCCACTTGGAGCACTAGCAGTTTTTACCAAAAATCTGGGTGGCAAAACTTGAAACCCTAATCAAAGGTTTTGATAGGAGGACAAGTGGAAAAACTAATTCTGAAGCAAAACATTAGGTGATCTTAAGAAACTTAAAAAGGTTAAGGGAGAAACAGAGAAGAGGTAAGGGCTGGTGGCCTGCATCGGCCTTTAGATGGTTTCCGGTGTGTTACATGTGGAGGCTCAGAGTTGAGACAAAACCTAAATATTGGAAGTCCACAGTGAACTAGAGCCCTAATTGGAGTACATTAGGTGATACACTTGCCCTGCATGTTTGATTGGAGAACTTGTAGGACAATTCATAGGGTAAACTGGATTTTTTAACCAAACCGGATGGCTTATATGTATATATTTTGTGTGTGTGTGTGTGTTTTTTTGGGGGGGTTTAAAGAATTGTAAAATGGGCTGGTCCCTATATTGACCGGGCTCGTTGGGTCACAAAACATTGTATTTTAGTTATTTTAAAAAGCTTTTTTGCTGAAAAAATGGACACTGGAACTTTTTTTCCAGTCATTATAAGTTCAAGTGAGTTGTAAAAGACTCCATCTTCCATTGATTATTCAGAATATTTGTTCATTTAGTTCCTTGAACTGCAGAGAAGCAGATGAATCTCGTCTACGAGAAGTTTGTGAAAGCTTTCTTGGACCTCCAACTGGGATGACTGAATCTACATTCTCGGATCCAAGGAATCCAGCATGGGACCCTTGTGTTCTGGTAAGGCTTCTTTTACTCTCTTTTTATGTGCCACGTGTTTTTTTTGGATGATATAATCCATCTCTCTTTCTGCATCTTTCTTAATGATTTACTTGCCATGACTTACTTAAGTGCCGTGGTCCTCCATTTCTTTCTATTTCATTAACACGTCTCAAATTAGGACTTCCTGCTCCCCTCAATGATATCCCAACACTCACATTGATTTATACATATCTTTTGTCAATGATCATTTTCATTGGTTGGTGGAAATGATTATCGTCATTAACGTCTTACTCATAGTTGTCAGAATTTACTAAATCACTGGCGATCTACGATCTGAGTATATCGATTCCAAACGGGGTGGGCTCACGATCGAAATCACCAAAATATACGACCCCAAATTGTAATACGAACCCGAAATTGATTCGCTTTGAAACATATTGCACACCTATAAAATACATATTAATTGACTGCGTATATATAGATTTATAATTATATATTGTTTTAGATAATAAAAATCGAGCACAAATCTAAGTTAAATGGTATTTGACTTGGTGTTTATAATTTTTTTATGATATATAATGTTGTATAGTAATGAAAACTACCTATATAAGAGTTCTAAAATGAATTACGACCCAAACTAACTCTACCTTCATCGTAATGCGTACCTAAGGAAGTGTCATACTCGTACCCATATTACATACCAAAGTGACCTATGATCTAGGTAACATTGGTCTTACTTTTTTTTCTTTTTGTTATGAGTTAATTTTTAAAAGCTTCATAATTTCCCGAAACTATTTATTGTGGACACTTCAAAACGAATCTAGTACCTCTTTTATCATAGAAGGCCAGTTGTCACTAACAAAATCAAAGAGTGAACATTGCTCACCCAAGTACTTTATTTGCGGCAGTTTGTTATTGCTCCTATCTAATGTCAGTTATTTTGACCCGATTATTGTGTCGTGCGATGTTAGATAAGGCAAAGAGTAGTTTTCTATAATGCTTGGGTTGTGCTACATGGCAACAACTAAGGAAAAAGGTACTGACAAATCAGACCCTATTTCCTCTATAAAGAGTACGTGCACCCATTTTTCCATCTTAAAGCTTCTTAGACTGTGATGATTTGAAGGATAATGGATGCTCAATTTGATGCCCCAACTACCAGTGTGAAGGAGATGGTCGATTTTGTGGACATTCTTCATCTAGGAAGCGTGCACACTTTGTCGGAGGTCAACGGGATGGTGTCGGACACATGTCCAACACTTCTATAGTTGCCTTGAACAGTGCACAAGGATTTTTTGAAACTGGATACGACTCGGATACGTGGGGGATACGGGGAATAAGGGGCTGAAAAAGAAAAGAAAAGTTCGTTGACAGAACAAAGAGTATAGAAGAAGAGATGTCAGGCGAAGAAGAGGCGAAGATATATACCTTCTTCAACGATCAACTTCCAATTTGCCTCTTCCTTCTTTCTTTCTGCTTCCTGAGATCGTTGCATTCTTCCGGAGTCGGTGCTGTAGCTGCATCTGGAGTCGATGCTTTTTGCCTTCTTTTCTTTTTCTTTTTCCTCTTTGTTGGTTCCCTAGATGTATCTTGAGTCAATGCCTTCTGTCTTCTTTTCTTTTTCTTCTCTCTTTCTCTCTCGACTGAACATAGAAACATATTCTTCTATTAATATTTTCTCTTATTTTTTGGTATAATTTATTTACTAATTGTCAAATAAATTAACCCACAACCTAACTTTTGTGTTAGCCTACGGTCCAATTTGGTGTTAGTCCACTGCCCAATTATAATATACTAGCCCATTACTCAATTTAATATTAGCCTACTCAATGATTTCTAGGTCTTATTATTAATGTTATTTATATAAAAAATATATAATATTATTTTAATTAGTCGGATTATTGTCGTACCTGTGTCTTATATTTTAAAATTTTGTCGTATAAATGTGTCTGGATATTGTATCGGATACAATACCTGTATCCATATCTGTGCTTCCTAGTTCTTTGTCCACTTCTTTTTGGCATAGATATTTTAGTAACGAAGTTATATAACAAATATAATGTGGCAGAGACACTTCATTCTCTTCCCTCGTGTTACACACACAAAAGGTTTTTTGCAACTTTGAGGATAGAGTGGGGCCCTTTCTCTGGTGTGCTAGGTGTCGACGATCAACTTCAACTTTTTACCAGTTTTAATTGGAAACTCTAATTTTAACTTGAAACTTGATTTTTTCCCTCTTTTTGGAATGTATGGATCATGTTGTTGCAAAATATTGGGTCTTTTTGGATTGTATCTCAAAACATGTTTCTTGTTTTGTGACACAAAAAATTAGTGAAAATCTATTTGGACAAAAATTTTTGGTAACAATTTTGGAAAAAAATGGAGAACAAAAGGCTATTTTTGGGAATAGCCAAAAGATGTTTTGGAGACAAAAGAATGAAAAATTAGAAAACACAGAGAACAACTGACTTTTAACGAGGTCTCTCCTTCTAACCTTTTTAGTAGCAAAACAAGTCCTAGAATAAAAGTTTTTTTTTTTGCCTCTCTCTCTCTCTCTCTCACACACACACACACACACACACACACAGAGTACGAACGCATTGAAACACACGTCTTCTCCGGCGAAAGGATCTTCTCCGATCCTAGTCTCAGACAACTGTGAACTCTCTGGCAAAACCAAAGCTCTTGATTTTTTTCTGACGATTGGATCTTTATTTTTTCGTGACGATTGGATCTTTATTTTTTCGTGACGATTGGATCTACTTCAGATATGTTTTTGCTTGACAATTGCTTCAGTTCTACTTCGGATCTGCTTTAGATCTGTAGTGGAGATGAAGGATTAGAGGTGGTGCGAGGGAATTTGATGTCGAATCTGGCTGAAATTGATCTTTGATGTTGCTGATTTTTTTTTTCTTTTTGCCATTTTTTTTTGTATTTTATCAAGTTTAATATATTGAAAATGTTTGATATGAAACACTCAATCCAAACAAGTTTTATTGTTTTATGTTCTGTAGAATTATTTTTGAAATTATATAACCAAACAAGTTTTTCGATATAAAAATACTAAAATACATTTTTCTAAAACTATTTTTTGGATGCTGTTTTCGGAGGTGCAATCCAAACTCGCCCATTATTTTCCTTGTTTCCCCAGTCACCAATTGCTTTAAAGTTAATACTTAAAATACTGCATTTTGGGGTACTTCCTCAATCTTCAAGTTGTTTGTATTCAGTCATGTCATCTTGGTGATACATTCTCCTTTGTTTTGTTTCTTTTCTTTGTTAGTTCCTATTCTGCTTACAATGTTTATTTGTCATTTTCCTGATAGTCCACTGAAATTTATTTATCTGGGCCTCTGCAGGGAATGAAAAAGCACAAACTCCTTAGGGAAGATATTCTTCCAGCAATGGCTACTAACAGAAAAGTTCAGCGGCTGCTCAATGAGTTTATGGATCTCCTCTCTGAATATGAAATAACAGAAACAAATCTAGAACAAAATCAGCTTACACCTGCAATAGCAACGGTGCCAGAACCAGGTCAAATGGACTCCACCCTTGGTATGACTGAACAAATGAATTTGGCACCACCAGCAACCAATCAAACAGACTGCAATCTGCCAGCAACAGATGAAATTCCATCTGCGATGCCAACCATAGATCAAATGGATTGTACCCCGCAAGCAACTGATCCAGTGGGTTCTGCCTTGCAAACAACAGATCAAACACAATACAACCCACTAAGCACAGATCAAGTGAATTTGGAACCAACAGATAAACTGAATCTGGTGCCACCCGCAAAGGAGGCGGGTTCTTGAATTTTGCATCTTTTTATGTTAAGAGGTGATAATTGGATATAGCACTTACTAACCCTGTTGGTCCATCGCTCAGTGCTCGGCTTCCATCCTGTAAAGAATTCCTAGCCCCAAGTGCTGCAGCAAAACATCTCACTTTTGAAGATTTATTTTTGTATTCTGGCACGTCGATTTGAAGCAGTTTCAGGGTATGTGACAAAACATTCTAATTTTCTTTTTCAATCAGTAAAAAAATTTAATTTCTTTCCGCCATTTATAGTTCACTGTAATCAAGTTGTCAGTTTAGATTGTGTAAATTAGCTTGCCTTTTTCCGATAGGTTTGTTAAGGTATTTCTTATATGGGTAATTGGGTATTATTGTTTTATGAATCAATTTGAATCATAATTCACTTCGCATTAGGGACTTGCTTGGAAAGCTTAATTGATTTTGAATTCTCACCTGTGTAATTATATGAGACCTGATTAACTAATTGAAAAATGAAAGATGAGGATAATGTATCTGTATCATTGAAACAATTTGGAGGTGCTGTGACTTTTTTTTCAAGATCTCTCTTGTGGAATGGTGCTAAATAGGGATAGGCTTCCTCAAATATGGGAAAATGTTTAAAAAAGACACTAGACTATCTACATGTTTTCTTGTGCTCCCATACTTAGTCCATGATGTTCCCAAACTATGCTGTCTACCATTTCTTTAATTATGCTAGTGCAGACCCTCCTATGACAAGGGCTTGCTTCCCCTGGACTAGGTTTTTGTTTTCTGATGGAACAGGAAGCTCAATCCTGGACTGTCCAACTAGCCAAACATGGGTCTCTGGTGTAGTTGAAATCAGTATAATCGTATATTGATGCAGGATCTACTTGAATACAATGAGTTCTATTTGATGATAGGTGATGATCTAGCACTGGGGGAATTAGTTCTAGGGTAGCTTGGGATTCCGGATTTACAAGGTCTTGATATCTATGTTGGTGTCTAGTTGAAATGGAAATTCAAAGTGTGAAATCTTTCAGCAATCAAATGCTAAACCATTATGATTCCATATATGCAAATGGAACCAAATCCATCCATCTGATTGGAGACAGCTTGAAGAATTTGTGAGATCCTTAGATAGTTGAAACTTGAAACTAAATACTGCAGACTAGTTGGTATTATGTAGGAAGCAAAAAAATTTGATTAGGCATAGCAGTCTGCTAAACTGAATTGGAGTTTCCTAGATCACTCAGGTGTCCAAATTTGAAGAAAACTATCCATATTTAAGACATTGCACAATTACACATATATACAGTTTTTAGTGGAAGCTTGATGTTTTGAGATCCTAAATCACTAGTTCACATTAGAGAGCAACCAAGAGAGATTAAAAAAGCTTTAGAATGCATTTTACATCATGTTTTCATCATCTAACGTCCCATAAGCTCAAGTATTTTGAAGAATAAAATTATCAATGTGTGGCCATTCTTTTATTGAGGAGTAATTACTTCCCTTTGTGTATTTGTACACACATGGACCTCTACTCACACAGGCGCTTGACTCAAGGTTAGGTTATAACACCTTGTGTGAATTGCTTGTGGGAAGGCTTGATTTAAAGTGAACTTATATTTCATTATTTGTGTCATCGTGGCTTCAAATTTTTTGGGTAAGCTTTAAGAAAAGTGATACATTAAATATTTCTTTTGATCAATGCGTATTTTTTTGGAAAGTGATACATTAAATATTTCTTAGTTTTATGTGAGAACGTTAATATTTTGTATTTTTATGTTCTCTCTTAATTCACGTGTCTTTTTTTTTTTTGAAAGTGATTTTGTTTTCAAATTATATTAATATCTGAACTCTATAACAGTGTAATAATAACATTTTAACAATAGAAGTGTAATAAGACATTTACACAAAATATTGTATTAATATATTTTGTCAAGCATATATTTTCATATAATTTCATTTAAAACAATCCATATCTGTTTTGAATTTGTTACCACATGCACAAAATCACTGAACACTGTTTTTGTTAAAGTGTATTGTTATACTGTTTTTGTTACACTATTATGAAGTTCAAATATTAACGAATTTTGAAATTCAAACAAAGTGATATATCCTAAAATAAACGAAATATTAAAATTTTCCCATAAATTAGGAAATATTTAATGCATAAATATAATTTGAAAACAAAATCACTTTTTAAAAAAAATATGCAGCGTTAGAGATTTTGAATTAAATGACCATAAATTTCAGCGTTTAAGATAAATGTCTTATTACAGTTTTTAGGATTTTGTTTTTCACAAAATTGGCATTTACGTTTTTGTATTTCAGCTGTGTATATATATATTTTTAAATATTTTGTTTTGTATATTTTTTTACAATTATGTCTAATTTGGTGTACCAACTTCTAAAAGACCCAAGTTTTTAAATTAAATTCAAATTTTAGGGGCCTGCATGGGATGATCCACAGGCATAGGACTTTGTAAAAAGCAGCAACTACCAGCTGGCTTGCTTCCATGGCAAATACTCAAATGCATTGGCCAAGTTACGTTGGGATTGGATTTTCAGAACTCGACGAGCAGCAAAGTCTTGGTCAATCTCCGAAAGTGGGGTGGTTAGGAAAGCGGGGTGGTTAGGGTGGAGTCTTTCTTGATTGAGTAGTTGGATTGGATGTAATTTAAAAGTATATATTGAGGTCATAATAACGAGATTTACGACTCAATCTCTCATCCTACTTCTGGTGTGACTGTAAAATCAAAAGCCTGAAATAATTTTTTTTGTTCTTTCTGGAAATCAAATCTTTTTCTTACCAACAAGATCTTGAAAGCACAAAGAAGAATATAAAATCGAAACCTTCTTAGTAGTAGGATGATGGGGGTGGAATAGACTATAATGTAGATATCAAAATGTTTCTATTCCTGTGGGTTGCTATTTAGGGCAACTGTACCCAACAAATTCCAAAGGGACTGCTCACCTAATGTGATTAATTACAACTTACCAGTGAGGCAAACAAACTTTTTTAGGAAACAAAGGGACACAAGGATGAGAAGATTAGTTACTGCTCGACATAAAGTCAAAATGACACGATACGATTGTTACCCCTATCTAGAGATGGTTGATGGATCAAATTTTGATTCGAATTAGATCTAAATCTAATTAGATTTTCAAGCAAAGTCTCCGTCATCTTCGAAAGCGGGGTGGTTAGCTTCGAGTCTTCCTTGATTGAGTAGTTGGAGGTAATTTAAAAGTATATGTTGAGGTCATAAGTACGAAATTTACGACTCAAATCTCTCATTTTTTTCACCTCAATAGCTCATAGTAGATGGAAAGTCCGTCTTTTTTCGTTACAAACCTATTTTCATTCTATC
>CM042187.1:12271405-12282587 GCA_023539305.1 Ilex asprella | reverse complement strand
ATATAATTTGTAAGGAAGGAAAGAAGGATTTGTTAATCAACTAAAAGTCTACATAGAGGAATTAGTTTATCTTTGGTGTTCATCAGAACCAACCAAAATATCTGTTGGAAATTGTTGTATCAGCAATACCAACTTGTTTTCTAACTGCGCACTTGATCTATTCCATTAAAATGTAGCCAGATTTGTGTTCTAAATAAAATTTTTCCTTCTTTTTGGAATGTAAATTAAGTAGTTGAGTGTATAGAATTAAGCTGGAAGCTGGATTATACAGTCTTAAGAGTACTTTCAGTTTACATAGTAAATTAGGTCAATCGGACTTCTCTCTCTCTCTGTCTCATACACACATTACAATGCAAGGTCAGTCACACATACGTTTAGACTTTTGACATACTCACCTACAATAATACTTTGTGAATAGAATTGGTAGATGCAATGTACTACGATTGATGGATTGGAGGTAGACCCGCGTCACTGTTAAGACCCACTATAAAATACATGCTTATATATTAAGTTTAAGCAATATAGCTCATTCGCATATTATATAATTTTAAAATTTTCATCTCTCATATGACTCTTTCTCTCTTCCTCTCTCATACTATTATCTTTTTTTTTGCCCCGTCTTGTTTTTGTTATTATTTATTCCATAAAATAAAATTACATGTTATACAATTATTTATTTTATGAAACTAATTCAAAATTTTTATATATTTGACGACATGTATTTTGCCACTTACTTCTTAATTTATAAATAACACTCAATGTAAATAAAAAATAGCACATCGACTATAAACACCAAATAATATTCAATAGAAAATGAACCTTAAATTGTAAATTAATATATAATTTTATTAAAAATTAAAATTTAATTTTGTCCAATTTATATTCAACTTAGCTGAATTAATATCAAATTAGTTTTTATTTTTATCAAATTAACATTAAAATTTATTTAATCAATTTTTTGGGTACTAAATCAAATTTTATTTGATTTTATTAAAATTTATTTAATTTAGAGAATGGAATTTGTAAAAATAATTAAAAAAATTGATGAAATTATCAATTTTCGTTAGCAATATTGACTAAAAGAGACATATGGGGGTCTTTGTGTAATGAATTTCAAATTTCAAGGGGTCTCCGTGTTATTTATAAAATGTCAGAAGATGTCCATGTAATATTACCAAAACTTAGGGGATATATGATATTTTTACCCTATTTTTTAATTAAATATTAATTTATTATCTTAAATACTTGAATTATTGTATTTCTAATAAAATAGTTAGGAAGGTTTATTAGTAATCAAAAATGAAATATGAGTGAGTTTGTTTCTGTGTATATTTATATGTGGAGAATTGGACACTTGGTGATTAAATTTATAATTATATTATGTCATTTGGGGTTGAATGGTAATAGTGGTGATAAATTTATGAGTTTTATAAATGAGAAATATTTTGTTGATTTTATTTATCGCTTAAAGATTATCAATTTAATTGTGTTTTGTTAGTATTTTATTTTATTTTTTTGCTTGAGGTATTTATTACATAGGGATATGGTGGATTGAAAATATGGTGGTTGAGTTTATAATTATGATATGTTATTGGATTGAGTGGGAGTAAAGGTGATAAATTTGTGAGTCTTATAAATGAGCAAGATTTTATTTATTACTTAAAGACTGAAAATTTCAATGGATTATATTAATATTTATTTTTTTTCAGAGGCATTTATATAGATGATGTTATTTTAGAGAGATTTTATATACTTTTATGATAATTCCATTAATATGAAAGATATGATCAATGATATATTTCAAACTATTTTGAAAGAAGAATTTGAATGAATATTTTTAGGCCATTTTTTTTTTGAATTTGGACAATTGTTTAAAATTTTTTTGTTTGTTATATATAATATTTTCAGACACAAATAACAACTAGTTTTTATATATAGCTTCAATTAGCAGGGGCAAATGGTTGGGTTAGACAGTTGTAGGTGGGTCCAGAACGGACTGGATGTAAAAACAACACCAACCAATTTTTCACTCGTTTAATAAATTGATCACAATGAATCGGGTAATTAAGAAATGGGCACAATTAGTTAATCCACGTTTTTGTGTACTATGTAACAATTTGAGAATTCATAGCCTTGATTCTGATGGTAGGGCTTGGTGGTCCAAGATAAATACAAACATATAATTTTCACCGGTACAAATGGTATTTCGAATTTGGAATGAGCATAAACGAGATTTCTTTATCTTTTGAGTTATTTTGCTAGATTGGTTGCTCAAGATATTTGGTCTCTACACAGACCCGATGAAAAAAATGAGATCACTTCTTATGGACTTATTGAGAATGATTCTGATCTAGTTCACGGCCTATTAGAAGTAGAAGGCTCGACACACAATTTTCCATCCGTCTTAACCTGTTTAATAAAATTCATTAATATCGCTCAACCCATTTATAAAATGTTTACAAATTGGTGCATTCTTTTTATAATATCAACTAAACGAATTTATCATGTTAAAATTGAGTTATCGAGTTTGATTCTAACCCGACTTATTTGATATTCATGTAAATAAACGGTACGATTTTTGAGTTTGTACCGTGAGTCTACGCCAATAAATGTTTTGTATCTACAACTGAAACTCCTATGACGTCGCTTAGTGCAACTGCACAGACCAACAAAGAGTCGGTCATCTGTGTTGTGTACTTCAACTACCACCACCTATATTTTGAGCCCTTAAAAATTATGATTTATTATGTCATATTCACATAAAGATACCAAAATTCAGTTCGATTGTGATTAATATGATCCAAATTACTTATAAATACACAAATACATATTAAAATTGAGTGATTACTTGCTGACATCACGTTAAATTTCACGTGTAATTTGCTAAAATCTAATTCCAATGCTTTGAGTTGCGAGTTTTTAAATCGAATTTCGATTTAGATCAAACAAATAGCATTGATTGGTAACATTGACCCTTAGTCATGAATGTTATGCCAGAAAGGTTACAGACAATAGTTGTCTCTATGTCTTAAAAGACATACTATTTTCAAGAAGATTGCACAAAACTAGTTCTTATCGCAGTTGGTGTGTCATCTTTTACCGACAAATTATTTGGCTGAATCTCCCAACAAGAACATGAGATTTTGTAGTATCTTTTAGTCATTACCTACCCAAACACAAGTTTAATAGATAGGTACCCATATTCAACCCGATTCGACCCGTCTTATATAGTTGAATGAAATTGATTAACATTATCCAACCGATTTATAACATGCAAGAATAAATATATTATCAGATATTAATTAATCAAATAAATCTATTCCTCTTTCCAAGAGGGGATTTGACTCAATTATGGCTCATTTAGGTTAACTCAAATTGTAAAATAAATCGAATTTGATCAAATTTTTAATCCGAATTCGAGGAAATTAAGTGTGGTTTTACTTGGGTAGGATCAGCTATAATAATTCTAAATCTATGGTCAAACAATGCTAAATTCATACTTAAATAAACTCCATTTAAAACATGTACAATTCTAATTTTTTTTTTCAAATAGCTCCAGTTAATGTACAATTCACTCCTGACCTTTTGCCCTATTGTTTTTTTTCCCACAATTTTCTCGTATAGTTACATAGATTTTGAAAAATTATTTTAGGGTCTATATTTAGGTTTTAGTGTTTAATTTTAAAAAAAAATTGTTGAAAATTTGAGATTGATTTGGACTCGAATTAAACTTAGAACACCTCCGAGTAACTTCAAGCCAAACTTAAGCAAGAGTTAAAAACTCAACATTGGAGTTCAAATTCTGCTAATCGTAATAAAACCAAAGTTAGATATACTAAAGTACAAAAAACTCAGCTCCATTAACACACACCTAAAGTATATCGATGCCCCCCTCCTGGCAATAAACAAAAGCACAAAGGCAAAGCTGTTGATGAGGCGTCTATGGTTTTTATTTTTTGGGTCAGTAATGAGTCATCTATGTTGCTTCCATCGATATATATTAAAATTAATTATAAACTACACATGATTCTCATTCTACAAAAAAAAAAATCAACAGCTTAGTTACGTGTACTTCATCATTTATATCAGTTCGAGTCCTTCCTCTATATATATGTGAAATACCCTACATTGATCCATCCTTGTTCTCAGTGGGTTTCTTTTGTTCTACTTCTAAAAGTCTCTCCCTCCTTTTCTATCATACTCAGTCTCTTTCCTCTGTCATTGTACTTCGCCAATGGAATTGGGTAGCATTGTCAAGTTCTTAGAGAACAGGTCCATTTTAGTCACTGGTGCCACTGGTTTCCTGGCAAAGAGTATCCTCTCTCTCTCTCTCTCTCACACACACACACACAGAATTTTTTGCATGTAAGTTTGATGACTTTGCTTCTCTTGATATAGTTTTTGTGGAGAAGATACTGAGAGTTCAACCAAATGTGAAGAAGCTGTATCTTCTTCTAAGAGCTGCAGATAACAAGTCAGCTTTGCAACGTTTTAACAGTGAGGTGAGATAATACAGCAGCTACCCACTGTTGTTGTATGCATATCGTGCAGTTTTCTTTGCTTTTCTTGGCAGGCAAACAGGTGGTGAATCCACAAACTTGTCGAAATATCTAAACTGCACCCCTTGCATGGCTCTTTTGTGGACGATTTGAATCCACAAAAGTGCATTAAGAGAAGGGTAAATATCATAATTATTCTTAAACTTTGCAAAATGTTTTAAATGATGTTTGAATTTTTAATTATCTTAATTTAATCCATCAATTATAAATTTTGTGCAAATAAAGTTCTTCGGTCCATTTCAACTACTAAAACAAGAATAGTCAAAATTCACGTGTTGGTCACGTGGCCGTCCACATCATATGCCTCCGTTTGTTCCAATGGCTAAAATTTACGAAAATGCTTAATTGATATAAAATTGATAATTAAGTGAGTAAATTGATACAATTGAAAATTCAGAGACAATTTTAAAACAGGAAACAAAGTTTAAGGGCTCTTTAGAGAACGAACACATTAATTGCAGACAAATTGGTATATTCAAGTTGATATATGTGTGTGTGTTTATGTATACACACACAAAGAGAGGGAGAGAGGGGTTGTACATCTTATTAATTTGCATTTTCGTCTGCACCATCTTGTCTTAAAATAAAATAAAATAAAATTAGAGTACTACTAATGTACCACCATGCATGAGAGTCAGAAATGTCAGAGAATCAAAGTTTTATTTTTACTTTCATGTGCACTTAATATACTGATGATGACAGATAATATAGATAATGACTTAGAGCAACTCCAATGGAAGTTCTATATGGGATGGCAAATTTATAATCGCCAAAATGTCATCCCAAAAAAAAAAAAAATCACTCCAAAGGGGGTGACATATGGAATGGCAAAATGACAACTATGGACTTAGGGTGACAAATTTGGCACCCCATGGAGAGAGAAATTGGAGGTTGTAAAAAGCAGTTGAAATGGGAAAGGGGAAGGAAAAATGATATTTTGTAGCCCAATTTTTTTTTCATATTACATATTACACCATTAAATTTTTTTGTATTGTCATATTGCACCATTAATTTTTTTGTATTGTTATATTACACCATTAATTTTTTTATATTGCTATTATTTATGAAAAATTATGTATTAAATATACAACTTGAAATTAAAATACAACTTAAAATTAAAATTGGAATTAAAAATATTAAAATATTAAAATGGCACCCCATTTTGGCACCTACTATTGGAGCAGATTGTGTTTTCAGGGGTGCCAAAACACTATTCAATGTTGTAAAATGGCATTTGACACCCCATTTTTAGCTACTCCCCTTGGAGATGCTCTTATTCTTTTAGCTCTTCTATTCATTTAGGTGGTAGGGAAGGACCTGTTTAGAGTTCTAAAAGGCAAATGGGGTGGAAATCTAAATACCCTAATCTCACAAAAAGTCACTCTGGTCCCCGGTGACATTACCTCTGAGAATTTGGGGATAAAGGACTCTACTTTGTTGGAAGAGACGTGGAGAGAAGTAGATGTGGTGGTTAACCTAGCTGCAACAACCAACTTTGATGAAAGGTATGTTCATGTGGGGCTACCAGATTCTAGTTTATCTTAACATAGAATACATTTATTGATGTTTCTTTCAAATCTATGTTATGCAGATATGATGTTTCACTAAGAATCAATACAATGGGAGCTAGGCATGTTATGCACTTCGCCAAAAAGTGTGTTAAGTTAAACTTGCTTCTCCATGTCTCAACTGGTTAGTATTGTTCCTTAACATTAATGTGTGTGTGTGTGTGTTAAGATTTGATTTAGAGCTAATTATTTATTTTAACTATTAACCCACTGGATTAGTCTTCCCATTCATTAGTGTTAGAGATTGTGTGTGTGGTTTCAGCTTATGTGTGCGGTGAAAAGGCGGGGTTGATACTGGAAAACCCATACAAGCTAGGTGAGGCACTGAACAGGACACCTGGACTTGACATTGATGCAGAGGAGAAAGTAGTGGAGGAAAGACTAAACGAGCTCCAACTTGAAAAGGCTTCGGAACAAGCAATTACCTCTGCCATGAAGGATTTAGGAATCCAAAGGTTGGTCCAATGGTTTTTGGGCTTTTTCGTATAAACTATGTGTGTGACTGTGTTTGTGCTGGCCCACGAGAGAGAGAGAGGTGCATGATTTTTAATCCATCTATTTCTTACTTTAGAATTTGAATTGGGTATAGAAAAAATGGAATTTGGGTATCATGCCAAAATTTATTATATTTGTGGGTAGTTTATCATTGTTGTGATAAATACTAACAATAGTGGTAAAAAAACCCACAAATGTGATAAATCACTCACAAAAGTAGTATTTTTTTATACTGAATAAAAATTATAAAAATAATTGCCACAACATTGGTAAAAATATCCACAATAGTGATAAAAATACCCACAAAAGTGATAAATCACTTAAAAATTGGATAAAATTTTGGGTTATAAAATGACCCACAAAAGTTATAAAAATACTCTCGGTAAAATTTGAAAGTATGGTACCGAATTTTTTTTGTCGGTACCCTTGTCAAGTCCCTAACTATAACTCTAAACATATTACATATTTATCAATTGACAGCAGCAGATCATTTGTGATACTGATTTTTTTTTAATGGTACAGGGCAAGGAAATATGGATGGCCAAACACCTATGTATTTACAAAGGCAATGGGAGAGATGCTCCTGGCACACTCGAAAGAAAATATGCCCCTAGTTATCTTTCGTCCGACCATTGTAAGCAGCACATACAAAGAGCCATTTCCTGGTTGGGTTGAAGGGGTCAGGTAATTCACAACAATCCTCATTTACTAACTATGATGGCATAACAACATGAAATAGTTTTCGACATCAAATTACGTATGAAAAAATTTTATTTTTTGAAATAGTTTTAATTTATTAGTTAAAACTGGGGATTTTGAAGAGTATATGGTGTTAAAATTGCAAGATTTCTATTATTTTTTAATTCATTTTCTTATATAGCTATCAAAATGACACAGTGATGATTTTTTGTTCTGCTATGTTCACAGAACCATTGATAGCTTGGTTGTTGGTTATGGGAAGGGAAGAATAACATGCTTCCTTGGTCATCCTGACAACATACTTGATGTGGTGAGTTTCCTCAGTTTCTTCTTCAATTAAAATGTTCCTCTCGATTATGGAATAGGAATCTAAAATATTAAAATTAAATAAAATACACACGTCATGTTCTTATTGGATGAAAAGTGAAAATACGATACCTAAAAACTATTGTTCGATACAAAAGTTGGATGCATGGAATGGAGAATTGTGTGCAAAAGAAATTTCTTTTCATAAAGAAAAAATGAAATATTGATTCAGTTCGAAAAAATGAAAGATTTCTGACCAACTTGTAATCCTATAATGAACATAAACTCATTAAATGAAATGGAAAAAAAATCTGTTGATAACTTTATTTGTGTATTTATTCTTTTTTTTTTTTTACTTAAATACGACCAATGTTTTGGTTGTATTGCAATATGTATCATTTTGCACCTGTCACCCTTGGTTCAAATATAATTTTAAGTGGAAGAATTTCAAAGATATTTCGAGCTACTTAGGTTGTTGGGTCCTCTTAGGTTGTTAAAGTGTGAATTTTAATTTAGAGATTATGCAGATTCCAGCAGATATGGTGGTCAATGCTATGATAGTTTCAATGGTGGCCCATGCAAATCAACCTGATATGAGCATTTACCAAGTGGGTTCATCAGTAGGAAACCCTATCATAATCTCTAAATTTCAAGATTATGGCGTTCGTTACTTCCAGAAGAATCCATGGATCAATAAGGAAGGAAAGCCTGTTATAGTAGGCAAGATTAAAGTGTTGAACACTGTGGCCAGCTTCCACAGATACATGGCCATTCATTACATGCTTCCCTTGAAGGTTTGTTTTCGAATCATCATAATATTATTATCCAATTATTTTCCTCGATCATATGAATATTGATGGCACCAGATGATGAAAATAAGAAGAAACAATGGGGGAGAGAGTGTGTGTGTGCGCGCCCGCATGTTTGACAGAGGGAGTGTGATTAAATAAAATAAAACATCATTAAAATCTTTACTTGTTAATTATTGTTAGTGTTTCAAGCTGCTAGTCCAAGGGACTACATTCCTAACATAAATAGGAAATCCTACTAGTCTAAAATTACTAATTAAAATAAACCTAAAAGGAAAATTATCAAATAAAAAAAATTACTAAAAAATATATAAATGCACAAAATGTAGCCTAAATGACATTTTTTAGCCTGAGAAAATTATAGAATTGACAATACAAATATCTACTTTTAGAACTTACCGACATGTCGTTATGTTGTTACCATTCAATATTTTGATTTACAATGATCTTGGGTTGTGGTATAATTTTCTATATGCATTCAGAGAGAGAGAGAGAGAATTTGCATCCATGATAATAATAAAACGACAATCACTTTTATTTCCATTTGTTATCCATGCTAGCAAGTACTTGTTTTGAAACTTCTATGCCATGCTTTAATTGTGCTCCTGCTTTGTGTCTCTCTTCATTGTTACTAACATTGATGCCATCTCATTTTTTTTCTTCTCTAATATTTTTCAGGGATTACAAATAGTGAATACGGCATTTTGCCAGTTTTTTCGTGACATGCACCTTGATCTTCGACGAAAGGTTAATTATGTTTTTCGGTTGATTGAACTTTATGGACCCTACATATTCTTTAAGGGCATGTAAGTACAATTTTCTATTAATGTTTACAAAAGAAAAGTTCACTTAGTTGGTACATATAGGTCATTCGTGGATTAAATTTTGATTTATATCTGATTGGTTGCATATAGATTGATCTTTATCAATATTTAAATCAAAACCCGGTTTTTTCATGTCACATATCACATATTTGGGTTGAGTAAACTTGATAAAATTCAAATATAATTTGCTAAGACTCATTTTTAATTGAGTTATTCAAATTGGATCCAATCAGTTCAGATTGATCTACTTTTTGACAAATTTAGATATGAAACTAAGAAAATCAGATCCATCGGCTATATGAACCAAATGTAGATTTGATTTCACAATTCACAGAATTGGATTGATAAAAATTTGATGTGAATCTAATGTGTTGGTAAGTCTTACAAATTTGTAACAATGAGCTTGTCTTTCTACACAGCTTTGATGACATGAACACCGAAAAATTACGAAGGGTGGTAGCAGGGAGTGGCATAGAGACAGACATATTCTATTTCGACCCCAAGAGCATTGATTGGGAAGACTACTTCATGAACACTCATTTTCCAGGTGTGGTGAGATACGTATTCAAATGATGATGATGATAAAGACACACGACCTTTTGTTTCACACCATTGGGTTTTTTTTTTTCAAAAGTTCATGTTTTTTTTTTCAAGATTAGTTTATGTTTTTTGAAGAGTAATTGTCATTTAATTGTAATGCATTGGAGAGTACATAGTTAATGTGTTGTACTCCTCCAAAAACCCAAAAGATTGAAGTAATTTCAGTCATTGTATTGATATATTGATAAAAAAAGTCCTCATCCAATGTTAGAAGTTAGAACATTGTTAAAGTCCACAAATAGTTTGGTAGCCATTCTATCTCCCTTGTTTAGAACGTGCAAAAGGTGTTGATAAGTATTCAAGTCATAGGGATAGCAGTTGGCACTTTATGACAAAAAATTTAAACAGACTGATATCCTTTATTCCGATGCAACTCGTGTAAGAGGAAGAGTTTGGTGGATCAATTTGTTTATCACATAAATCCATTAAGATCGAACCTAAATCTGTTAATTTTATGTTGAGTACTGGGATTGTATTACATTTTGTCAGGTTAATTTCAACCTCAGAATTATTGTTAGTATACATATAAAAAGCAAAGGACTTAGACTTGATATATGCAGCCTCTCTCTCTCTCTCTCTCTCTCTCTAGAGACATTGATTAAGACACTGCAAAAGCAGCAGTCAATTTATGGCACAATATGTAAGTGGGACTGGCCTCCACCCCCAACATCTTCGGCTTCTCCATTGAAAACCAAAATTTAACAACTGCCTGGTCCTTCTAATTAACTTCTAATGAAAATAAGAGACTAATGTAAAATTCCATAATTGACTGGATCAACAAATTCAATTCAAATTAATTTTAAATTTTTTTTGAGCAATGTTACTTAGACTTTATTTGTTGACCTTGTCATTTTTTGTTATTAGATTGACAGTAAACTCCAATATTAATTAGAATTTAATATCAATTCAATGACTATAATCCATCATGTCAGTAAATAATGTTACTAAATTAGTTACAAATAGCATTTCCTATTCTTTTTTATGTGATCAATCTTAATGAAAAAAATCTATTCTATCAAACTTTGGTTTGTGAATGTAAGTCTAATAGATTGAAGTACAAAGAGAAATTTGATTGTTATTCTCGCCCTATATATAAGGAGTAATTCATGTCTACTACCTATAACGAATTAATGAAAAAGCGATAATCTTATATTTATCAAGTTTTTTATCTCAAAAGATGGGACATAATTTTCATAAAATTGTGTCACATTACTTAAAATGAAAAATATGATAAAAAATCTTAATCAACATAACATTGATGAAACGTCATTGATGATGTTAAAAATAAATAAATAAATAACATTGATAAAAGAGCAATGCTA
>CM042187.1:12239516-12263868 GCA_023539305.1 Ilex asprella | reverse complement strand
TTTTTTTTACGTGCTCTTTTCTAAAACGGGAAAAAAAACTAGAGAAAATTTGACTCTATTCCTTGAAAATTTGTCCAATACCACCAATACAAAAAAGGAATCTCAAGTGACAAGGTGGGGGCCAAGGGATCACGAATAAATTTTTAGATTTGGTGGATGTTAGTTGCATAACCCTTTCTTTATTTCTTCTCTAATGAGATGAATACAGGTTAAGCTTTGCCTCAATTTTTGTCAGTACTGATTTTTGAATAGACAATATATTAGAGGTATTATAAACTACTATTCTGTAAGCTATACAATAGTTTTGTACAACATATATCCATGGGGTGATTTTATTACAAGAATGAGATAAACAAAGAAGGAGAGACTAGTGGGAAAGGTGTTGATTTTTTATTTATTTTTGGATGGAAGATGCATGTTGAATGTAAAAGCATAAGTAAGACGAAAAGTCTCTAATCTATATCCTTTAAACAGACGAATCTCAACATTGCCAAGAACCCTCATAAGAAGACATTCAAGGAGATAATTTCTGCAAAGAGAAATTATAATTTGGGTGAATTTAATTCATGTATTTCTTTTTGTAGTAAGCAAAAGATTACGAAAAAAACCAAGGCATCACAATGAAACTCAAAATGCTCACAATGTAACACATAGATTTCTTTCCCACTACTAAACAGACATGAATAGGATTTTTTCTTATTAAGTAATCAAGTATCAAAGTTAAATTAACATTTGAGATGGTCAGATGCCATACACACACCAATGGATTCTGACCTTATTTCATTACCATTCAATGAGAGCTTAAATTATCTCTTGCAGATTACTCCACGCCCATCAATCCTACTTGCACAATTCATGTCAGCAACTTCGAGAATCGTCGAAGAAGCACTTGAACTACCATTGAATCGAGCAACAGCACAGTCTGTGGAGAACATACTTGTAGAGGAAAATTCTCTCTCTCCACCCAAAACAGGCATGTTGATTCCCATCTTAACACGGCTCACGTAGTTCCCTGCATATGTCTGACCCAAAACACCATTAACATCGTCGCTCAATGAGTAAAACTTGAAGCCCAAATCAAGATGAGCAAAGCAATCCTCCTCAGTCATACCATAGTTGTGTATAATCGAATCCTTCTCGGAAATTGGCACTACTGTTGCTCTGATCTGAAAGTTCCCTTCGACTTCAATCACTACGGCATTGGTGTCATGAGACCTTGTGATGGACACACCCGAGGCCAAGGTCAGGGTCGGGGTCCAGGTAGCGCCATCACCGTCAGGGAGGGAGATGGATTCGCCATTGAAGGCTAGTTCGAGATGATCAATGGCATCATTCCAATTTGCCGTCTTTTTGGCACCTAGGAAGAGTTGGTGGTTGTCGAAAAGGATGCCAATGGACTGAACCCAAGTGAAGTCCCTCTTCATGTTTTGGTTTCTCTTACCTATGAAGTGAGCATTGATGTGTAGATTGGAGTCAGAGACTATGCAGAAGTCGTGGCCTTTTTTTCCGTGGAAGTAGAAGGTGATTCCATCACCACCAATGAATCTTGGGTCTTGGCATACTGTTCCTGGCTTATTGCAATCTGCTCACAATAACAAGTGTGGTGTTAAAATATGCAATACTTTAGAAAGTAAAGTAAAACAACACCGTTATAACAACAAATTAAATCAAATTTTTAAGTCTAAATGGCATTACTTTTTAGAAAGTATACATACTTTTTGGTTTCTTTAATTAGTATTATATATCAAGCAAAAAAGTAAATTTAACAACTATGTTTGACTATGATTTTTCTAGATCAACCATATGCAAAATAAAATATCACTACATAATACACTGTGAGAGAAGGGAAGAAACTCAGACAAGAAAAAGTGAAATATGAAATAAAAGTTACGAGTGTTGTCAATAAACAAGTATGAAGAAAAAAGTACTTACTGCAAATAGGGCTACAGGTAACACAATCAACCTCACATTGTTCAGGACATGCACTAGGACAGTAGTGCTCCATACGGTAGCAGTCAGAGTAGGCCTTATTATTGCAGTAAACCTTCTTAGGAGATGTTGATGATGGTGAGGTGGGAGGAGGACTCACAGGTCGTGAAGGAGGAGGAAGAGGTGGAGTTGAAGCATTTGGAGGAGGAGTGGCAACAGGAGTCAGAGGTGGAGGAGAGGCAAAAATAGTAGGA
Source organism: Ilex asprella (assembly GCA_023539305.1). Lineage (NCBI taxonomy): Eukaryota > Viridiplantae > Streptophyta > Magnoliopsida > Aquifoliales > Aquifoliaceae > Ilex > Ilex asprella. Next base: position 12,261,685 of record CM042187.1, on the reverse strand, counting down.
GGAGGAGGAGGGGTGGCAACAATTGTAGGAGGAGGAGGTGATGGTGGTGGTGGAGAACGAGGTGGAGGCGGAGGTGAGTGATTTTTCTGTTTTGGTGGTGGTGGTGGTGGAGATGGCGGAGGTGGTGGTGGAGCAATACAAAGAGGCTGACACGAGACACAATCAACTACACACGTTCGTAAGCAATCCGCGGGGCAGAAAAGTGGCTGCTGATAACAATCACTAAACTTCTTGTCCTTACATTTAACCAACTTAGCTTTCGGAGCTCCCTCTGCCATCGCCACCATTAGTAGGAGGATGGAAAAGGTATAAAAGCTCATTGTGGCTTGAGCCATTTGAGCTTTGATGTAGTTTGGTATGAGGGAGGCTGTGAATTAAAGTCCATGGACAATGTCTCCTTTTATACAGGTTTCCAAAGAGACCAACATAAAGTATGAGTTTATGTGCCCTGGAATCTAGAAAGGCTAGTTGGGTACATGCCTTCTTGGCAAGTGAAGCTTCCCTTGTTTAGCAAATCTTGGTGGTCTCACATGGCACTTTTAGCCTTATAAAGTCAAACCCTGAAGTGCTTAAGTTGTACATAAAAGCCTTTAATTTTGATTATTGCACGCCACTGTAAGTTATGCATGGTTTTATATTTAGGTAGAAGGAATGATAGTATGTGAGCATGACTAATTTACAGCGGACTTGGCCTGACTAATTTCGACATTAATCCAAAAATGACATGACCAAATGACATGAATATATAGTAAATGGCTTATGTTGGTATTTAAATTCATATTTGATGATTAAGTATTAAAAAATTTTAAAATAAAATATATCGGAGAGAATCGGAATGATGTATTATTCCAAAGAACACATCCTCCACAAGTCACCACCATGGTAGATTGACTTTAATCTCACAATGTTAAACAGGCAGACCCAAGTTCTGCAACTGGTCACCAATCTGTGAAAAGCTTCCCTGGTTGCACCCAAATATGTTTGCCTTTCCAGTTAGAAAATCAACAATTATACTCTAAGAAATTTAAATACCTTACTCTTCCAGCACTCAAGCTGTTGTACTTTACAACTGTGATTGGTTTATATAGAATCTCATGCGCCCTAGGCAGCAATAAACAAAAATAACTTGGTTGCTTTCATTTTCCATCGTTGGGGTGTAAATTAATTAGCGTAAATTACAGTAACGCACCAGAATCTTCTAATATTTTAAAAATAAAATGTATATTTGTTGAATTCTACGTGTTTTAACAATGACATATACCTTTTGAACATATATCTGTAACAAATGATGAGTTTTCAATCGAATAAAGGCCAAAATAAAAAAATTCATCGACAAAACTTGCAACAAGGAATCTATGTCTTATTTTCTGAATATCAAGATGTCATTATACAATTTCATCAAAACTCAAGGGTTTTTATATCAGTCTATCCAAAGTTCTATTCCATTGTTGCTCCACTTTAGTAAATTGATCTTGTTTTTGACCTACCTAGTGAATTAACTTGAGCACTCAAATCAACACATTGAAAATAAGCATGGGCCAACAAAGTTGATGGATGCTAATTTTCTAGGCTTTGTTTGGATGTTTGAATTGAGAATGCTCAACAATAAAACTAATTGTGTGTTTGGTAGTGGCTGAGCCAAAAAAATATTTTAGAGTGGACACTTTAGCAGGTTTTATTATAATCGATAAAAACAAAATGACACATATACACTTTTTATTTTATCAATGATCTTTAAAAATTTTATGCATATTTGTGTACAACAGAAAAGAGATTAATTATAATATTTTATTGAAAATGAGGTTAATTGTAGCTAGTTACAATTGACTCAATAAATTTTCATACTTTAATAGCGTTATTTGATGACTTCATTATTAATGACTAATAAAATTAATATTAAAATCACAGATATGTACACTAAATGATATACCACGTATTTTTTTATTTTAAATTTTTTTGAGCAAGATCACAAATCTCTACTAGATTTTAAACTTCAAGATAAAGTGCATCAATAATAAATGGTCAAATTGATCAAAAGATTGTAAAATGAACTCAATATATCCAAATTAATCTGAATATGTCCGAATGTCCACTGTTAGTCATTTAAGTATGAGTATGTGATATTGATATGATAAGAAAATAGAGTAATGCTATAGGAACCTGATTCAATGTAGTTATTTGATTAGTTGTGAGTTTTAAAGTTAGATGAAGTCTAATAATATTTTTCAAAAAAATAATAAGGTGGACATCATTAGATATAGTTAACAAAATATAATACATAATGATAAGGGAAACAAATTGAGGGTGGGCATGTGGTCCTTAAGTGGCTCCGTCACTAATGTTTGGTAAGGTGGATAAAAAAATAAAAAGATGAAAAATATGATTAGTAAATTTTCTATAATTCCTCCCTCATTTGTATTTGGTAGGAGAGATGAAAAATAAGAAGGATCGATTTTTTTTTTGTATTTGATAGGATAGAAAAGTGAAATAATGAAAAAAGTATAGATGCATATTTTGTTACTATATTTCTATATAAAAGGATATATAGATAAATAACATATATTTCAATACACATAATTAACTTTTCTTCCCAATTTAGAAAAGATTAATTTTAGTGAATTGAAAGAAAAACTAATTCATCTGTTTTTTCATCATTTCTATTTTCTTTTCTTACCAAATAGGATATTTTATCTATCCCTCTAATTTTTTATCCTTCCAACTTCTCATAATTTCATTTTTCCATTTTACTAAACAAATCATAAGCCTTATAAAAAAATTTCCTTTCTTTTCTCCACTCTTTTAGATGTAACTAGAACAAGGAACCAAAAGGTACAACATTGTTAGACAAACAAAACTTAGGATACTATTCCAAGAAACTTATGACTTATTTTTTTTAGAGACTGGGAAGTGAAGGGATCCAATGGGTCTTTCCAGCAGACCTAGATGGCGTATTAGAATTCAAGGAATGGTTAGCGATGAAAGTGCTTTAATGGACACATTACTCATGTGACAAGTAACTTGTATCATACAAGTCACATGTAAAATAACTAAGGTCAATCCTTACGAGATCATTGGGTACAGGAATCCGGATGTGCTTCAATACCGACACTAAATATACTAATATAGAATTTAATTCGGACATATTATACTAAAATCGTCCCTCCACGTGATGTGAATTCTAGCACTGAGAGAATGAAATAAAACGGAGTGGAATGAAATTAGTATTGAAAAATGTTAAAAGAAGTAACATGTAACTTAGAAAATGAAACTAATGTAACGTAGAATAAGATGGTAGGAAGTATCAAAAGGTGATGGACAGTTAGCCAAAGAAATTTGGTGATAGAGTAATGATGTCCAAAATAAGATAATAAAAAAATTATAAAATATGACTTAAAAAGAAGATTTTAAACAATATATGCTTGTAAATAAAAAAAGTTAAAAAGTGGTAAGAGAATTTAAGTATAAAGTATGTGTTGATTTTTATTCTAAGTTAGACACAAAGGATGGAGAGAGAAATGTATATAGAGACTTGATAAATTAACAGAGAGAAAAAATAGAGATGCTAACCATATTAAGTGTATTAAAAACGATGATTCAATGGTCTTGGTAAAAAAAATGAGAAAATTAAAGAAAGGTGAAAAAATTATTTTGAGATGTTATTAAATGAATATTGTATGAAAAACCTAGAGTTTGAACAACATAATAACCAAATGGTGACTAACGAGAATAGATTTTTTCTTAGAAGTAGGGTGTCTGAAGTAAATCATGCATTAGAGAAAATGAAAATTATAAGATCTATTTTTCATTTCACAGTGCTATTGAAATTTGTGTTTTGCCCAAAAAAAATTAGAAAAGCTTTATAACCGGATTGTGCACCAAATGAGGTTTGAATTTATTTAGAAGATGTCAAAGTATTTTGATTGATTAAATTATTTAGCAAGATTATAACAACTAATAAAATATCATGAGTGAAGAAAAGTATTTTCGTACCCATATATAAAAACAAATTAGATATTCAGAGCTGCACAAACTATCGAGATATTAAGTTAATGAGTCATACAATGAAATTTTAGAAGAGAATGATCAAGCAACGACTAAGACTTAAAATAACCGTATCTGACAAGCAATTGGATTGATGCTTGGAAGGTCAACTTTGGAAGTTATATATACTTAATTGGTTAGGAGATTAATGAAATTTTATAGAGAGAAAAAGAAATATATTCATATGGTATTTATAGATTTAGAGAAGACATATGATGAAGTGCCTAGGGACATAATATGACAGGTTTTAGAGAAAAAGAGTTACAAATAGACATATGTATATGATTAAGAATATAAATTAAGAGAGAATCGACTTTGGTTCTGAACATATTTATAGAAAACCTAATAATACATTTGTATGTGAGAGGTAGAGGTAGGCCTAAAATAAATGTAGTAAAAATTAATATGATAGCTTATGGTATAACGGAACATATGACCATTGATAGAGCGCAATGAAGGAAACAATATTCATTTAATTGATCCCAAAAAATTAAAATTAAGGTTTTGTTGGATTGAGTTGAGAGATATTAGGCGTTTATATAGTGGTTAGATTGTTCTATTATGACTTTAGTGTCACGAGTCTTTGGCAAACATCTAACCTTCCTCAATTTTAGACCAGACTTACCGAAACAAAAGGCATAAATTACACAGACACCCCCTGACATTTTGCTTCATTACATGGACACCCCTTGGCATTTCACAAATGACACTCAATGCTCAATGGAATTAGAAATGAAATGTTGCTAACAGAAAGTGCAAAATGACAATCTTACCTTGCTTTTGTTACTAGAAAAAAAAATTGATAATTCAGTTCAAAATCAAAATGACTTTAATAACCTTATAAAATATCTTTGTTCTAAACTAAACTCTTAACACCATTCATCACATTTGATAGAATAGAGAAGCTATAAGAGAGAACCCAACTGGTCTTTGATAAAAGAAAGAACTGATTCAACCTTGTGCGATTTATAGTGGATTCAACTCCAAATCTTCCATATTCCACTCCAAATTCAGAGAAGCACAAACCCTAATCCACTATCACCATGCCTGAATTAGAGAAACCTTAACCCTAATCCCCCATCGTTTTTATCTGTTTTAGAAACCCTAAACCTAAGCCACTCTAAGGATGTCTGGATCTAGGTCAAACAAACCTTTAACCTAACCTAGAAAGGGCGGTGTCTAGATTTGACTCTTCATCTTCATTATGAAAAATCTCATACAAACCATCTTGGATCTGGATATGGACCTGACTCTTCAATCCATCACAGGTTTGGCACATATTTAGATTTGATCTTTTTCATTTTGCATTATGTTGTTATTTTTTGGTCATTTAAAGGATTTGCTTTAGTTACCCAGTAAGAGACATTTCTAGCATTTGTTTTGCAAAAATGAACGAGCAGGAGTATGACATTATTGTTCATTTTAAGAACTCTATGTTCACCATTAATAAGGTCGACCCTGATTGGAATTGTTGTATGGATATGGTGACAGATGTTGCAAAAGTTATCAATGTTTTTATTGATGATAATATATCGAGGTCATCATAGAGGGTCAGCATGGAAAATCTTTTGGATTACTACCATCATATGTTAGAGAAGTAAGGAGGAGTAACCGTGGTAGTGTTATTAAACTTGATTATTTCAAGGCATTTGTGAGTGATAACCCATTGTCCAAGAGAATCTTCATTTCTTTTGTTGCATTGAAAAATGATTTTTGGGCAGGTTGCAGAACTTTTATTGGGGTTGATGGTTGTCACCTAAAAGGTGAATTTGATGGAGTTCTGGTGGCTGCAATAGCTCTTAATGGGAATAAATGTTTGTTTCCAGTGGCATATGGAGTGACTAAAAGTGAAATAATAGAAAGTTGGGGATGGTTTATTCAGAATCTACATGATGTCATTGGAGCAGCAGAGAGGAACAAACCTTGGACCTTTATCTCAGACAACCAAAAGTTATGTTTTTGACCTGTAGTTTCTTAGTCATGTAGTTTCTTTTTAATGTCCTTTCTGATTTGTAGTTATTGTTTCTTATTTTGGTTGGGGTGACACTCTAGGGATTAAATAAATGTTTGAGAAAGTTTTTCCTGGAAATATACATAGAAGATGTTGTAAGCATCTCTATAACAACTTTAAGCTCAAATTCCCAAAGTTACTACTTAAGATTAATTTCTGGAAGGTAGCTAGGGCTTATACTGAGATGGAGTTTAAGGAACCATGGATAAAATGAAATATTTGAATAGTGACGCATGTGATTGGCTAATGAATGTTCCTATACACACATGGGCAAGGCACACATTTGACCTTGATGTTAAGAGTGACCACATAACCAATAATTTGTGTGAGTCATTTAACAACTGGGTTGGTTTACAAAGACAGAAACCAGTTATGACACTATTAGAGGGAATAAGGTGCAAGTTAATGGTGAGATTGCACAAAATAAAAATGAAGGTGTGTCTTTGGGAAGGTCTTGTCACAGAGAATATTAGACAAAAGCTAAACAAGGTGATAAAGATAAGAATGCAGTGGAATGTGCTTTGGGCAGGAAACCTGGAGTTTGGTATTCGTTACGAGGAGACAACGTACCCTGTCAATTTAACCACCAAGGAATGTACTTGCATAGAATGGCAGATTATTAGGGTCCCCTGTGTTCATGCAACAACAATAAGTTCTTAAAGGGACAATATTGAGATATTTTGTGATACTTATTTCTCAAAGGAAAATATATGTTGGTTCATGGGTATATCATTCATCCAATTATTGACCATAAGATATGGGTAAACTCTCCGACCACCACCTCTACGCAGGTTACGTGGGAGGCCTCAAAACAATCAAAGAAGAACTATAGATGAACTAGCAGTTGGCGGAAATGAAATGAGAAGGTCGCAGACAATTGGGTTCCAAATTTGCAATCAACTAGGTCACAATAGATGAACTTGCCAAAGAGCACATGTCAAAGGAAAAGGTGCAGCTTAGGTAATTTTCAATTATGTCCATACCAAATGAAACTTTTGGTCCAACATTTTTTTTATCTTTATGTTTTTATCTGTGCAGCAAACTATACCAACACCACAATCACAACAATGCTCTCAAATTGATGAATATAGAATTTCTATGTCACAACAAGGAAGTGATAATCCTACTAGGGGAATTGGAGCAGACACTCAAGCCATAGGTGCAGATGCGAATGGAAACTGACTTTTTTTGGATGTGAATGGTGCACATAACTAGCATAGGAATGTGAATGTTGCCTTTTTTGTGACATTTTGGATATTTTGGTGCCACAGAATCTGAGCAAATTTGTGTGCTATTAGTGTTTTTTTTAGATTCTGATGACTTTTTTATTGATGTCACTATTGTATTGAAGCCACTACATACACAAGTCACTATTGTATTGATGTCATTACATTGTATTGAAGCCACTACATAGTTAGCATAATTCCAAAAATCAGTACATATTTCATAATCTTGATTTCAGCTCATTACATATTCAACACAACTCCAAAAGCATATTCAAGACATTCACACCACCTACATACTAGGGAAACACAACATAACATAACATATAGGATTACATAATAGATAGGACTAGGTAACACCACTGGAATTTCTAATTTTTGCTCATAGACATGACCGCAGAAAATAGTTGCATTGCAAACACAACTAATATCGCAACAACGAGGGCCTTCGAAAGTGCATGTGTGTCCAGGGCATTAAGACCTTTTTCTGAGTTGAAAATTCGTCGCAGACCATATGCATGTTCAGCACATGGAGGCATTATAGTCAATTTGGAATGACATCAAGTAAAGAACCTACACCCTCCTTTCCCACAATTGAAATAAAATTTCCTTTTGTTGGCTTCTCAGTTTCCACTATCTTTATTGTTGCTTTCTTCCCACAAAAACATTGTGTTCCGAGGAACCTTAAATCTGACATCTCATTTCTTCCAAATCTTTTTTCGTTCCCACCTCCAAATCTTCTGTTGCTAGAAGATGACATGTTTTGTGCCTATAGTTATTGAATAAAACAAAAAAAAGTCAAATTATGTCAATGACAGACACACCCCTTGTCTTTTTACATAACAACAGAAACACCTCTTTTGATAACACTTGCTATAGCAGTGAGATCCCATCCATACCTAACACAGAAAATACATATATATATTATTGTTATATGTGTATATGTATATATATTTATAACTATACACAAAAAGATAGATGGACAAAGAGATACAAAGGTAGAGTGATATGGAGGAAGTCATACCTACTGAATGTGAAGGTTTAGGAGAGAGACTCTGAACATGGGGTTTTTAAAGTAAAGGGAAGGGGTATAATTATCATTTCAATAACACTTTGAAGTACAATGATTTTGTAGAGTTTGACATTCACCATACGGGGGTATTATTGGAATTATAATAGATTTTTTGGTTGATCAGCATATTCCGTAATCATGTCTAACATCTATTAAGTATAGGGGGTCTAGATGTAACGAATTTCAAATGTGAATGGGTTCGAGTGTCATTTGTGAAATATTTATGGGGTGTCTATTTAATTTACCCAAAAAAACTTTAGACCAGATATCTGCAACAACTTTTTGTTTGTGGGTCAACATTGTAAGAACATCAATAAGAATGATGGTTTCCATAAGATGACTTACATAGTTGAAGGAAAGAAAGAGTGAGGAAGAGAGAGAGGGGACATGTAGAGCAAGAATTATCTAAAGGAAAGAGGTTGAAGCAGTAAGTTAGCAGGTGTAGGGCTTTTAAACGAACCGAATTATTTGAGCTTAACTCGTTTTTAGTTCACTCAAGCTCGTTCATATTACAATAGGAGTTGAATCTAACTAATTTTTAAAGCTCGTTTTTTAATTGAGTCGAGCTTGAACTGAGCCGAGCCACTCGTTTTTTAATGAATTAAATACCTACAAACTAGTGATTCAAATTTTATCCATTTTGTCTTGGGAAAACAACTATTCTAAACCTACCATGCAATTTCTCCCCTTTTGTCCATTTGTCTAGTTCACTTTTTCAAATTACCCCCATCTTTCAATTTCTTTCTCTCTCTCAAACACACACACACACACATAGAGCTATGCGTCACAAACCTTGTGGCTCTATTTTTTCTTCTTTATGTTGCCTTCTCTCTTTTTTGCCCATTTTTCTTCCAATCTGGTATCATTTGTTCCAGATCTAGTTGCATTTATTCTCTTTCTTTTTTGGTTTTCCTTCTGGATCTGCTCGCATTGTTCATATTGGACCAAAACAGTTTTTTAAGTGTAAAAATTAAATTTTTGGTCTACTTTGAGCCTAAATTAAAATGGGACTCGTTCGTTGTTTCGAGTAAACTTTCATGGGTTTGTATTCTAATCAGTGAAGAGAATAATGTAGTAAATTCATTTGCTCAAATCGAGTAAGAAATAAATGAGAAAATAGGCTCCAAAGTGACCTTCTTAAAAATGTGAAAATAGAGGTTGTACAATATAGAATTTGACACCAATCCCACATTGATTGAGGAAGAAATTCTACATGGACATATATAAACCAAATTTGCTCTATGGGATTGGGCTCCATGGGGTTCCACAATTTTATGAGCAGAGCGAACACCTACATACCTTCGGTTCTACCACAAACAACAATCTTAAGACAAATTTCGATTTGTATAATTGCTTGTTGTGTTTCTGATACATGTTTTAGTGTTATAAATTGTTCTAAAATATTGCAAATTGTTAAAACTTGTTTTTTACAATCTCTATTTAGAAGATACTTGAAAAATTAATGGAAAAAAATTTGTATGTTCTGTTTATGTGTTTAATTCAAATAGTTACATCAAACTGTTATAGTTACACCAAACAATGACTCTGTTCATGCATATGATTTAAACAGTTACAACAAACTATTTCAGTTATACCAAATAGTGACTTTTTTTATGGGTATAATTTAAATAGTTACACCAAACAGTGATACCATACAAAAACGTTAAAACAGTAACTTCAAAAAAGTGACACAAAACATTGACAATGAACAGTAATACAGATTGTCTCTGTTTTAATAACTTGTTTTGAAAAGTGTTACTGTTTTCCTATTTTTGAATAGTTTGTAATCTTTGTTTATCAAAAATGGCTGTAAATAATAATAATGTTTTTGCTACTACAAATCATGTTATGTCTGTGCTGCCTATTTTTGTACCTACTCATGTGTCTCATGGAGAGAAACCCAAAAAGTTCAATGAGAACTATTTCAAGAGATGACAATAGAAAATGATGTTCTATCTCACTATGTTGAATCTTACAAAGTTTCTTCGTGAGGATACTCTTGTTTTTAGTGAGAATGAGATCGACCGCCAAGTTGTTGTTGTGGTAGTAGATGCATGGAAGCATTCTGATTTTCTGTGCAAAAACTATATTCTTAATGGATTGGATAACATATTATATAATGTGTATAGTCCAATCAAAATGGCTAAAGAGCTGTGGAAATCCTTGGATAGAAAATACAAGACGGATGATGTCGGAATGAAGAAATTCGTTGTGGCAGATTCATTGACTACAAAATGGTGAATTCCAAAACTATCATAAGTCAAGTTCAAGATCTTCAAGTGATCTTACATGAGATTCATATCGAAGGGATGGTGCTTAGTGAATCTTTTCAAGTGGCTGCAATTATTGAAAAATTACCGCCAAATTGAAAAGATTTTAAAAATTATTTGAAGCACAAACGCAACGAAATAAAACTTGAAGACTTGAACGTGAGATTGAGGATTAAGGAGGACAATAGAGTCTCCGAAAATAAAATTGATAATCATTCCATAGAGTTAAAAGCACATGTGATTGAAGAGAGACATAAACCAACAAGAAAAGGAAGTATGTTGGCCAACAAGGGGCCAAAGGTGGCGATTCTAAAATGTTCAATTGCACTTGCTTTGTGTGCAATAACTCGGGACATCGTGCAAATGATTTTCGAAACCATAAAGTACAAGTGAACCACAACAAGAAGGTTGCTCAAGCCAATATAACCAATGTAGAAAAACTTTCTGAAAATATTTATAACATGAGTTTTTATATTTTAGTATCCGAAGTGAACTTGGTGAAAAATACCAAGGAATGGTCGGTAGACACCAGAGCCACTAAATGCATATGTTAAGATAAGAAGATGTTCTCTTCATATGAAGCAATTAATGATGGAGAACAACTATTCATGGAAAATTCCTCTACTTCCAAAGTTGAAGGCAAAGGAAATGTTATATTGAAGATGACTTCTAGAAAAGAACTTACTTTCAATGATGTGTTATATGTTCTAGAAATTCAAAAGAATTTTGTATTTGGATCGTTGTTGAGTAAGAAAGGTTTTAGGTTGATTTTTGAGTCTGACAAATTTGTACTCACTAAGAGTGAGATTTATGCAGGCAATGGATATATGAGCGATGACCTCTTTAAGATGAATGTAATGACAATTGTATCTGATTTTAATAATAAGAACACATCTTCTGGTTATATGCTTGAGTCTTCCAATGTATGACATGGTAGATTATGACATATTAATTTTGATTCTTTACGTAAATTAATGAATTTAGAATTGTTGCCTAAATTCAATATTAATGCAAACCATAAATGTGAGGCATGTGTTGAATCAAAATTAACTAGAGCATCATTTCATAATATTGAAAGAAGTACTGAACCTCTAGAGTTAATTTATAGTGATACATGTGATTTGAAATATGTTCAAACTAGAGGTGAAAAAATGCTTTGTTATACTTATTGATGATTGCATAAGATATTGCTATGTATGTTTGCTAAGAAGTAAAGATGAAACATTAAAAAAATTTATGCATTATAAGAATGAGGTTGAGAATCAACTTGGCAAAAAATTAAGGCAATAAGAAGTGATCGAGATGGTGAATATGACGTACATTTCAATAGGTTCTGTCAATAACATGTTATTATTCATCAAACTTCTGCACCTTATACAACTCAACAAAATGAGATTGTTGAATGTAAAAATAGAACATTGAAATAGATGATGATTGTCATGTTGATTAGTTCGGGATTATCTCATAACTTGTGGGGAAAAACTTTATTTTCAACAAATTATATTTTAAATAGACTACCCTACAAGAAGTTAGACAAAATCCCTCATGAATTATGAAAAAGTTGGAGTCCTTCCTACAAATATTTAAAAGTGTGGAGGTGTTTGGCTAAGGTGATAGTTCCTATTTCCAAAAGTAGTAAAATGGGACCTAAGACTATTGATTGTATATTTATTGGTTATGTAATAAATAGTAGTGCATATCGTTTTTTCGTGCATAAATATGATATACATGTCAATACAATCATTGAGTCACGAAATGTATTATTCTTTAAAAATGTCTTTCCTTGTAAAAATATATGTGATGGGAGTTTTCTTAAAAGAACACATGATACTACAACTAGTAATATAGACCATGAGTTTATAGATAGAAAAAGTAAAGAGACACTTAGACGCAATAAGAAGGCAAGGGCTTTCAAGTCTTATGATCCATATTTTCTAACATATTTGTTAGAAAATGAGTCTCAAAGCTTCAATGAAGCGATTTTCACTCTTGAAGCACCTATGTGGAAAGAAGCTGTAAATAGTGAAATTGAATTCATCATGCAAAATCACACCTGAGAGTTGGTAGATCTTCCTCGAGGGAGTAAACCATTGGGGGTGTAAATGGATGGATCAATTGATAAGTACAAGGCTAGACTTGTAGCTAAATGTTACAAATAAAAGGAAGGTCTTGATTACTTTGATACATATTCTCCTGTCACGAGAATAACATATATTCGTATGCTCATATCTATTGCAGCGTTGCATAATCTTGAGATCGCCAAATAGATGTGAAAATAACTTTCCTAAATGGTGACTTAAATGAGATAATTTATATGAACCAACCTGAAGAGTTCGTTCCTCCGGGATAAGAGAAGAAAGTGTGTAAACTTGTTAAATCACTTTATGGTTTAAAGCAAATACCAAAATAATGGCATGAGAAATTTGACGAGGTAATGATGTCAAATGATTTCACAATTAATGAATGTGATAAATGTGTCTATGTCAAAGACACAAATAATTGATATATCATTGTTTGCCTATATGTGGATGATATGCTTATTTTAGATAGTAATAATAATATTATTACAATTACCAAGAAAATGTTGTCTAGTAAATTTGACATGAATGATTTGGGTGTTACAGATGTTATACTAGGAATTACAATTTCTGGAACATCTGATGGACTTATATTATCTCAATCACATTATATTAAGAAAATATTTGAGAAGTTTGACAAAAACGAAAGCGGCTTTGCTAGAACACCAGTAGATATAAATCTTTATTTGTCTAAAAATACTGGTCAAAGCATATCACAATTGGAATACTCTCGTATCATTGGTAGTCTAATGTATATCATGAACTGCACTAGACTGAATATAATATACTCAGTTAGTAAATTGAGTAGATATATGAGTAATCCGGGAGTAAACCATTGGAAGGCAATTATCAGGGTTCTTAGATACTTAAGATATACCCTGAATTATGAATTGCACTATACAAAATATTCAATTGTACTTGAACGGTATAGTAATGCGAACTGGATATCTGATATGAAGGATACAAAATCTACAAGTGGTTATGTTTTTACACTTGATGGTGCAGCTGTATCTTGGAAATCTCTAAGCGAACGTGTATTGCCAGATCCACAATGAAATCTGAATTTATTGCTTTAGATAAAACAGGAGAGGAAGCTGAGTGACTTCGCTAGTTTTTAGAGGATATTCCAATATGGTCTAAACATGTGCTAGCAATTTGTATACATTGCGATAATCAATATGTAATTGATAGGGCACAGAGTGACATGTATAATGGTAAGTCTAGAAATATACGTCGTAGACATAATACCATTAGGCAATTGCTCTCAAATGGAATTATTTATATTGATTATATAAGATCAAAGGATAATCTAACGCATCCGCTTACTAAAGGTTTGACGAGAGAGCAAATAAATTACAAATCGAGGGGAATGGGATTAAAGTCTATGACACAAGAGTCACCTTAATGGTTACCCAACCTAATTGACTAGAGATCCCAAAATCTAGGTTCAAAGGGACAATCGAATTATGCATGATTCAAAAGAAGCACTAAGGAGATAATCTCTCCAACCTATTAATATGATAAACTACTGATACCTACAGAGTTTATTAGGGTAAGCTATGTTTTTAATGACTCTTATACCTTGAAAAATCCAAGTGGGATATTGCTCTCTAAAGCACTCATGAAAACTATGAGTTGTTCAAGACCAAAATGAACACAATCATGAGAACCAATTGTGTTAGGAAAGAGACTGTGTGAAGTCTATTCGATCTGATTTATCAAATAGCTGAAGAGTTCAAGACATCACGTTCACTATTTAGTTGGTAAGTCCGATGGGCTTTCACTAGGGAAGGTTCAAGGTCAAAAGCTACCTATCTCGATGCACGATCTTTTCAAAGATGTACTCTATATAGTGTGTCAGTATTATCATTTGTATACTAACAACCAATTTTCCATTCATGTGGAGAATTGTTGGACCAAAACAGTTTTTTAAGTGTAAAAACTAAATTTTTGGTCAACTTTGAGCCTAAATTAAAGTGAGACCCATTCATTATTTTGAAACTTTTGTGGGTTCGTATTCTACTCCGTAAAGAGAATAATGTAGTATATTCACTTGCTCAAATCAAATAAGAAATGAATAAGAAAATAGGCTCCAAAGTGACCCTCTTAAAAATGTGAAAATAGAGGTTGTGCAATGTGGGATTTGACACCAATCCCACATTGATTGAAGAAAAAATTCTATGTGTGCATATATAGACCAAATTTGCTCTATGAGATTGGGGGCCAAAGGGTACTACAAATTTATGAGCGGAGCGTGTAACGCCCCAAAATACATCCTGGACGATTACTATCTAAAACCATTCACATCATGTGAGCAACTAATAAAATCTCACAATAAAAAAAATTTCATTCATCATATATAATATCTACAATATCATCCCAAAAGAATAGACCAAGTCATGACCATTACATCCAAAAAAAAATGTCATGATATGACAATTACATCCCAAAAAAATCAAAGTTAACTTGCAGCGGAATAAGAAAATATTAACATAGACCTTATCTCAAAAGGATCTCATATTCTGGAACAAAAAGAATAATCTAGACATCCACTTCAGAATCTACATAACTGTCTCCTTGAGCTTCCAAAGGAACCCGCTCCTCAACACCAGTCTCCTCATCTAGATAGAATTCTGAAAATAAACATTTTTGTAAGGGGTGAGCACGAAGCTCTGTAGGAAAATCCTCCTAAACCCGAACAAAGTTTTGAACATATAAAATGGGTCGGTCTCATTTTCACAAATATCATACATAGCTTTGGAATAAAACAGTGACATTTAAACAAATCTCAAGTTAATGCATTAGCAATAAATTCAATGAAGAGTAAAACCAAGTTACAAATAATTAGTCATTTCCAAAGATAAACCATTTCCAACAAATTTTAGTGAAATCTTATACTTTCAACTAATTCTCGTAGAAACCATTTATCATTAGTCATAATAAACCATTTTTTCCAACAATAAACCATAGTCAATAAACTCATGTATAAATTCATATTCTCAAATGTATCTATATCTCAAGTATGTTGGTCGTTTCTCAGGAATATACGCAATGGCTCTACCTTGTCCACCCATCACAACCGAATCACCAACCATTTTAGGAAGAGCGTGTACCATTCCAATGGCGTTGACGAATCCTCCCAAGGAACTAGTATACTAACTCTTTTTCTCGGCGTTCGTGAACAATAGTGGTTGCGTTCCCAAACAACAACTCACTATAAGTGTTAAGAAACTATCTCACCCCCACTCGAATAGACTAACATCTAACACTCTATGACAGTTTTTTTAGGGTAATTTAAGTCCATCTCAACAAACCATACAAGAGATGTAAATACCCACAATTTATCTTAATTTACAAGTAATTCCAAAAACCCCCAAATTATATAAACATTTGCCTAATGGTGAAATTCAAGAAAAGTAAGAAAGAGATCATCTAAAAATAGCATTATTGTTGTTCAATATAAAGCACTAAGGTTTTGAAATCAAGAACAAATGAAGAATCAAAAGAAAAGTCTGTTTCTCTTGAAAACTAAAGTTTGAAGTCAAGAGAAGGGATTGAATGGTCATCCAACTATAACATTATTTAAAACATGGTAATAATTGCTAGAATGTAGAGGAATAATGTTTTCATAGCTTATATATAAGTAAACCCTAACCTCAATGAACAAGAATAGAAGAAAACCCTACCTTGGTTCCTTAGTTTTGTGTGAAGAAGATGAAGGTTTGGTCTTCCCCAACTGGAATCAAGCCTTGAATCTTTTTTTTTTCGCTTTCTCTCTTCCTCTCTAAGCCTCTCTAGGAATATACATGCTGAAATAGGGCTAGAAGAGGCGTCCTAATGTATTTATAGTGGAAGAAGGGCCGGTTGTTAGCGACTTTAAAATGTCAGATTTCTTTCATCAGTACCGGTACACTGTATCGGTACGGTAAACTCTCTGGACCTCGAGGTACCGGTACGGTTTGTCCAATTTTGCCTATTTCCGCTGTTTTTCATTTTCAATCCTTTCCAAACTCTTCCAAACCAACCTAAACTTATATAACATACATTAGTACATCAAACATAGTTGGTATAAGTTCTATTACAAATTATTTCATATATTCACAAGCTAAAACTAAGTTTTTTAACTAATATTTACAATATTAACATTTTCTACAGTTATAACCTCTATGGTTCATCTCTACGCCATTACATATATTAAATTACTAAACAATTTTATCATTATATTACTATAAACCTGTGGGGGTTTACAGAGCGAGCAACTACATGCTTTCAGTTCTACCACAAACAACAGTTTCAAATCTATCTACCTTATTTCTCTCTTGTTTTTTTGTTTTTCTTCTAGATCTGGTGGCTTGATCCGACTTGCAGGTCCTTTTCTCTTCTTTCTCTCTCTTTTTATTTTTATTTTTTGCTTTTTTTTTTCTTCTAGATCTGGTGGCATTTGTTCTAGATCTGCCTTCTTTCTCTTTTTTTTTTATGTTTTTATGTTTTTCTGGCATATCTAATTTGCAGTTCCTTTACTCCAAAAGTGAATGATGTATATATAATTTATTTGGAAAAAAAAAGATATCTCGTTTTTTGCTCCAACTTAACTTGAAAGCTCACGAGCTCTTACCAAGCCAAGCTTGACCGAATTTTTAGGTTCGATGGTTGAGCCCGAGCCAAATTTGAACAAGCAACATCATAGCCAATCCGAGTTTGACTATACCCAAGCTCGATCGACTCAGTTCAATTACCACTCCTAATTAGTGCAAGCATGCACCAATGTGTGAATGATGAGAAAGGCAAAGGCCAAATCCATAAATGCTGAAAAAGTCAGTAAAATCAATCTTGGTGATTGTAGGAGTGAAGGACAATGACGAAATTACAATAATTTATAGACAAATGCTAAAATAGGTCATCCTATTTATATAAAATACAATAATCGTTCAGATCATTCAAATTCAATGACTTATATTATAATTTATATTTTAATTTTTTAATCATAATAACTTATTATATAAACCTTTTAATCATAGTAAACATATTAATTTTAGATTGACTGAAATTTAACCGAATATTATTTTTTTAGCAAACTGGAAATTTTTTATTTTTTGTTAACATTCTAGAAGGTTTTCCTTCATAAGTAATACTAGAAACATATCTATTATATTTTTCAGCAAATTGAGGGACTGAACTTTTCCAAATCTTATTTGGAAGATTATTTTTAATAAAAAAATATTTTTATATATAGGAGTATAATAGTAAACTAAATTGTATGTTCTTTCTACTTCATTTTCCCACCGATACAAAACAATAAAAAGTTTTTCCTTCCATATATTATACCTAGGGGTGGCAATTCTTGCCCACAACCCACTAACCCGCCCAATCCGCCCATAAATTAATGGGTTGGGTACCTGTTTTTATTAATATTGGTTAAAATGGGTTGGGTGCTATTATTTAGTTTAAATTTATGGGTTAAACTGGGTTTAAAATAAGTACCCATTGGTTTCCTTCTTAAAAACTAATAAATCATAAATACACATACAGCCCACCTCTCCATACTCTAGCCGATGGGAGTCTCTTGACGTTCGAAGCCAAAAAAAAAGTTCTTCTCTCTACTCAATCCAATTCAATGTGACGAAGAATTTTTGCAGCGAATCGTCGGGATCTGTGTTTCTCAATGACCGGAACAACTAATTTGTCGATTCCACCGTTCGTATTCGGTTTGATCACCGATTAAATTTTTCCGTACGTTTTCCTTTCCTTTTTTCTGTTATTTTTCTTGCATTCTTTTTCGTTCCTTCTTGTCTCGATCTTCTTGTCCTCCTGCATTGCTTCAAATTCGTTGTTTTGGATTGTTTTGATCATTTGTTTTTTGACTAGTTGTGACATGCCTACAACATGTTTGATGAAATGCCCGAAAGCTAGAGATATTGCTGAAATCCTTCATTATCATTGGAGTAAATCAGATAGACAGAGAACTCTGTTTTAATGGGAAGCACACGGTGAGGAGTCCTATAGTGGTTTCCCCAATGGAAGTTGTTTGATGATCTTCCTTTTCTTGCGTGGAGTGTTATCTCTGTACTAGGATGTTAAACTACAGAGCAACTAGAACAAGAAAATATGCACGAGTTATATAGTAAAATGTTTGATATGGTCCCAGTTTGAAAACAGACTTTTAGTTTGTTGTTGGCCATATCTACCACAACCTAGTTTCAGAGGGATGGACCATTGTCATGAAATTGAAATACTGGAGACTTCCAACCAAAAACCACACAAAATACTTAACAAAAAATGGTTGTATCCTTTAATAACACTGTTTTCTATGATTTGGTTTTTTCTTGGTATGAAATTTGTTTTGATAAATTTATGCTTTGAACGAGTATTCTATCCCAAAGTCGGGTACAAAAGATTTGATCTGTGGGGAAGTTATGGCTTTAAGCCTAGAATTATCCGATAAAAAAACCCAATCTATGTGGTGGGGACTTGCATCTAGCTAAAAGCTTAAGTTTATATAAGGCAAGTCTAATCAGTCTCACAAAATTTAGCACAATAGGCTTCTAATAAGTAAAAAAAAGAGATAAGAACTGAATAGAACCTCTTGTTTTAATAGGCGTAAGCGCAGCTAAATAGATTGGAAGAGATAAATCTCAAGATCAATTACATATTAGCAAGAGCTAATATGAATTGGGTTTTTGCACAATATCGTTGTGACATTACCATATGGGGGTTGTCCCTTAGTTATTATTAAGTGTGATTTGGGTCATTCAGTGAAGTGTTTTATGGTCTCTCTGTCTTGAATATGCAACACTTGAGAGATAATTTTGCATCCTCAAATAATTTGAGTGTTGTGTCAGACAAAATTGGCAATGATTACAAGTGAATTTCTTTTGGTTTTATAAAAGTCGATGATTACCTTATAACTTTTCATATTATGAGAGTCAAACAACCCCCTTACCATGACGACTAGTTAAATTGAGATTTTTTACAAGAATCTTAGTTGTTGTTTGCTCCTGTATATGCCATGTGTACATTGGTTAGCTCCCCTTTGTGGATTTGGTCAAAGTACACTAAAATTGTGGGTATGTCATTCACTTGTTGAACTTTCATGCTTTTCATTATACACTTGCAGCTCAGTTTGAGGTCAAACTATTGCAAGGCTACATTCTTAGTTGTTATGGAAACTGAAAATAACTTTCTCTGTCCCCCATTGCTTTGTATGGCTATTCCTATTTTGACTTTGTGAAACTCCAAGTGGAATGTTTATAATTCATCTAGACATTTTTGAGCCATTAAACTACAAATTACAAAGATTTTTTGGGCGAGTACCAGAGGATTTAGATTCTCTCCGGTAGTGCTCACCTTTTCGATTAAAGATTCTTCTAAGTAAATCCGAACTTCTTTTGTGGTGTAGATTCATATTGAGGCCGCCATGTCTTCAAGAGATAATATAAGGGAAGATAATGTTGATTATGGTGAAGAAAGTTCCGTTACTGGAAAACGAGGTAGAAAGTCTCGCTCTATAGTTTAGAATTTTTTTGAGAAATTACCTGTTAATAGTGAGGGGAGACAACAGGCTAGGTGTACAAAATGTGCCCAACTGTATATGGCAGACTTAAAGTCTGGAACATCGAATTTGAAGCGACATCTTCAAACTTGTTGTCTTGAACATGACACAAATGAGTTGGAGTCACAACTACCTTTTGATCAAGATGCCTATCGAAAGAAACTTTCTGATGTCATAATCAAGCATAATTATCCCTTTAAGTTTGTGGAACATGAAGGAATCAAAGAGTTGCATAATTTCTTGAATCCAGATGTGAAATCAATCTCAAGAAATACCGCAAAGTTGGATATTTTGAAAGCTTATAAAAGGAAGAAAGAACAACTTAAACATGCATTGGAATTAATTCCAAGTAGGATTTGTTTGACTTCAGATTTATGGACTTCTCTCACCACAGACGATTATATGACTTTAACTGCTCACTAAGTAGATGAACATTGGGTATTACAGAAAAGGATATTAATTTTTCGTCATATACCCCTCCTCATAATGGACCACTTTTAGTAGAAAAAGTGATTACTTTTCTAAAAGAATGGAGAATTGAGAAAAAAAATTTCACCATTACTTTAGATAATGCAAAGTATAATGATGGTTTGATTGATTTGTTGAAGAATCATCTTTCTTTAACAAATATTTTGATATGTGATGGTGAATTTCTTCATGTACGTTGTGGTGCGCATATCTTGAATCTTATTGTTCAGGCTGACTTGAAAATGATTGATGGATCTGTGTATAACATTCGAGAAAGTGTCAAATATGTTAGGGGTTCAGAGGGAAGGATGATCAAGTTTGCAGAATGCATTGCACAACTGTCCATAAAAAGTGGTAAAAAAGTATGTCAAGATGTGCCAACAAGATGGAATTCAACTTATCTTATGCTTGAATGTGTTTTATTATATCGTCGGGCGTTATGCCAGTTGCAATTGATTGATACTAACTTCAAAATTTGTCCATCACAAGAGCAATAAAACATGGTTGAAAGGATAACAAAGTTTCTCAAACCTTTTTATAACATTACAACATTGTTTTCAGGAAGTCAATATCCCACTTCAAATTTGTATTTTCGTAGCGTATGGAAAATTCAAACACTCATACTAGAGGAACTGAATAGTCCAAATAAAGTTATAAGTTCCATGGCATAGCAAATGAAGGGGAAATTTGACAAGTATTGGAATTGTTATAGCATAGTGCTTTCCTTTGTCATAGTGCTTGATCCTCGTTATAAGTTAAAGTTTGTTTGAATTTGCATTTGCAAAGCTTGATCCTGAAACATGTGAAGAAAAGATAATGAACGTTCGAATGAAGTTGCATTCACTCTTTCAAGAGTACAAGTGTTTCTCCTCGTCCGCTTTTGCAACTAATCCATCCACAATGAGAAATGCTTCTAGTGGAGTAGATGAAGATGAAATGGATGTAAGTAACATCACTAATTGCTATATTTATACTTTCATAGATTTATTAGTAATTTTCTTATATATTGTGTTTATATTAATGTAGGAGTTTGAGTTATTTGAGAGAGAACGTTCCGGATTGAACAGAAATAAATCACAGTTGGATCTATACTTAGAAGAATCTTTACTTGATCGGAGACAAAATGCACAGTTGGATGTTCTAAGTTTTTAGAAAGCAAATAGGACTCGATATCTAGAGCTTTCATTGATGGCATGTGATGTGTTGAGCATTCTCATTACTACAGTTGCCTCAGGATCAGCTTTTAGTATTGGCGGCCGTATCATTGAAAAATATCGTAGTTCAATTTTGCCGAAGAATGTAGAGGCATTGTTATGTACTCGAGATTGGTTACATAGTTTAGAAGGTAAAATTAACTCTAGCAATTTCATGCTAATATTATAATTAATTGTTTTGAGATTTACAACATTATAATTTAATGTTATGCACTTGTTTTAAGCAGTTCAAGAAGATTCAGA
>CM042187.1:12157912-12225968 GCA_023539305.1 Ilex asprella | reverse complement strand
GCCTGACCCATAGGCACTCCCTATTCTTCACAAAGGAAGTTAGCTTTGAAAAGTCAAAAGCCTTTTTCCCAAAGTCCATTATGTGTTGGACAAAAAAAATATGAGTTCTCCAAATTTTGTTAGAAACAAATACCCTTGCTAGCATAGACATCCATGATAATGATGACAATGGGTCATTGAGTTTGTATATAAAACAAACACATACCAATTAAACTAGTAGGTGGCCATGAAAAAATCTCCAAATAAAATCTAATTGAGACTTGGAATACAAATCACACACAATAAATTTTCACCTTGGCTTACATTCCATCAAGTCATCCAATCAAAGTGAACTTGACTACTGTTTTCGTCAAATACTCCGAATGGTGCAACTCAAATAGTGCAAACACCAATCAAGTCCAAGCAATGCTTGACTTGATCACAGGTACCAATTTAGTAAATATATCTTCTGGGTTCTCTGCTATGACAATTTTTTTTACTGTGACAATACCTTGAGTCATAACCTCACGAATGAAGTGACACTTAACATCAATGTGCTTGGTCTTTTCATGATACTTGATTTTTGGTCAAATATATTGCACTTTAATTATCACAAAACACAGTAGTCACCTCATCTTCCAAGCTCAAATCACATATCAAACCTCTTAACCAAATTATTTTCTTAACTACATATGATACTGCCATGTATTTTACCTCTATGGTAGGCAAAACAACTATAGACTGTATAATCGCCCTCCAACTTATAGTGCACCCAAATAGAATAAAAACATAACATGTCAGAGATCTCCTTTTATCTAGATCACACGCGTAATCTGAATCAACATAATCAACAACTGTAGGATCGATGACATCACTTTTACTAAATATTAAGCAAACATCCGTAGTGCCTCTCAAATAACAAGTATCCATTTCACAGCATGTCAATGAGCATTCCCACGATCAGCCTTGTAACGGCTAACCACACTAATTGACTGCAAAATATTTGGACAAGTGCAAACCATGGCATACACGATGCTTCCAACTGCACTAGAATAAAGGAACACGAAACATAAACTAATCCTCATTCTCACTCTGTGGTGATAAAGCTATTGAAAGTCTAAAGTGAGCGGCAAGTGGAGTACTCACAGGCTTAGAAATTTTCCTTCCCAAACCACTCAATAACTTTGTCAATATATTTATTTTGAAATAAATATAACATATCTATTTTCCTATCCCTGTGAATCTCCATACCCAAAATTTTCTTTGCATCACCCAAAATTTTCATCTCAAACTCTGAACTCAACTGATTCTTCAACTTGTCAATCTCTAGCATGCTCTCAGCAACAATAAGCATGTCGTCCACATAAAATAATAAATATATAAAATAATCATGTGACAACTGCCTGTAATACACATAACTATCATAATTACTGCTAGAGTAACCATGATTTACCATAAAAGTGTCAAAACGTTTGTACCAATGTCTTGGAGACTGTTTTAAACCATATAATGATTTTTTCAACAAGTAAATATGATCTTCTTTACCTTGAATAATAAATCCCTCTGGTTGATGCATGTAGATAGTTTCCTCAAACTCACCATATAGAAAAGTTGTCTTCACATCAAGTTGCTCAAGCTGTAGATTAAGTGAATCAACCATGACAAGCAATCCATGAATAGAGCTATGTTTCACAACTAGTGAGAAAATTTTATTGAAGTTCATACCCTCTTTCTGATTGTAGCCCTTGGCAACTAGCCGTGCCTTGTACCTTGCAGAGTTAACCCATGGAATTCTTTCCTTTTTCTTAAAGACCCATTTACAACCAATAGTCTTCATACCCTTAAGCTAATTCCCAAGTCTAATTCTTATGAGGAAATTTAATTTCCTCAGTCATAGCAACGACCTAATATGCATACTCATTACCTGTGATAGCTTTTGAATATGTGGAAGCTAGGCTCTTGAACATCAAACTCCTTTGTTATAGTCAGTGCATAAGCCACCAAGTCTGCATACAAATATTTCTTAGGGGGGTCTAATTTGCCTCATCTCTCTGTATGTTGTAATACTATACTCATGTTGCTCCAGTGGATCATCACCAGAACTAGAACTAGGCAAATCTGCAATAGATTGACCTGAAGTACTTTCAAATATTTTCTATGAAGCTTCCACCTATAGCGTCACTTCCTTGCTATAACTCTGTTCTTTCCCTACAGACACTACAAACTCATTTATCGGATAAAACATGGAAGATTCATCAAATACAACATCCCTACTGATTATAAACTTATGTGATTTAAGATCAGAACACTACAATCTATATCATTTCACATCATTAGCATAACTAATAAATATGCATTTTTTAGCCTTAGGCTAAAGTTTACCATCATTCACATGACAATAAATAGTACAACCAAATATTTTTAAATCAAAAAAATCAGCAAGAGTACCACCATACCTCATGAGGAATCTTCAACTCAATAATAGTGGATGGAGAACGATTAATCAAATAGCAAGCAGCGTTGACTGCCTCAACCCAAAAATCCTTAAACAACTCTGCATTATAGAGCATACAATGTGCTCTCTCTGAAATAGTCATGTTCATCCTCTTTGCAACCCTATTTTGCTGTGGAGCGGATCGGATAGTACGATGTTTGACAATGCCTTCATCTCTACAAAACTCATTAAATTCACCTCCACAAAATTTCAAACAATTATCTGTTCTAAGACGCTTGAATTTCTTGCATGTCTGTTTCTCAATCAAAGTATCCATTGCTTGAAAGTCCCAAAACTATCACTCTTACATTTCAGAAAATACACCTAAACATTTCTTGAATAATCATAAATAAAGTCAAAAGAAACTGAGTGTCACCCTTAGATGGAACCTTAAAAGGACCTCAAAGGTCTGAAGGAATATAATCAACTGTACCTTTAGTCCAGTGAATAGTTGTACTGAACTTGGCTCTATATTGTTTCCTGAAGGCACAATGTTCACAAAAATCAAGTTTCTCAATTTCCTATTTACCAAGTAAACCCTGTTTATACAAAACTTCCATGCCCCTCTCACTTTTGTGGCCTAAACACATATGTCATAACTAGGTAGTATCTAAATCTGAAATTTTTGAAAATGACACACTAACCGCACTAATCACAGTATCACCATGAAGAACATAGAGGTCATTAACATTTTTACCTTTCATCACAATCAGGGAACCCCTGCAAACTTTCATAACTCCACCTTCAATAAAAAACCTGCAACCAATGACATCTAAGGCATCCAAAGAAATCAATTTTTTTTAATTCTAGAATATGTTGTACATCTGTCAAAGTCCTCACAATCTCATCATGCGTCTTAATTCAGAAAGTACATATTCCAACAATCTTTCATGCAATATTATTACCCATCAAGACTGAACCACCATTGATTGACTTATAGGTGGTAAACCAATCCCTATTATGGCACATATGGTAGGAACAACCCGAATTAAGAATTCACTCATCATTAAAACACATATCAGAGACAACAACTGTAAGGATATTATTTAAACTATCAGATGTATCTTTTGCAAAACCAGCAACACTAGAGGAATCAAAAGGATTTGATTTTTTATGTCCCTCTTTATTTTTCAACTTAAAATAATCTCATTTATAACGGCCAATTTTGTAACAATAGAAACATTCAACATTATTCTATTCTTCCTAGGCTGTGATCAATATTCAAAATTTTCTTTTCTTTTATCTGAATTTATTTCTACGGATCGACCTCTATTATTATTATAGGAATTACCATGATGATCCTTTACAAATAGACCCTCGGCCTGAGCATCATTGTCCTTACTATTTAATGTAGTACGCAATTCCTTAGAATTCAAAGAGAATTTCACATCAACTAAGGAGATTGAGTCTCTCCCATACAATATCGAATTAACAAAATTATCAAACGAATCAGACAACGAGCATAACATAATCAGGGCTTGATCTTCATCCCCAATTTTAATATCTATATTTTTCAAGTCAATAATAATTTTTTTAAATTCATCAAGATGTTCATTAATGATCGTACTTATTAGACCCAATTATGCATGACATGCATATTAGCATAATTATGTGGGCTAAATTATAATTATGTGAAACTATTAAAATATTAATTAAATTAAATCTTTCGTACACATGATGTGTGTGAGCATGCATTGGGTATGTGGACCCCGTTAATGACGTATTCGTGAGACCTATTATAGGAATTTCATGTGTGAAATATTAGTAGGTTGATTTCAAAATCAATTGAAAAACTTGGGGGAGGCAAGTGTAATTAAACCATTACCTTTACATGTGTTGGCATGTTAAAAAACATGTGTGTCGTGTGTGTGTGCATGTGTGCCGTGTGTATGTGTGTGTGTTTTAAGGTGAAGAGGGTTGTGTGTGTTTAAGTCCTAAAGTAGTGTGTGTGTATGTGTGTGTATGTGTGTTTAAATATGTTGTATGTGTGCGTGTGTTCTGCTGGAGGAAGCCGAAACAGTGACTGAGTTAGAGTAAAAGAAAAAGGGAAAACTACATGTGAGTGTGAGTGTGTTGAGCCAAGAGCAAGATGGAAGGAAGGAAGGGAGAGGAAAAAGTAAGTGTTTGGTGGGGTACTCTTAGTCCAAGCCGAGAGAGAAATGAAGAAGGTATATAGAATAAAATTTTAAGCATGTATGTGATTAATTTGAGATGTACACATATATATATGTGTGTGGGCTGTTTTAGTTAATTGTATGAGCTGATTTATTTTAACTTTAATGGACTGTTTTGCTTAAGTTTAATTAGTGGACTGTTTTGTTTAGTTTAATTAGTGGTGGACTGTTTTGCTTAATTTTAATTAATGGACTGTTTTGTGTTATGTTAAGAACAAAATAGATTTTTTTTAGAGTTTAATTAAGTGCATTGGTATACTTAAGGGACTGTTAAAGAATAGGTATTAAATTAGGGGTAAGAAAAATGTGGAAGATGTATATGAAGATGATTGGGAGGTTTTCATGGGCTAGGATGGAACCGAAAAATTATGGGCATGAAGAGGAGAGTTGAAGAGTAAAATTAGGGGGTTGATTTGTATGTTTTAGTGAATGTGCGAGTTTAGGTAAAATTGTTTTAGAAGAAATGTACGATAGGAATTGGAAATGGGTGTCGGTAACGCCGAAATCCTGATTTCTAAATGTTATTATCACATGTGTAAATTTTAATCCAAACGACCTGAAATTTTGCAGGCAGCATTTTTAAATAATGCTTGATGTGATAATATGAATTTCGAATGCAAATGAGCATAATATTCTGTACAAAATATATGGAATGCCGGAAGTGCGATTTTTAGGATTCGGGGTCGAAATATGTAAAAATGGACCCCCGATCAATGTGTTTAACCTACTAAATCCTAATTGTAACTAATGTGAGTAATTATAAAGATTTTGGGAGAAAATTTGATCCATAGAATAAAAGTGCTAGTGTGTGAATAGATAGTGCGGTAATTAGAGTTACAGGGGCACTTTGGGATGCATTATTTTGTATGCATTAATGCATGATTAATTATTATATGAGATAAAATATTGATATTGTAATTACAAATGTGATAGGTGGAACAGGTGAGACAGTTGGGGTTAGAACAGATACGGTGACACCAGAAAGATCCATCGATAAAACTGAAGGGTTGTAGACCTGTATATTTGAGGTGGGTGTATATATTTATATGTTTTAAAAATGCTATTATAATATGATGGTAAATGAAAGAATTTAATAGTAATTATCTATAATTATGTGCTATGTGTTTATATGATTGGATGATGTTTTGTACTGTGTATTGTGTATTGTAGAATGTGGCGCACTGTTTAAGACAGGGGCGTCGATGCCTGATCACTGGGTGTGCAGTGATGTACTAGCACTGTAGTTTTTCCGGGAGATTCGGGAGACACGGATCCATGTGGGATCGATTACCCGATGAGGGGTAGTGTGGAGGTGATGTGGCTTGTGAATTCTTTGGAATTGGATTGGTGTTGTTGTTTGACATGTGTATTTATGTAGTACCTACCTATTTCGGTGTACTATTATCACTTCCATTTCATATACAGCATGTATACTCACTGAACGTGTGGTTTAGCTTATAGTTTCTCTTTTTCAGGTACTGTACAGAAAATTTCAGATCTATCCACTGTCCAGTTAGTTGAATTGTGTCTTGTGGTATTGAATTCAGTCTAGAGTGTTTCAACGAAGTTTGTGTGATATTACTCAGGTTATTGTGTAATTATTTTGCTGAGTTGTATAGTTTATTTATAAAAAATTATTATGGCAGGTTAATAGTATATATATTTGTATATGGACTCAACAAGCATACTTTGTGATGTATGTTATGTGGGTGTGGGACTTTTGTATATGTCTATAACCTGGAAAAATAAACAATTGGTACATGTGTTTATATGTGGTATAGGTTATGAGACAGGTTTTACCATCATGCTTACTGACTAAGGTGATGGGTGAAAATGTCGCACCTGTGGGATTATTTAATGTTTGATTGGTCTAGATTAAACATAAATGTAAACAGATGTATCAAAAACCTAGTCGCGTCTCATCCTTCGGAGACCGGGATGGGGCGTGACAGTACTTTCCTTCATCTTAAGTGTATACAACCGTTGCTTCAAATACTAGCGGTTGGCAAGAGACTTCTTCATATATAAACTCTCCAGCTTTTTTCATAGCCCTTTGGTTTTGTCTTCATTGACGACCTCACGAAGAATTTTATTAGGAAAAGACAACTCAATTGCACTTTGTGTTTTTTCTTCGGTATCAGCAACTTTAGTATGATCTATTTCCTTGGATAGAGATCCATCAATGACCTTTGTCAAACCTTGTTGACGAAGCAATGTCTTTATGTTGATCTACCCTAAACTAAAATTGTTCAAACCATTAAATTTTTCTATCTCGAATTTTGCTACAGTCATCCCGAAACCAATAGCTCTGATACAAGTTTATTATGAACGAAAACCATAAAGTAAAATAATAACGCAACGAAATTAAAAAAAAAAAAACACACAAGATTTAAGTGGTTCGGCTCAACAAATAAACTTACGTCCATGAACGAAATACAACGACCAAATTTTACTATTAAAGATTAGAGATTACAAAGTTCTTGAAACAAATCAATGAGAGAATAACCACACACTCTATTCTAATATTATAGAAATTATTGGGCCATTCAAAAATAGAGCAAACCAAATAATTTTTGGCAAAAGGAAGAACTTGTGGTCGTCTTCACTCCGCAAGCCACTAAAGACCGAAGCTTTATCAATTACCCCACCTTCTTGACAAAGGAACCTAACTTTGAAAAGTCAAAAGTCAAGTCTTTTTCCCCAAAGTCTATTACGTGTTGGACAAAAAAAAACGAGTTCTCCAAATTTTGTTAGAAACAAATACCCTTGTTAGCATAGACATTCATGATAATGATGACAACGGTGACAACGGGTCATTGAGTTTGTATATAAAACAAACACATATCAATTAAACTACCGGTCGCCCATGAAAAAATCTCCAAATAAAATTTAATTGAGACTTGGAATATAAGTCATACACAATATTAGGAATAAACAATTACTTAGGAATATGCGTTTAGAAGTCTTTCTTTTGATTGAATTACTGAACTTCTTTTTTTTTATTGTACTTGCATCTTAAATCCTATTTTTCTTAATTTTTTTCTTTAAACAAAATCATTCCCTCCATTTTTTGATTGGATTTGATATATGCCTTTGATATATTATATAGTATCTCAAAAAAAATAGTGCCTAAAAAATTTTCTTCACTTTTCTATTGGAAAATTCAATGTTTAACACATCATCAGATTAACTATTGACAGTACTTGCCCATATTTGACTTTCCTATCCCAATTTGGCACATAATAAATTGTTCATGTTTTAGGGTAGGAGTGTGGGGTTGAGGGAGAGAGAGGTGGTAGTGGCGGTGGGGTCCCGCAACGAATCATATGACTTTATGTTTTTAAGTGTTAACTACCGTAAACATTTTAATTATACTTATATTTTAATCATAAATAAATATTATAACCACTTAATTATATTCTGATCACTAAATTGTCTTTTAATTACAATAAAAAAAGTGTATTGCACAGGTATCCTAGAGTCTTATCATTTTTTCCTTTTTTTTTTTTTGGATTACAGGGTCTCTTTAGAAGTTAGCCAACATAATTTAAGTTGGATTAAAGTATGTCCCTAAAGGGACAAGAGTATCTAGCTCTTAGGGGGTGTGGGAATAAATTGAACTTGAGACGGTTATCAAATATCATACTCTCAACTACTGGACTACCCCTAAAAAAATTTAATGGTAGTTCTTTGTGACGATTCTCTTCATAGTCGAAAACTTAGGATGATTGACGATTGGTAGAATATTCGGGCGAGCTATTAAAGGTGATTTACTTTGGGTCCTAACACTCATGGGAAGTTTTTCCCATAAAAGGTCAGGCAGAAGAAATTTGTCACATTAGTGGGCTTAGAATCGGCAAACAATCCCTTTCAAGAGAAAGTATAGGTCAAGTAAACCTGCACTTCATTTCTTTGTATGTCCCATGTATTTGCTGGGAAGTGATCCATATCTTGACTTGGAAGACCCATTTCCCCTTTCCAAAAAAGAAAATTGGGAATTCAAACTATAACCATGAATTAAAGGTAAGAGTTTTCTGGTTAGGAAACTCATTTAACGTTGAAGACAACTTTCAATTTCATAGGAAGAATATTTTGGAGGTATTAAAAATTGTAGATTTAACTACTTACTAAAAAAC
This sequence comes from Ilex asprella, assembly GCA_023539305.1. Taxonomy (NCBI): domain Eukaryota; kingdom Viridiplantae; phylum Streptophyta; class Magnoliopsida; order Aquifoliales; family Aquifoliaceae; genus Ilex; species Ilex asprella. Next base: position 12,217,185 of record CM042187.1, on the reverse strand, counting down.
ATAGTTATCAAATCGTGTATCGAAAGGTGTATCATTTTTTAAAAATAGTGTATCGAAAAATACAACACAATTTTAAATAATCAATAATAAAATATATATGCTTTTGAAAAAAAATCATAGATTCATAAAAACATAACATTTCATTAATATTCACCTATTATTCAAGTCACCAATATAATTTATTAATATTAAAAAAATAATGAAGGATATCAAATTAAATTAATGGTACTTATGTATACTTAAAAGTAAAAAGTTATAATGTAATGGGATAATAAATGTAATTTTTTATTCTTATAACAAAAAAACACAGTCGTGAGTCTCGTGATGGCGATGGTCGGTGCAGATGCCGGAGAGAGAGAAAAGAAGAAAATACCTGGTGGTTGGTACCTTGTGGTCGCAGCTCACAACGATGAAGAGAGAGATCGTGAGATAAAGAGAGAGAGATCGTGAGACACAGAGAAAGAGATCGTCAGACCTAGGGTTTCATCCGAAATTTACAGGTTATGGTTGCTATTTTTTTCAATTTCAAAAATTTGTTTGATTTGCTTTTGCTTGAGTGTTTTTGCTAATTTGTGGGTTTGGTGGACTGGTAATTCTTGTCTTCATCTCTGTTGCCTTTTCTTTGGCAATTTCTCTGTGACTGTCAACGATTTGGTAATCAAAAAACTATACGTTCTTATATATAAAAAAATTAAACAGAGACTTTGCTTATCGTTTGTATCAATCGATACGTATTGTATCATAAAAATGTATCGTGTATTGGACGATACTAAGCAAAAATGATACAAAACTCCGATTCATATCGTTTTACCTATGTGTCATGACGTATCGTACGATACGTAACGCATATCGTACGATACTAATAACTATGTTAAAAAGTTGATACTTATTCACAAATAAGTTTAAGTAGTAGACTTAACTCATTAAAAGTCCTCTAAAGAAGATCTAGTCTCAATTTTCTAGGGTCTAAAGCCCAGATTTTATTTCAATACTGTTGGGCCAGCCCTCAGTGGTACAAACCCAATCACAAGAAAAGATAGGTAAAGTGTATGGACTATTATACCCCTCTAGATTTCATCCCTTTTTAAGCATGGTGAGCTCAATGAATAGTCAGCTCAAGTCTGGACACCTTATAGCCAAAAAAAAAAACTCAAGTCAAGAGAAAGCCTAGGTCAAGTAAACATGCACTTCATTTCTTTGTATGTCCCATGTAGTTGGTCGGAAATTATCCATATCTTGACTAGGAAGGCTTCTTTCTCCTTCCCAAAAGGAAAATTGGGAATTCAAACTATATTTGAGTGTCATGCCTTGTATAAATCAACCCCCCCTCTCTTAAAAAACACACTAATTAGATGGAGCACCAGGCTTGGAGATAAGAGCAAGGTGTGATTGACTCTAGCCCGAGAAACTAAGAGAGTAAAATCACTACACACTGGGGCAAGTTTTAGAGAGAGAAGAGAGGACTACGAAGTCCCCAAAGCAATGGCAAGTCATCAACAACAAGAACGAGCACGCAATGAAGCTCACTTTCTGTCAAAAGCTTCATTTGAGTATTCTTTGAATCTTATAGAGCGTCGTCTTGATGAAAGGCGTGAAATACAAAGAGAAGAAGGTGCAAGCTCAGCTATATGCATCTTCAGGCTTCCTCATAGCCTTGTAGGTATCAATAACAAGTCCCAACAACCTGAGATTGTATCAATAGGCCCTTACCATCTTGGCAAGAACCATTTGCTCAAGTTTGAAGAGCACAAATGGTCATTCTTAGACAAACTTCTTTCTCGAACAAGTTTTACTGGAAGAAATCTAAATTTCTATCTTAGTGAGATAAGAGTGCTAGAAAAGCGGACAAGAGAGTGTTACTCTGATAACATCCTCATGTCTAGTCATGACTTCTTTGAAATGATGTTACTAGATGGGTGCTTTGTGATTGAACTCTTACGGCATCTTGGTCATAGTCAAGATGTCATCAATGCGGATGACCCTATCTTTACAAGGCCATGGTTGATTCCAATACTCCTAAGGGACCTCCTCAAGCTGGAAAACCAGATTCCATATTTTGTTCTTCAATATTTGTTTGAATGGTCTCGGGTTTGGGGGATAAAGCTGATAATCTATCTGTTCTTGCTTTGAAAGTTTTTGATCTAGCCTTTCCAAGATCTTTGGAAATTATCTCCACTGACCACCATCTAGAAGCCAAGCATCTACTCGACTTGGTTTACTTGAGTCATCTACCCTCCAATCAAGTCAGCAATACCATAAAACGAGAGGACTATCGTCCATCAAATCAGTCAATACAATGCATTACACAACTACGTTCATGAGGGATCAAGTTCAAGTCTAATAAAGCTAATAGCTTCTTAGACATAAAATTCAAAAACCGGGAGCTTCAAATTCCTACCATTACCATCAATGATTTCACCAGCACCCTTCTCATAAACTCTGTTGCCTGGGAACAATACCAGGAAGATATTGGCTCCAAATACTTCACAGACTATGTCTGTTTCATGAATTGTCTGATCAACCAACCAAGAGATGTGGCATTTCTATGTATGGATGGAATAATCACAAGATTCTCGCAAGATGACCACTCTGTCGTGAATTTGTTCAATAAACTTGGGAAGAACGTCGTCTTCAACAATCGAAATTGCTATCTATCTGAGCAGTTCAAAGGAGTAGAGGCCTATTACAGCAGCTACTGGGGAACCATGATGCGAACTTATTTTAGTAGTCCATGGTCATTTATTTCAGTCTTTTCTGCTTTCATTGTCATAGTTCTCACTATGATACAAACTATCATGTCTATCTTGAGTTACTGTAGACAAATTGGTTAGATTTTTATTTAGGATGTATTAGCCATTTATTTTTATGTTCTTAAATGTATGTTTTTAATCTAAAATGATTAACAAAGATTTAATTGGGGGGGGGGGAGCAACCACCTTTGTCAGAGTCTTTTCTTTTTCTTTTTCGTAACTTCGAGTAAAAAAAGAAACAGTTACTCCCTTTGTATTGTCCTCTAGCATCTTTAGTTGATTTAAATCCCTCTACTATTCTTTTTTATTTTTTCTTTGTAGATAAACTATTATTAATGATTGAAGACCTCTATTTATTCTTCCAACCATAAATGAGTCGGACCCTACAATGTTGAAAATCAAGGCATCAAAATGACAATGTATAACTTAATTGTATATTGTGTGTGTTTAGTCTTCCAACCGTAAATGAGCCGGACCCTACATTCTTGAAAATCATCTGCCTCTCGATCATCTATATTGATCTGGTGTTTTAAAACCTGCCCGGCCCGGCGGGTTAACCCAGTGAGCAGGTCCCCTAACCGGCCCAGTTCTAACAAAAGACTGTTTATGTAAAGAACCCGAGATAAATCCGTTGAACCGATCAAAAACCGATAAACTAGTAAGAACTGGACAAGTTTACCAAACCGGCCGGTTTAACTTCATTTGTATGAATGTGAGATTCTTTTTTTTTTTGTACATGGGAAAAGGAAGGGGTTTATCTAAACCCCACAGTAAAAGAAATACAAGAAAGGTCATTCAAAAGGTAATGTCCTAACACAGGCGGTGGGATTTCAAAAATTACAAAAGAATCATGTTGTTGCCCTTCTAGGCTTGGCATCTTGTCAATGCAGAAGTTTCTTCTCTCAGTGTATGAGTGATGGGAGTATTAGTCAGTCCCATTAAGTTCTTGCAATTGACAATGATGTTCCTTTCGGGGTGGAGATCCACCAGCCTAGTAGTGATTAGGTTGAGAGCTTCCAAAGAATCAGTCTCCAAGATGACCTTCTTGAGCTTTTGTGTATGAATGATCTTTAGACCTTGAAAAATAGCCCACAATTCAGCTTGCAGGCTGGTAGAGTCTTTTATCTTGCCATAGAAGCCAAGTTGCCACCCTCCTTGGTCATTTCTTAGTAGGCCTCCTATCGATTCAGGGCTTGGAATACCCTTAGAGCTTCTATCCACATTCATCTTCATCTAACCCGCAGGAGAAAAAGACCAACCAATAAGATTAGGGTAATTTGAGATCCCCTGGGTTTGGGAATCATTGAAAGCGTCCCAAGACTCCCGAGCCATTCTCCAAGCTGTCCTGGCAATGACTTGGGAGGGATTGATTGTGTTCCCCCAAGCATTCTTGATTCTTGTCCTTCCAAATGTTCCATAACACCGAAGCAAAAAGAATAGGCCATTTAACTCCTCTCCAAAGAGCATCCTTCTTTGTTTTATAATTCTCAATGAACCAATTATGAAGGTCCATGGATTGATGCTGTTGGAGATCATTTATGCTGAGAAAAGAAATCCAAACCAGTTCAGTTTTCAAGCAGTCCCTTAGGATATGGAGTGTATTCTCATTTAAGGCCTTGCATCTTTCACAAGCAGGATTATCAGTAAAGTTTCTAGTCAACCTCAGGGAATTGGACAGAAGTTTGACGTTTTGGACCAACCACAAAAAGTGTTTAAGTTTCTGTGGGACCCCAAGAAACTCACAGACAGAATGTGAGATTCTTTTCATCATTTGGGTATTTTGTATTTTTTCCTCTTTTGTTTTGCCCTAAATCGATCCACCGACCAGACACCAGCGACATCGACTGAGCACAGCCTCCACCACCAAGGCCGGCCCTAGGCCTAGGCCACTTAGTTGGCTGCCTAGGGCCCCCATTTTTTACAAAATTTTGGGGCCCCCGATTAAGAGTTTTAATTATAAGTATATATATTTTGGGAAATATTATGTATCCTAAATTTACAACATAAATTTGCATCTCAAATAAAAGGGGACCGTTGGATGAGTGAGTCTCATTAACTTTTTTAAATGAAATCTACTGATCTAATTGTCCCCCTTCATTTGGTATGCAAATTTGTGTTACATAACATTGCTCATATATTTTGGATAGGCTAGTTTTAGAGGACCCAAATTTTATTGATAGGTCCATTAACACTTTAACAACTTACTTAGAAAATTGTTCCACGTTGTGAACTGCAGTAAATTGTTAGACTTCTACAACAAGGAAGGATAATGTCTCTCTCTCCCTCTCTCGTCTGTGAAGGAATTAAGCAAATCACATATTTAACGCTAGATTTTTATTTTTCTTTTGGTAAGGATTTCATGCTAAATTTTATTTTTATTTTTTGTTAACAATACTAATGACAGTTGCTTCGGCTGAATTTTTTTTTCAAAACTTAAATTAATAAAATTATCTTCGATCAACTATGTCACAATAAAGATTAAATGGATTAACTATATTATCTATTGAAAAGATATATTAACAAACCTTGAATATCAAAAATTTAATCAATATTTTTGCATCTCAAAAAGGTAGAAAAATATCTTTTAAATGAATATATTTTTATAACTACTTCCTATTAATAAGACCCACTTTCATATTCTTGCCTAGGGCCTCCAAATTTATTGGGCCGCCCCTGTCCACCACCAACGACGACTGAGCACAGTCTAGCTCCAGCCACCAGTAACGAGCATTAGCAACCAGCGACTCCAGTTCAGACACCAGCGACCTTTTGATTTCCAGACCAAACTCCAGCAAGCAGCGATCCCCTTTTAAAACTATGTTTCGAACTATTCTTGAACATTAGCGTTTTTCGTTCTTTAATATTCTAAGGTTCAAACCTTTGAATTCATGCTTCGTGTTCTCGATCATCACGATTCAATGGCGGCGCTTCAATGAAAACGAAGAAATGTATGGTTGGATTGAGGTACGATCGATGGAAAATAGTGTAGGAAATGTGCATTTTCAGAAGTTTTATGGTTTCTACTTGTTGTTTGTAGATATCTTTGAATCTTTAGTCTACTAGTTGATGCAGACGTGTTTTGCACGTGAACTATTTTACAGAATCGATCTGATGAACCCACGCTATATTTAACCCTTAAATATTATCCAACTATTTTTCCAAAACCAATAAGAAAACTCACTTTGCACTCTGCTAGTAAAATACACCACGTTGAATTTTTTTTATCTGTTACAACTTGAACTATATGATATGCCAACACATTAGAGAAATTCTAAATTATATATCTTTTAAAAATAGAGTCTTGTGACTTTTAATATTTATCAAGTTTATTTAATAGTCAGCATTATACTCCTATAAAAACCTCTACATCAGAAGTGTTAAATGTAATTATCTTTCTCACTTTTTTATTCCTTTAGTTTCTTCTTGTTTGATAGTTAGTGCTACATTTATATCCTCGACACTTTTTGTCTTACACTATGAGTAGATGGGGTCATCCTATAAAGATTGTATAATCAATATGCTTCTTTAGCCTAGCAGTTAAAGTGTAGGAATAGAAGAATAGCAAACACAAATTTTTCCCATAAAAGCATCGTTACATTTTCAACAAAGCTATTAAGGATCACTTGTGCAGAACAATGAAAGGAAGAAAGCATAGATAGTTTCCTTTCAAGCTTTTTGATATTCAAATCTATCAAGGATGCTAAAAGAGCAGCTACACAAAATATAGCAACGATGTAATCTTTGTTTACGTTGGACTATTGAAGTTATAATATAGATTGTTTCAACCAATATTAAGTTTGTCATCTTCGAACATAAACTTAAGTGTACGGAAAAATAAAGATTTCTTTTACCAGAGGATCCATGGAAGTAACTCCAAACTTCACAACAAAAATTAATCCATTTCATACCCCAACAGTCTGAATGAAACATAAATAAGAAGTATGCAATCTTATGCATGTGCATGTCCCTTCCCACATACGAATGGAACCAAGATTTACTCTTTGTGGGTAGAGTTGGCTATATAAACACAAGTATTTTAGGATCTACGATATGGTATAAGAAAAATATTGAAGTGAATGCAAATTTTTTGACCTAAAATGCTCATATAAAAGATTAGACCTCCCTTCCATGGCTGCAACAATGCAATGGGTGTCAAGTTTCATAAAAGAAACATCTCTCTCATAAAACCACCAATATTCGGATAGGTGAGTATGACCTGCAATGGAAACATACTTTTTGTAGTTAGTTGTTTCCGCTATTATCTCTCTCTTAGTAATTCTGAACATAGTTCTGTACAAACTAAAAGCTATATAATGTCAAAAATTATATTAAAATTTTCAGTTGTGATACATTTTCCTCGTTGATAACTAATTGCTCGTTTTTTCCTGAATGATACAATAAAACGTGAATTTTGATTGTAAAATTTAAAATATTTGATATTCTATCTTCGATTGGAGTATTTTTTGTTTAAGTATAATATTTCAAACTTAAAGAGTCTAAGTATTATATACCTACAAACTTCAAGAGGGTCTAAGTATAATTTATTAATGGGTATATTTACAGCAGGGGTCTAAGTGTTACGCACATACAATCCTTAGGGGTCTATGTGTAATACTTTAAATGTCAGGAGGTCTGAGTGATTAAATGACAAACTTGAGGGAGTCTGGATGTAATTCTCCCTAAATATAAGGATACGACCGACATAGTTATACTTTAGGAGGGCAAAGATTAAAAAAAAAAGTTTTCATGTATTCTGATATTTTAAAGTAATATAGATAAAAGTAAAAAAAATAAGTAGATCTCACATATTTTAATAACCACCTCTCTATGTCATTTGGTAACCCGCCAAAGTTTGAAAATAACTATCAAGTGGGGTTCATCTTGTCCGCTCTCGTAAGTTTCTTATTAAATAATTATATCATATGACCATGATAACGCCGTGTTAAGGTTACACTAAATATTTACTCATGCAAATGGGTGTTATAGTGAGAGACAGGCCAAGCCCTCTAGAGTAAGAATCAATAGGCCATTGCAAAGGAATCGAATTTGGTGAGAATGGGTCGGGCTGGCCTTGTTTATAGTCCATGTAAGCCCTATACTTATCTTCTCCATGTAAATTTAAACATTATGAACAACATTGATTTTAGGTAAATTTAAACTTTCTCAACACTGTTGAATTTACTTAGTTTTGCTCCTGTCAAAGAAAAAAAAGCTTTTGAATCTTAACAAGTTTCAATAAGCAGAAGTTTATTGCTAAATGTCTCTTTTATTACGAAGACCACTTGGTCACGAATCTTATCTAAAGAATGTTTTTTTATTTTCATTCACGTATTTTAGAAAGAGCCACTATATCAAGTTCTCGTTTAGGTTAATGAAGTATGACGATTTTACCAATAGTTGAAACTCAATCGGGAGATGTTTCGGTTTATATTTCTACTACAATAATTTTCATTACTGATGGACAAATATTCTTATCCGCCGATCTATCTAATGTTAGAATCAGACCTACTATTAATATCAGTATCTCAGCTTCTAGAGTGGGGTTTGCGGCTCAAATTAAAGCTATGAAACAAGTAACTGACACATTAAAATTGAAAGTGGCGCAATTCGCAGCCTTTGCACAAATTTCTTTATCTACTATTCTAAAAAAATATCTTTCTCTTTTAAATAATTTTCACTATAAGGTATTTGTTATGATTTTTTTTTTTTATAATTTCTTACCCCTGGCCGCTCGAAAGATCTGCAATCCTATTTCAAACCTTCAGCCTTTACCAAAAGGCCTCATTTCCTCTGTTGTGTCAAATTGAATTATATGGTGTTATTTTTGGATCATATTATCATGAGTTCGTATCATTTGTGTATCATTGTTATATTTCGAAGAGAAAATTTTAATAACACCTCTTTTAATTATTATATCTTTAAGGACACCCATTAATTTTATGAACTTTCACTGACACACCATGTCAAATTAAAGATATTAATTAAAATATAAATTTATTAAATTACTCATGATATATTTTAAGAAAAATTTCATCCACACCCTTTTTAGATAAATATATCTTCAATAAGATCCCTTTTATTTTTTAAATTTTTTTATGTATTAAAATTTGTTCCCAATTAAAATTTGATTCGAACTAATTAAAATTTATTTTTTATGTATTAAAATTTGAGTACATTAAAAATTATATTTTTTTACATATTAAAAATCTATTTGATGCTCAAATCAATTTTTTATCAATTCGCATTAAATTTTTATCTGTCCGATTTTTGATACATAAAAAAATAAAAAACTTAATTGACTCAAAAAATAAATTTTAATCAACTTGAATGAAATTTTAATAAAGTAAAATAAAATATACATTTTAATCGAATCGAAACGAATTTTAATCAGAGCTAACAACTCAAATTGGATTGAATTTTAATACTTAAAAAAAATTTAAATAGGCTAAAATTTTAATACATAAAAAAATAAAATCAGCTCGAATCGAATTTTAATCGATTCAAATTTTAATATGTAGAAAAAAAATTGAATCAGCTCGAATTTTAATATATAGAAAAATAAATTTTAATCGACTTAAATTTTATGTAAAAAGATTGTTTGGAGTTTATATATGAGTAATTTTGATATTTGAGATAATTTATTTTTGTTATGAATGGTGGTTTAATGGGAATTGATGTTAGTGATAATCACACACGACTGTATTATTTTATTTTTTTAATGTATGCAAAATTCTTCTAACAGTTATCATGATAAAACCCGTTCACTATCTCTTTCTAAATCTATGTGCACGCGAGAAAGGTCACGATGCACGGGAACACCACTTAAAGTTATTTTAAGGAGTTGGTGACAACTTTGTGATTAGATCACTTGCCAATTCATAGAATATGGTTAGTCAACTTGCCTTTGTTCGCCAACCTTAGTTCCATTGTCTCCATCTTACTGAAAATTACAAGAGAGTATGAGAAAAGTTAAAACCATTCTAATTGGATCATTGTAAAATAATTATACTTGTATTGTTAGAGGATAAAAGTGAAAAAAAAAATATTTTTTAAATATTTTGGTATTTTAAAGTAGTATGAATTAATAAAATTAAATATAATTAATTTCATACTAAAAGAAGACCAAAAGACATTGAAGGATATGATTGACTTTATATCAATAGTTAAGAGTAAAAGTGGAATATAAATATTTTTCAAATATTCTCATTTTTTTAAGTAGTATAGATTTATTATTATTTATAATTATTTTTTAATTTTTTATTATATTATCAGTTTGGATGGCTTAACGGTTAAACCAGTAATTCATTGATCCGGTTCGAACTGATCTTCGGGCCGGATTTTAAAACTATGATATTTTCTCCCCATGAATCGAAGTGGGTAAGACTTCTACTTTTGCTTCAATAGCCAAGTGGTAATGAGACATTGAACCGGTCGGGTTCATTCAAGCCGGACGGGTCAGAAAAATCGTCTTAAAAACTGAAAATTGTGGCCATTTTGGCCTAATTTGCTGTTCGACAGTCGACACACTCGACTCACACTGTCGCTCTCTCTCTCAGATTCTTTCTCTCGGCCTCTCACTTGTCTCATCTCAGTCTCTCGATCATCCCAGGCTTCTAGTCCCAGCACTCCAGCGGTCACAACTCACTCAGTCTTGAAAATCATCTGCCTCTCGATCATCCCTCTTGTCTCTCAATCATCTCTGGATTGCTGGCTTGAATCGAAATGGGTAAGGCTTTTACTTTTGCTTCAATACCCATTTGTTTTGAGTTTGTTTTACTAGGAGGTGATTTGTGTCGAAGTGAGCTTCATTGGCATATTGAATTCTCTATCGTAATTTTTTAATTTAGTTTCTTTTGGATGATGCTGAATTGGGGAATTTTATCTTGTACTTCCTCCTAATTTTCAATAATTAAAAAATAGCAAAATAATAAATGAGGAATGGTGAATAAGACAAATTTCAATGCTGAGGGTTGTTTTAGAGACAGAGGCTTTGGGTAATTCTTCTTTCATTTCAATTAATAAGTCTGTTCCCAAAACTAGGTTCTTGGTAAAAAAAAACAAACAAAAACGAGTGAAGTATAATCACACAGAAGGATAACCTGGAAATCTAAAGCAGAATCCCTTTGATACATGCATTAATGTCTTAATATTGTCTAATATACATTAAACATGTTATTTTTTATAATTATTATAAAAAAATTCTGTTTATTATCATTAATAATTATTTTTTAATATTTTTATTATATTCCCATTGATGTCTGGGCTGGGTTTAAAACTAGGGTAAAAATTATAGTTGATCCTTGAATTTTACCTTTGATTTTAATTTGATCCCTGAACTTTCAACTGGCTTAATTTAGTCCTTTAACTATCAATTTTATCTCAATTAAGTCCTTCAATTCATTTTCACCATTCGATCAATGCTAAAAAGGATCATATTGGGCTAGTCTCCAATTGACCTAATGATGAAAATTGATAGAATGACTTAATTAAGACGAAATTGATAGTTGAAAGACTAAATTAAGACAATTGAAAGCTAACAGACCAAATTAAAACTAAAGGCATTATGATTTCCTAAAACCTATGCCCGAAACCCTCTAGTCCCCAATCCCCCCCTTTCTCTCTCTATATATCTCTCATTCTCGCCTGAGAAGGTGACTCTTTTCACTCTTCACCTCTACAGATAGCAAACTACTGAGCACAGTGTGAAAGAATATGTGCAGAGTGAACTTTTAAAAGTGGAAGAAGTCCTATTGCGTGGCAGACAGCTTTTCTCTTCTTATGTGGCATTGAATTACTTCTTGTGGATTTTAGGGATACCCGGATCAGATTTTGACCTCCTCGTAAACTTGGTAAGGTCTTAGGTTCGTTTGAAATTGGTTTGGGGCAACAGAAACTCTGACATTCAACTCTTGATACTGATTTTACAGCTCACTGAATCACAAAGCCAAAGAGTAACAAGTCAACAACCATGGATGGTACGTGAAGCTTCATATTTCCTATCAGGCTAGCACTATATTATTCAGGGTTTTTGACTCACTGTTTAAGATCCCAGTGTGTCATTTCAGTAGACTGCATGTTAGAACTCTGTTGTGAATGTTGGTACGCCACTCCAACTAACAAAGAAAAAGATCCCATAAGTGAAGAAGTGTCATTTCAGTAGACTGCATGTTAGGACTCTTTTGAATAATGTACGCCACCACTAACAAAGAAAAAGATCCCATAACTGAAGAATAAAACAAACTAAAAGAATTGGTGAAGAAAACTAAGGATGGACTTATACTAATGGGTTCTCTTATTTTCTGTGTTTACTTTAATAGTTGATTCACAGCCAACTATGGAGGAAACGATTTTGGTTGGTGATGATCTTATGATGGGCCCACCATCACCGCTCATTCCACCTGAAATTGCCTCTCATGTGCTTCAAGGTGTTGATTTGTGTGATGGGATATTGAGGAACCTGTTTTTGTGTAAGTTGTACCTCACCCCCTTGGCTATCTTTCTTTGTGGGTGTTTGGTGTTGCTTTGGTGATTCTCATTTTTGCCTCTTTCCTTTGTAAATAATATTATAGGCCTGCAAATCAATGATATTGAGCCATTCTGTCAAGATGAGATTGCTTTATACCGGCAGTGTGCAGAGAAAAGGGTGAGGTTATGATTGCTTTCATGCTTAATTATGAAATTTTTCTTAGAGCTTTTAGGTGTATATGTTGTAAATGGAGTTTCTAAAATGTGACTTGATTCATGTTTATGTCAGCAATCTCATTCCAAATCTACATATGTAGGATAAGGAACTCAGACAACGGCTTCAAGATAGTGAGTGTAAATTGGGTATATCAATGCCTTTAGACGATGCAAAGGAAAGAGCTGCACAGCTAGAATCAGAAGCCACATCCTTGGAGAGGTATTGTTTACTCAATTATGGAATGATAGGATAATGTAGTGTGAAATTATGTTGCACTAACAAATGTATACCCATTAGGATCTACAATCATACAACTTCTACTATTGATTCCATCACACTATGTTTGTTCTTAGTTTATTGCAATATTACTTCAACTCTAGGATTAAAAATTTTGTGTAAGTTACGAATAGGAAAATGAATAGTATTCCTCGATCATCACACAACAACATTGAAGTTTGTGTAAGTGGAATTCTGTCAATGTGCTTTCAAATACTATATAGGGGACTAGCTTTATATACGTTACTAGTCATGCTGCTAGTTTTAATGCTAAATAGAGATGGGAATCACACTAATTTTATCCTGTCTATAATGATTTGAATCCTGAAAAGTAAGATGCAGTTGCAATTTTAAGTCTGACCTTTTTTGCAAATATCATGTGCTATGCATTCTGATATATGTCAAACTTTATGTTTATGTATCTTATGTACTTTTGGGATATGTTAGTGTACATTCTATATGTATGTTTATAACATACATGTTACATAAATTTAATATGGAATGTGAATATTTTATGAATCTGACATAATCAGCGAAGTTGTACAAAATAGATTTGGGTATTGGATAGGATTCTACTCGACCGTAATTTGATCCTAAGGCATTTATTTATCAGCCTGATGTGTGATGTGTTCAAAGCATGATTCTTTTTTAGCTTGGCATATGAGATATAGCCAAGGATTACATTTTTTGTGATGCCTTTTTTTTTTTTGTATAGGATCTGTACTGTTAGCACCTATATTATGTGTTTGGTGTTGCTTAAAATGGGCTATGGATTGTTATGACATTACCTGTAATCACAAAGTGCATTTTGTCCCTTGAGTTGCAGTATCCCTATGGATTGGTATTCTCGATGGTTGATGATGTAGATGGCAAACTATTATTTCGTCTTTGTCATAACAGCCATAAGATTTTTCACTTTGCTTTCTGTGATAATTTTGTGTTACAGAATTATCTAATTGCTTCCAATGATCTTATTTTTCCATATGTAACTAATTTTGTGTTATAGGCGCTTGATCCTGGCTAGTGGAATTGAAGGTATGGAAGGATTTCGGCAGAGATGGAGCTTGCATGGTCGCCTTACAGATACCAAGTAATGTCTACACCCATCCTTACATTTCCATTGAGACAGCATAGCATTCATATATGCCGACTCTTGCATATTCCAGGTGACTGAATTGTAGGCATGTCGACACCAATTCAGTTCATATCCAGCTCAACTCAACTCAATTCGTTTACCATTAATAGCTACCACATTACTCTTTCTCACCGGTGCATTAGTAGGTCGTCTAAAAATATTTCCGAACAATCAAAGTCGATTCTAGCTTATTTTCTCTCCTAAATGTACTACCTCTATTTTTTACAGATAGTCTCATTCCTAATCATATTAAGTTTATTCAGTTCATATGCCACTGGATCAATTAGGCACAGAAAACTAGAAGAAAAAATGTGGTGCATTAGTTAGCTATGTGATGTATTCATGTCTATGGGCATTATTGGGCCAGTGAATCACATTTGCCAAATTGGTAACAATCATATAAATAAAACTATTGTCACAGGATCTGCATGGTGATATATGGTGTGGACTTTCCATCATATTTTTATATGGTGTTTTTTGCAATGAACATATTTCATTCATTTCAGCATCAATAAATTTTATGAGAATGAATTTCCTCTTGAACTCCCTTTCTTTCTCATCTTTCTTTGTCTCTTTTTTAAAATTTGTGCATGTATAATTAATGGACATTTAGAGAAGCAGAACTCTTTAATCCGCTTTTTGTGATTATTTTATTCTGTATTGTATTCACAAGAAGCCTTGGGCAGGAAAAGACTGGAAGCCTTGAAGCAGGGAATAGAGAAGAGAAGAAATGATGAGCCAGCTAGAGCTTCAACCACAAAAAGATGGTTCTTTTGGTGAAAGTCAGTTGGCCCTTGCACGATCACAATATGCGACATCACAGAAAATGAGCGGTTGGTTTACTGGATATGCTCTGTGGGGCTTATTGTGTTTTAATTTGCTGTTGTCCTCGAGAATTCTGCACCCTCACCCAGATGTCTGGAGATCGTAGTGTAGTTCATATGGGCTTGGCTAAGGCTTGTGTATTATTACAAGGTTTATGCTGTACCCCGTCTAATTGTTGACACAGGATGCATATTTGCTAGACAAAGAAAGAAAGAAACAAGACGGTATGCACTTAAATACTACCCCAGATGTATAGGAAAGTACCGTATGAATTATAAAACTTTTATTGGAAATAAAACTCTTTTTTTCACGATCATTTGTACTATTGTTAGGCAAACAGAATGCTTACCTTCTAATTCATTTTATGACACCACTCAGTGCAATTGACAAATCCTACAGTTTAGAACAAAACATCTCTTCTGCAGCATGCGGCATAAAAGATTCAAACACGCACTGTTAGCAGCTATTCTGCTTTTAATCGTGTCAAAGCATAATCGTATGCCAAAATACAGGTCATAATCAAACAATTATGTGCTGTGACAACCGTCGTTGAGGTTGCCAAAAGTAACTCAGCATTTCCCTAAGAAACTAAGGAACTTCTATTCCAATTATAGAAATTCCCAGATCATCAGCGGTGAAGTGTCATGCAAATTCACGATCGACAAATAGGCTCCGTAGATTCAAAAGGACCCTACCCATTACAAATGTTTTGAGATCATAGTGAATGATAACCACCTCCCAGATCATCAGCTTTTCTGTGTTGATGAGTTTGGTTTTGGTGATCGGATTGGATCAGCACCAATAGTGTTTCCTGTACAGTAATGTTCCACTGGAAACCATAATTGCACAAAAAGCATCATCTAGATTACAACTTCATTACATTATGTAACATTCCCAGTAATCATCTAACATATATCACATAAGCAAGTAAATTTCATTGACCAAAAGGAATAATAGTTGATTTCTGACAAATACAAATTTCAATTCAGATATCTATAACCAACCATTGGCCCTCCACCTCGCCCACCAGCACAAAATTGTAAATACATATATACAGGGGGGAAAGAAATGCCCCAGTTGATCAGTACAGCTGGTTGGATTATATGACCATTTGTCATTGCCAACCAGCAGAATTCGAAACATTTGCACTACATACAGGAACCAGATGTGCGGCAATGTTTCCTAAGCTGTGTATCAACATCACCTCTACTAGAACAGTCCCTTTTAGCTGTCTCAGTTCCAGCATCTTATAAATAGCCTAAGCTTGGTTGCTATATGCGGGTAAAAGAATGAGCAAAATCATACCAGGTCTCAACAGCTATCTGACCTCCAATATCCACGAGACACATTCTTGTAGTAGTTGAAATTTCTGATGCGTTGCTACATTCAAGAAAACCTGCATTTTGTTCCGGAACTCGGATACACCCTCTTTGCACCTAAATGAGCCAGCACATGCACAATGTTCAGCCAAGTGTGCAGCTTTAACCTGGTTGCACTTATGGCACACTAGGTCCTGCAGATGGTAAAGTCTTTCTCTCTGCCGTACGATCTGAAGAAGCGCATTCTCCATCACTCCATGGTCATATGGTTGCCCACACTGTGGCACAGCACATCGCCACTCCTGAGCTAGCAAAGCCCTGTCACGGCACAAGTCTATATCTCTGCAGTCATTGCAGTAGCTGCCAACATAGAAAATTCAGTATTAATTCTTTGAAGATAGCAAAGGGAGTGAATCTGATAGTTGGATCTAAAAAGAAGTCTAAAAAATCCCCTAAAAAGATGTATACTAATTCTGCTAGGAGGAGCCAGACAGCTTCTGAGGTCATGGTTTTAAGGAGTGACAGTGTAACCACACCAGCACAAGCAAACACCAACCGAGCTATAGCCAACTCAATGGCTTTAGTTAGTTTTTTAAGCTACTAAGAAACACAGACAATTCACGGACACGTGTGAGAGTTGAGACACCAACACTCGGTTACATGTCCAATACCTTTTTGGCCATCTCCATACATTTCAGACACTTGTATGACACTTTGTGTAATGTGTCCGACACTTGGGCCATATCTCTGAAAGAGGTGAGTAATACTAAGGATTGAACACCACAATTAGTGCGAAATGAAATTCTGCATAGAAAACATATATCACATTTGCGAATGTGATAATTACCGGGTACGAAGTTTAGGTAGGTCAATCTATGACTAGAAAATAAACATGTGGTCAACACCTATTGAACACCAGTTAAATTTTGAAGAGAGTAAAGCTTATAAATTTGATGTATTGCAATCTTATACCACAGCAAAATGTATGATTGTAAATATTAATCATATTAAAACTTCGGGGAAAATTTTCTAACAAAGCAAAAGATAAATCTTTTACAAAAGAATAAGGATTGAGAGGATGAGATGAGTGATGAATGTATATGCTTGGTATACTTTGTCCCTAACTATGGGTCAGTATTGATTATTATATATCTAGTAGATTTAGTGGTTCTTAAGTAATAATTCCCACACATTTATAATAGTTTGTATGCATGCATTTCTAAGGACACAATTACTGTAGGCTTGTAGCATGTCCTAGTCGCACCAGTGTCTAATTTTAGGATTTAGCGTGTCACTATATCGGTGTCATGTGTCTTTTAAATACCTCATAGGTTAGTGTCAGGTTTAAGTTTAGGATTGGCAATTTTATGACTTGTATTTAGCATTTGAAGATATCAACTTAAGAAGAGCATGGATGCAATGGGGTAGTAGAGCAAATCGACAATGAGCTTGTTAATGTAACAATAGGCTTAAGCCCATTAGGGCAAACCCTAACTTCTCCTTCCCCTATATATACTTGTGTATATGTTTGAACAGTTGTATCTTCTTCTACATAATATATCAATACATAGCTTTTCTCTCTTCCACATTTCAACCATCTTAACATGGTATCAAGAGCAAGTTTTGTCTGCACCTGTTCTTCCTAAAAATTTTCGTAACCCTAAAGTTTCCGCCGCCGCAGCCTTTTTTACTATCCCGAAACTTTTGTCGCTACTGCAGGCTCCATTCTAGCTCCGGTATCACCACCCACCACACCCTCTTCTTCGTCTCGACGAGACGAACCCAACGCCACCAAAATCACCGCCACCGGATGCCCAACGCGCTCACACGCGCATCCAACAACCCGCTGTACCACCACTTGTTTGTGTCTCGGTTTTTCGTGCTCTACAACTCAATCAGAGCTCCAACCCTATCTTACCATATACCATCCGAATCCTCTCGACGAGACGATTCCACAGACATAAAGCCCATCTCAGTCCGATGCTGCACGTGCCCACACGCACCACCTGAAGATTCTACTGCCAAACGCAGTCTGATCCACGTGCCACCCACTGCCCCTGCCCTGCCACCTAAGCGCCACATCAGCGCCACGTCAGCTTTGACCACTGCCATGTCATTGTTGACTGCCACCTCACCAGTGCACTCTTTCTCCCGGTTCAAGTCTTTAGTGGCCGGTTTTCTGCAAACTTCAAGTGGTTCTTGGGGTTTTTGGACGTTCTGAATCCATTTTCGGCCTCCGTTTTCTGATTTGGTAATCACAGAATATACTTCCTTCTTTATTTGATTATTTTCTATACTAGTTCACCTTTCTCTTTGCGCCTATGGGTGAGTCGGATTTACCTCGGGTTATTATTACTATTCTGGATGAATCTAATTATGTTGTGTGGGCTTAAGAAATGTCTGGTTTCCTCCGTGGACAAAAATTATGACATTACGTGACTGGAGATATTACTGAACCCAAGGAGAAGGCCGACGAAGATAATGCAAAATATGTTGAGCATCTAGATGAATGGGATAACAAAAATCACCAGATTCTCACATGATTTCGGGCCACCATTATCCCAGAGATCAAACTTCAATTTGGTACACTCCATACAGCTAAAGAAGCTTGAGATCTTCTCAAGCACCGCTACACCAGGGCAGATATCTCAAATCGGTATCGTCTTCTTTCCACCCTCCATAGCATGCGCCAAGAACCTGGACAAACCGTCAGCAGTTTCCTATCTCAGATGACTGCTGTTTGGAATCAATTAGCTCCCAGTGAGCCAACTTGCCAATGCACAAAAGACGCTGATGTTCATGGAACGTATCGAACTGAGACACGCATCATGCAATTCCTGATGGGCTTAAGAGAGGAATTTGAACCTGTACGAGCTTCACTTCTTCACCGGGGCGCGATACCTCCCCTAAACGACATTCTTTCTGATCTATTCAGTGAGGAAACACGTCTTACCACTTTACACGGATCTCATACAGATGTTGCCCTTGCAGCACCAGTTGCTTTTGCCACATCAGTTGTCAAGACTAACCCATCTTCTAAGCCCTTATACTGCAGGTATTGCCATTCACAAGGACATGAATTGCTCAAATGTCCTTCTCGCCTGTGTAAAGTCTGTAGAGAACCTGATCACTATCTTGCAGATTGTCCTAAGCTTCCATCAGGAAATCAGTCAAATGGGAACCAATATCGTTCTCGAGGCTCTCGCAATCGGTTCTATTCCAAGCCAAAGAATGTTGCTGCTGTAGTCACTGATGCTACACCAACTTCATCTACCTCTCTACCTGATTGGAATGATATCTACACCGCACTTACCGAGGCTCTGAATAAAACTGGTAACAATGTCGCCATGTCAGCGACACCAGGTACTTTGATTCTACCTGTTGCAATCACATGACTTCTAATGCCTCTATATTTTCCTCTAAAACTCGTGATGAGTATGCACCCACCATTCACACTGTCAATGGTTCAAATATGTTGGTCATCCACACTGGACATGTTGACAGTTCTCATTTGTCTCTCCCTAACACATATTTGGTTCCTAACCTTACGCTTAACCTTATATCTGTTGGACAATTATGTAATCTTGGACTTCATTTGCATTTTTCTTCTACTGGTTGTCGTGTGCAGGACTCTCAAACAGGAATACTCCTTGGAATCGACCGTAAAGTTGGACGCCTCTTTGAGCTCACTCACCTCCAAGTTCCATCTTCACCATCCCCAAATCAATCAGCCGCATCAATTCCAGCACCCTCACCCGTCGAATTGTGGCACTCTCGGTTAGGTCATACTTCATCCAACCGTTTACGTTCTCTTATTTCTAGTGGTCAGCTAGGTTCATTTCAGTACGAGACTTTTCATTGTATTCATTGTCAACTTGCAAAACAATCAGCTTTACATTTTAATGAGAGTCAGTCAATTTCTCTTGCACTTTTTGATTTAGTCCATTCTGATGTTTGGGGGCATTCTCCTCATGCATCAATGGGTGGTGCTCGCTATTTTATAATATTTGTGGATGACTACTCTCGTTATACATGGTTGTTTCTTATGAAAAACAGATCTGAACTCTTTGAAATATATTCTGATTTTTCTTCTATGGTTCAAACTCAATTCTCTCGAAATATCAAAGTTTTTCGCTCAGATAATGCAATGGAATATAAAGATCGTGCTTTTCTAAACCTACTTCATCAAAATGGCACGCTCCCCCACCGCTCGTGCCCTGGAACCTCCCAACAAAATGGTCAGGCCGAACGCAAACATAGACATATACTTGACACCGTTCGCGCTCTACTCATTTCCTCATCATGCCCCGGACATTTCTGGGGCGATGCTGCCTTAACTGCAGTATACACAATCAACCGTGTCCCTTCCGCTACAATTCAGAATCAGTCACCATTCGAGCGCCTCTTCGGTAAACCTCCTGATTATTCTCAACTCAGAGTCTTTGGTTGCGCTTGTTTTGTTCTTCTCAAACCACCTGAACACAATAAACTGTAACCAAGAGCTCACTTGTGTTGTTTCATTGGATATGATATTGAACATAAGGGGTATCGTTGCTGGGATCCTATTTCTAAAACCCTTCGTATCTCTCGTCATGTCATTTTTTGGGAACATCAAATGTTCTCTTCCCTACGGTCATTTGACATGTCCACCACCACTAACTCCAGATTCTTTACTGATCCATTTATTGTGTTATTTCCTAAGAATCCAATTTCAGGTACTACTGAGTACATTTCAGAACCACCAGTTGATCCTACTTCTCCAGACCTAGCTCCACCTACAGAACCATTAGCTGATCTCACCCCTCCGACTCTATCGGCCGTGCCCGAGGATATTTCTATGTCTGATGAGTCTGCACCGACTCCCTCTGAGAACCATCCTCCAGATCACCTCTGCAGATCTACCAGGGTAACTCATCGTCCTCCTCATTTTGTTGATTATCATTGTTTTTTCACTATACTTCATCTCCATGAGCCTCAATCCTATAAGGAGGCTAGTACTGATCCTCTTTGGCAGAAAGCAATGGATGAAGAACTTTAAGCCCTAACCAAAACTCATACCTGGGATATTGTTGATCTACCCCCTGGAAAAACTCCTATTGGGTGCAAATGGGTGTTTAAGATCAAGACACTTTCCGATGACTCTGTTGAACGATATAAAACCCGCCTTTTTGCCAAGGGATTTGCTCAAGAATATGGCAATGATTATGAAGAGACATTTGCTCCAGTAACGAGACTCACATCAGTTCGTACCCTCCTTGCCGTTGCCGCCATTCGAAGATGGACTCTGTTTCAAATGGATGTCAAAATGCATTTCTCAATGGGAATCTTCTTGAGGAAGTCTATATGCATACTCCTCCTGGTCTGGACGCACCGCGAAACAAAGTTTGTCGCCTTCGCCGTGCCTGGTTTGCCAAATTCAGCACTACCATTCATCAATTTGGATTCACTCAAAGTGCTCATGATTCGGCTTTGTTTATTCGCCATACTAATAATGGTATTATCTTTCTTCTACTCTACGCAGATGATATGGTCATTACTGGAGACGATCTACATGGTATTTCTGAACTCAAGAAATTTCTCAGTGGCCAATTCGAGATGAAAGATCTTGGCGTGCTCACCTACTTTCTTGGTCTTGAAGTTTCATCTGGTTCTAATGGATATTTTCTCTCTCAGGCCAAATATGCCTCAGATCTCCTGTCTAAGGCTAAGATCACTGCCTCAATCACTGCCACCACTCCTCTCGAGCCGAACATCAAACTTACTCCACTCGATAGTTCACCTCTTCAAGATGCCACCCTATATCGCCAACTGGTTGGAAGTCTTGTATATCTTACTGTCACTTGCCCTGATATTTCCTATGTCGTTCATCTTGTCAGCCAGTTCTTGTCCGCTCCTCGGACCACCCATTACTCGTCAGTTCTTCGTATTCTTCGGTATGTTAAGGGTACATTATTCCATGGGCTTCATTTCTCCGCTCAGTCTGCTCCTGTCTTACAAGCTTATTCTGATGCCGATTGGGCCAGAGATCCCACCGACAGACGTTCAATCACTGGTTATTTTTTCTTTCTGGGCAATTCTCTCATCTCTTGGCGTAGTAAGAAGCAAACCGTAGTTGCTCGCTCCAGTACTGAAGCTGAATATCGCGCCATGGCTGATGCAACTCAAGAACTTCTCTGGCTTCGATGGCTGCTAGCTGACATGGGCATCTCTTCTTCTACTGCCACTATCCTACACTGTGACAACCGGAGTGCTATTCAGATTGCTCATAATGATGTTTTTCACGAACGTACCAAACACATCGAGACTGATTGTCGCTTCATCCGTCATCACATTCTCCAAAATACAGTGCGCCTACAATCCGTCAATTCTACAGATCAGACAGCAGACATTTTCACTAAGGCTCATCCGCCCGGACGCTTTCACTCTCTGCTTTCCAAACTCAAGTTCACCTCCCACTTACCGCCTTGAGTTTGAGGGGGGATGTTAATGTAACAATAGGCTTAAGCCCATTAGGGCAAACCCTAACTCCTCCTTCCCCTATATATACTTGTGTATATGTTTGAACAGTTGTATCTTCTTCTACATAATATATCAATACATAGCTTTTCTCTCTTTCACATTTCAACCATCTTAACAGAGCTACTTGTCAAACTATTCCAGTGCAATGTGACCGGACTCGAAATTGAACGAGAATGCTTGTCGGATATCATTGAAAAGAAATAGAAAGAAGTGGTAATCAAAGTGTGAATGTCCATACGAAGTGTCACACGTTACGAAGGTCCTTACTTTATTTTTCCATATTGAGCAAAGAGAACCTATGCAGATATCCAGACTAATGTACTCCTTGACCTTTAGTAAAGGCAGATTAAGCAAAAAAAATTAAAAAATAAAAAACTTTTTTTTTTTAACAGAATTGAATATTTCCCAGCAAAACAAAGAAGAAATAAGATATTTTGCCGTGCGTAGCAAGGCAAAATTTAATATTTCCGGAAGACCTAGGGTTCATAGGGAATCGTGTCTAGGTCAATTAGGTCACATTTACGGGATAGACACACTTCCTTAGGACCATCTTAACCTGCCCTCTAAGTAGGCATAGATTGTTAGCTTCTGGAACAACGCTGATCTACCAGCCCCCTAATGCTGGTCGACCAGGGCCAATCAACCAACCCCGAAGCTAGTCAACCAAGTAGGCAATTCAAAAAAAAAATAGCCGTTGCAATTCACTCTTATTTATATCCCACCTATTTAACGTGGGATGATTGATGCAAGAGAGATTCAAAATCACTTATACACATCTTGAGAGTGATTAAGAAAAGCTTACGTTAATTCATCATCACCAAATCACACAGAGCGGGAGCGAGAGCGGGAGCGAGAGTAAGAGCGCAAAATCACAAATTTTTAAAAAACATTGAGAGCGGGAGCGCGATGAGAGCGTCATATAATATGCATACATATTTACATATATAAAAACTAATAAAAATATAATTTTATATACAAATATTTGATAAATGATTTAAATTTATTTAAATCAAAAAAGATTTCTTGTTAAAAAAAATAAAATCAAAAAGCTTTGAAAGGCATTTTTATGCCTAGCAGCTGATCCCACATCGAATAGACAAGAAAACTTACCACCAGTACTTGCCTATAAATTAGGAGTGAATGTTGTCCTTCTTGGCATGTGCAGGTGATGATCCCTTGAGCTGGAAAGCATTCTTTTAGGTAAGTACAGTAAGGAGAAGTTGGTCTTTTTCAATATTTTGGTTGGCTCAAGTTAGTCTTTGGGCTTTTAACCCTAGTAATAGTGTAATTATTGAGTTTGCGAATTGAGTTTTTGAATTCAGTGAAGTGGGAGCGCGAATTGGAGTCGAATTCGCTCCGAATTCACGAATTAAAGCTCCAAGCGAAAGAGCGTCAAGTATAGTTGGCGAATCTTGTGACTAAGATCATCACCCTCTTCATCATTGGAAAAGTCCGACGCTTAAGGATTTTCAAAGATCATCACTTGGGAGCATTGGGCATTAATTATTGGCGTACATTGCTACATTTATGTATTATTAGACACATTTACTACCACGACTTTAGATTTACTACCACAACTTTAGACTTCACACACTTGGTTTTGCTCACTGTGAGATCGTGTTGTGAATTGTGAGTTATAGTGGAGATAGAAGGCTAAGGGTAAACCTATTAAAAATCCATTTATTGTGGAATTTTTTGTTGTAGATTGGTTATAGGTGAGTCTTTAGGAAAACCTTCACTAAATCCTAGTGAAGGCCTTAGCTAAGGATTCATTAGATAGGTTGGCAAGGAACCCTAGGAAAACTTTTAGGAAATCCTAAGCTATTTCTAGGTTGGGTAGTGATTTGCCCATTTTGTAGACTACAAGGTTATTTGGGGTGAACCTAGAAACCCCCTCATGAGTGGAGTGAGCCTCAACCAAGTGTGGTTGGGAAGAGCGGATGTATGCTAGGAGGATTAGTTGTGTTAAGAGTAGTTAGCATATTTAGTATTAGGAGTAGCTTAGTCTTTTGTTTTATATTATGTTGCCCTTACTACATAAGGGATTCCATTGTGTATCTCACGTTTATGCTCTGACAAATTATTATAGCTGTAATATAGTTTCATTCTTTTCTCTTTTCTCTTTTCTCTTTTCTCTCTTCTCTCTCCTTTGATTTGATCAATATTATCAAGCTGAACCACTATACATCTTGTGTTCTTCGTGGCATGTTATATAATTTTTCATTGAATGTTGGATATAATTAGTATCATTTCCATGAGTTGATACGTGAATTGACTTGCACTAAATTGTTGATAAATTGTTCTAGTTAATAAAAGTGCAAAGACAAACCAATTGGAACTTAACAGAACAAGTTGGGGATTCTGGAACAGAGCCAGTTGACACCAAGTCACAGAAGGGTCAATATTCTACCTTAAGGTGTAAGCTGTTCAACTTTGGGATTAATCACATCTCACTCTCACCACTTATATAGCTGCACCTAATCTTTAAGGGTGAATGGAAATTACCCTTAGTTGTCTAATTAGCCAAACGGATGACCTTAAGGACTTGCATTAAGAAAAAAATCAGTGGTCCTATTCACCCCACTCCATCTAGGACCTGACAATTAGAACCCCCGTTTTCACTAAAACTATGAAACAACTATCAGTATTGTGATATTGCTGATATGAATGGCCTAAAAAAACCATAAAACATCTCACCTTAATGATTGCAAAGGGAAAAAAAAAAGCTGACCTTAGTAAACACAAAATCAAGGATTCAATAAAGCATAAAATATTATCCAAAAGAAATATGTCAAATGCTCTATTGAACAACTAAGTACGTTACCCAAGACAGCAAGGGCCAGAGGACAAGACAATGCATGTACAGATATTGTGGCCAAATGAGTAGCACAGGGATGTTGTGTCACTTTTATTTGTAACCCATATTGCGAAGTTTCCTTCATCATGGCAAAACATAATATAGATATTTCTTTCCCATTTTACCTGCAAATGACATTTGGCAAAGTGAAGGTCATAGAAGGATTCTGAAACTCTGCCTCTGGAGCAAACTCTCTCACATGAACATATTTCAACAAATTCTTCCTCATAATCTGTACAAGAATGAGACAAGATTAGAAGTATTAATTTACTGACGAAGCAAATCTCTGTGAGCCGGATTTAGGTCCAGTTGTCACTAGAAGTTAAGCCAAAACTTCCAACAGAAATCAAGAAAAGTTGAGGTGGAACACAAAACTAAGCGAACTGCCAAATTCAAACAAAAGAAGTGGATATAATAAAATAATGACTCCTTAGTTTTGATATATTTTTTCGTAGTTAGGCATTCACACTTTTCTCCAATCTCCACAAGACATTATTTCGATTGGCAAAGAATAAGAAAGAAAATAACAATAGATAAGGAGGGTGGAAGACAGGGGAGGGTGAGAGAATATATGGATAACATTCAACAACCTATATGATTAAAAAATAAGTGACTGCATGACTTCCATCAAGATATGTGATTAGAAAAGGACATTTATGGGGATCATATATATGTATAACAATAATTTTACTGTATTTAACTAGCGTTAGAAGCACATGAGATTAAAAAAGACTGACAGGAAGACCTAATAAAGAAATATAGTGCCTAAATAATTTAAACATGCATTACCAGAACGTTATGCTGAACATTCTGATCAAGAGCCAAAACAGCACAGACATGCTTAATGAACTCTAGCGCAGGATCCGCCGTATGGATATTACCAACAGGTTGCCGATCGCCATAAGAGTTATGTTGGTCACTAATAGATTTGCTCACTCCCTTCCAATGAAGAATTGTATCACGAACGATCCTTAAAAGCTTGTCTGTGAAGTAAGAGCTGATCTGTAGGACACTAATATAATTAAGACAAGTGCAAAACCTAAGCATAATGGGGATTCAAGAATTTTTATGGGCCTTGGAAGATATATCTTCATTCATACCTGCTCCCTTATATATTCTGTCACGTGTGACTCAATAGTTTCAGCAGCTGCAGCAGTAATCGAAGGAGTGCATGAATTGCCATTCCTCATAGATGCCCTAATTACATCTTGTTCTTGTGCATATTTCCACGGAATATACATAAACTCTGAGACAACCAAAATGAAGTGATCCTGTGTAAATGACCACAAAATGGCAATATCCGTCAGAATATGGAAGACATTATATCCTATAGATAATATTTCATCGTTAATACAGGAACTGAATGCTCTTAAGTCACTGTCAGAAAAAGTATTTGGCCATTCTATTTTCTTTCAGAAAAACCTTAGATGGATAGCCACCTGAGTTGCCTTGGGTAAGTTTTCCGCAACATTCCAGCTTGATACAATATCCACTTGAGATTCATCATGCACACCTTCATTATTTGGTTTTGAAGTACTATCTGGTGATCCACCATGAACTTTAGCCTGAATTCCTCCGTAGTTATACTGTCACAGAAGGAACAAATACATAAAAATACTTATCAGAAGGGTAAAATCTGAATAAAATGTAATAATTATGACAGAGCATAGCATTTAAACGGAGGGTGTCCTGGGTGCTGTCAATACCCTTCAGAACTTGATTTCCCTTATACTATGTGTACCAGATTTTGAATCAGATTTGAAATTCCTTTCAGAAAAATAAGAAGCATCAAAGGTTGAGTAACTCCTAGAATAAAGTGAATAGCTTCAATTGACAGTGGGGAAAAAACGTCGGACCAGGTTCTTGTCCCACTTCCATTCTTTTAAAAAAAATATTGATTAAAAATATTGGATGTGCTTTAAAGAAACGCAGAACGAGGTCAAATCCTGTGGAGTCAAATGTCAAGAAATTTGAACAAACCCAGTAAATAATATCTTAATGATAGACACTACCATCTTTATTTCAATTTATTGTCTTCACCTTGTGTATCAATTCCCTAATAATCTTTCAGTAGAAGAAAGTTCAATCACCAAGAGATATTACACTCCAAGAGGTAACATAGTAAAATAAGTGACACTTAGGCTGATGTTGAAAGTTGTGGATTAATGTTCATTTCACAGGACAACCCTCTTTGAATGTTTCACAGTTAACATCACAGATTATAAAAATTTCTATATCAACGTATTTGTTCTAAACCACTGGACAAGGAGTTACGCAATGTCCGAAACGAATGAATGAGATGTTGAATTCGAAATTTCTTTGTTTTTTGGGTTGTTTCCATCAATGTCTCAGAATGTCTCACAAATGACTTTCCAAATTCTTAATTTGTTACATCCCGTTTCCTAAATTTTTCTGGTACACTCCTGAAATGTTTCCTTTTGCAATCAACCAAAACTATGCACCGAAATACCTTGCTATTGGGTAACTTATGGGAAGAAACACCTTAATTATTGAATTCATCTAATCCCTACAAGTATGTATCACTGGGCATGGCTAGTAGAAAGACACTACCACAAACACCTAAAAAAGACCATCTAATGCTCTGGTGCTTGTGAAATTGTTTATCCTCAACGAGTTAGCTACAACAGAGAAGCGTATATAGGCATTTATTAATAGTGTGCTTACAGTTTCAGTTATGTACATTGTAAAACAAGTATTTTTTTTCGCAATTATCATGCCCATAAGTTTAATTTAGAAGAGAAGAAATGTGGCAGTGATAGCACTATATCTCCCAGAAAATAATCTAGACTTTTCAGTAGTACTGTAGTTCTCTGCTTAAGAGGACACCACAAATTTTGATGTGGCATTTGGACACAGGCAATAGAATGAAGAATGAGTCAAATTTAGCTGAAGTGTGTAAGCTGGATATAACACCAGGATTTCCAGATACACAAATTGCCAGCCTGTTTCATCCCCGACAGCAAGGAAAATGAGCATAGTGTTCTTAATTTATGCACCTTCAGTGACTTGATTTCAACTTTCAAATTAATCTCTCCTTCATTTACCACCCAGTGGCTTCTCGAAAGGATCTTGAAATTTTAATATTAGAACTTAGCTCAATAAGAAGACAACCTGGCAAGGAGTCTTACTAGTAATGTTCGGATCTCGAGGATTGAGTAACTCTCAAAACTCGCAACAAGAAACTTTGACGTCTTTATTTAATGGGATTGTAAAAGAAAATTAGGCGGGTATGAATGTAAAACAATGAGAAGCAAGTATGATGAGCTAACCTGATCCATAAAAAGCAAGGAATGCCAGAACTGTAGGGGTTCAAGCTCAATCCACTCGAATAAGTCCCTACGAAACGCCAAAAAAAGGGATTAGGAAGGCAAGACAAAAGATAACAATTTTTTGGAACTTGGATAAAGACCAACCTAGTTTGCAGAGTTCTAAGCAAACTATCACAGTAAGCTTTGGCTGCTGGTAAATCAGACTTTCCTGTGTCTATAATCACTTTTGAGAAGTTGGCAAATATGATGGTTGCACCCAATTTGCGAAACTCGGCCAATAACAACGCAAACACCTTTTGCATAACCTGTTAGCAATAATAACAACCAACCAATTTGTGTGCGTGTTGATTATGAACATATTTATGGAGAAAACTCAGGCATCAAACAAATCAGCATATTTTAAGGAAATACCAACGATCAGAAAACAAACTTATTTCTACGGTAAATTTTATCCTAATATCTCTTCAGCAGACTTCATTCATTAAAAAATTTTGCCTCAGTGAAACCAAAAGGTGAAAGTGTCGAAGAGAAAAATAAAGCAAGTAAAGAATTAATCAGATAGATAGATTGGCAAGAAAAGAAAAACAAAGGATTACAAGACAATAGAAACGGCAACATGATCTGTATGATGACACACTTTTCTGGAATGCAAAACACTATTCAACTTCATATTTGACCAATCTGGAATGCAAAACACTATTCGACTTCCTATTTGACCAAGATTTTACCTTGTGAAGCATACGATGAACTGCTGGATCATGAAGTTTGGACTGTGGGCTGCCATAAAAGTGGAAAGGTGTTACAGATGACCATAGAACAAGACATACATTTAACTAGGAAACATGAAGCGACCTGCAAAGCCATCGATATAAATGCTGCAATATTGCGTCAGCAAATACATTTCCAGATGTCACTGCGTCCGCAAGGCATCTCTGGATCAATTGTTTGAGGACCCGAAATGCAGGTGCACAAGAGGCAGCCTCGTCGACACAACACTGTTCATTGATATCATGTGCTCCAGGGTTCAAGTCCATGTCTAATCCAAATAGAGCACCTCCTTCCATTTCATTCACTTGGTTGCTCTTCAGAAGAGCATTGACAGCCAGGTGATGAAGCTGTTTAACATAAATAAATGAATCTACCGACCAAATTAGTATAGGCAATAATCTGAAAGAGGAGAAAAAAATGGAAAAAGAGAGGAAATTTTGGACCTTCAGCTCTGCAGTAACTTTTCTGTATGCTCCAGGATAAGTAAGAACAGGTTGATTGACCTGCTTTGGAGAGCCCACTGGTTAGCCCACAGAAAACAACATAAACTATTCTTTCAAAGGCCAGTTTAAAAAATTCCAAGTGTGGATAAAACGATATGACCACCAACTAACTGTACACTTAATATTGACACTAACCTCATCAGCAAAACATGACTCTTCTTCATTAGTGCCTCCTAGGTCTGGAATGCCATTATCAGATATCCAAAGTACCTATGTGACTCAAATTTTAGCTCGGATAAACTAAATATAGCATGTGAATTCACGAAAGGAAAGCTTCACAGGGCATGCAAAAGACTAAGACAATTTAAAATTTCAACATGGGGACTTTAAGGCGTTGTTTAATGCTACAATGTTCAGACGAAGAACTTAAAGAAGAAGGAATTCTATTAGACAGACGATAGCTACATAAAAATTGAGGCTACAAAAAAGAAAAATATAACCAAGAAATAGCGATTCTATCATAT
This sequence comes from Ilex asprella, assembly GCA_023539305.1. Classification (NCBI taxonomy): domain Eukaryota; kingdom Viridiplantae; phylum Streptophyta; class Magnoliopsida; order Aquifoliales; family Aquifoliaceae; genus Ilex; species Ilex asprella. Next base: position 12,186,797 of record CM042187.1, on the reverse strand, counting down.
GTTGGGATAAACAATCCAAGATACGAAATAATATAGTGATGACCCAGAGACACCTGTTGCTGATCTCGTAATGCTCTTGAAAAGAAGATATCTGCTGTATGTATTAGCCAATCGAGTTCGAAATTCCCCAATGGAACCTGCTCCAGGTTGATCATTAACAAAAATAAGCAAACAACATACTTTGGGAATATTAACTCTAGCTATGGATTTAAAAAATTTTACATGGGCATATCTTGAAAGAGAAATTCTCTCATTCAACCACTGAGAAGAACCAGCACATCGTTGCATTCCAATTTTAGCAGCCACAATTTGCCACCCAAGAGCCTATACCCATTAGGAAATAAGCATCAATGTTTTTGACTCAATGCATAATGGTAGCAACAAATCACAAAGGGATGGTAGCATTTCAAGCAATTGCAGTCCGAAATAAACTACCTGGTACTGACAATCACGAGCGTTAGAAGGAATGTTCACACATGGGAAATCGTCAAGAACTCGTACGCCAGTCTTCATCAAATTAACATTTGGGCACTCAAGGACAGCAATTACAGGTCCGTGATGCCGATGCCTGTCGATCTAATTATGTGAGGCAACATATTGAGCATGTGAACTACAAAATGTAACAAAATGAGCAGTAAATAGAGTTTAAACTACAATACTTGTCCACTGCTAAAAGAGCCTTACACACATTCAAGCCCCATTTGGATGGAAGGAATGATCAAGAATGAAATCTTTACCAGAAACAGTATTCTAGTTGACAGTTAAAATTAAGGCTAGAAGAAGAGAATGCAAGAATAGATAGGAGAGGCAAAAGAAAGAGAGTAATAAAGGAAAGGGTTTTGTTCTAGGTTATTAGACTCATTCCTACACCCACGTATTTACATTAAACACAATCCAAGAAAGTATAATAGTACCCCCTCATCTGTAAAAATATCCATATAAGCCAAAAGTACCCCTCAAGTTAGAACATAGATCGTTATCAAGCCCAACTAGTGTACAAGAGAATGAAAAAGCTCACTACTAAGGCACTAGCTGAATATATCGGCAAATTGAGATATAGACCTCATAGATGGTATACAAATCTAGCCTTTATTCATCTTCTCCTTAATGGATTAAGGATCAATCTTTTTTTTTATTACAAAAGATGATTTTACTAGGCATAAAAGATCAAAAAATGTACAAAAAATTAGTCAAAGGTGGATAAGTAGTCCAAACCAAAGACACGTCAAAATAAAAAATACAACTTCAAAAAAACCAAAAACTACGTCCCGCACATTTAGCTCTTGTTTTAAGAGACGATCAATCTCAACATGTTTCGCTATATTGCATAAGGTTAGAAGCATTGTGACAACGGCCTTATTTTCACAGTACAGACTCATAAATCCAGTCAAGTCAGAAGCCACAGCTTCACAAATGCCTTGTACCACATCTCTATATTCTCCTTCTGAATGGGATCGAGCAACATGTTTTTTGCTTTCCACAAGTAACAAGATATCCTCCCACAAACAAAGATCAAACTTTCATTTGAAATGGTCGAAATGTTTCCGTTTTCAAGAGGACCGAACCAAAACAGTGATAGAATCAAAATTTCAATGGTCCTAGGTGACCAAAACAAAATTTTGATCATTGTCCACAAACCACAACCAAAAATAGAATATTTTACCTACTTATCCTTCATAATCTGCAACTGAAAATATCTCTATATCTGCCAGATCACCTCCTCCAAGTTGAGGCAATGGTTAGCCTCACTAGGAGTAGCACCAAGTAGACATTCTGACATCATTGTGATGTAAATCGGGGAGGGCTAGAAATCACAGAATAGAAAGAGAAGAAGAAATAATAGGGGTGGAAGGAGTTTACCTCATCCTCGCAAGGAATCAGTGAAGAAACACATAAATCTTCGCAGAGAATACTCAATTCTTATGCATAATCATTCTAATTAAAATAGTTGGGATTACACCATTATTTATAGGCAAAGTCTCCTACTAAAATAAAAACTACTTTCCTACTAAAATACTAAAAGAGTTTCATGATCAAACTCTCAAACCCCTATCCTACTAAAATTCTAAAATAATTTCCTAATTAAACTCTAACTAATACTCCTAACCAAACAAATATTCCTTAACTAATAAAATAATACTAAAATAAATAATAAAATTCAATTCATCAATTTAAGCTCATCCAATCCCTTTTTGATCTCTATTATTTCTCCTCGGTTGAAAAAAAACTCTTCTCCAAAGAGTTAGAAGGCCACAAGTACTCCAAAAAAATTGAAGAAATTTGTGTTCCAAAAAAATAGCATTGTAGATCTCCATAGTAGAAAATAATCCCTTCGTGCATTGCATCCATCACAGTCTTATCCACATACACTATTATAGGTGAAGGAAGCATATAATCCAGTGGAGACAAAATAGCAACTTAATTTGTAGTGGAACCCATTGAAACTCCTTTAACTTCTTCAATAAGAACATCCTTTGAGATTAGCTTATCAAAAGTAATTAATATATGATGTGAAGAACTTTTAGGCTCATCAACGTTATCTGAGTTCATCTCATCATTCAATTGAACTGAAATTTGCAGTTGTGAAGAAATTTGTCAGGGCAAAATTTGTTCAACTATTTGTTGATGATCAATGGATGAAGAAGATGAATCAAACTTTACCTTGTTTGCAAGATCCTTATTTGGGAGCTTAACTCCAAACATGGCAGCCAACTTGTGTATACCTTCATGTATATATTTTATTGATGTTTGGAGCGAATCCACTTATCCTTGGAGCGAATCTACTGATCTTTGGAGCAAATTTAATCGCGAATCATGTGCTTCAACTCTAGCACTTAACTCGGCATTAGTCACCATCTTGATTGGAGTAGAATTTAAAAAAAAAAAATTTTTGGGATATGAACAGTACTTCGCGATGAACAGTAAATTTTTTTTTTCACAAATTGAAATTGGGTTCTGATACTAATTGATGTAAATCGGGGAGGGCTAGAAATCACAGAATAGAAAGAGAAGAAGAAATAAGAGGGGTGGAAGGAGTTTACCTCATCCTCGCAAGGAATCAGTGAAGAAACACATAAATCTTCGTAGAGAATACTCAATTCTTATGCATAATCATTCTAATTAAAATAGTTGGGATTACACCATTATTTATGGGCAAAGTCCCCTACTAAAATAAAAATTACTTTCCTACTAAAATATTAAAAGAGTTTCATGATCAAACTCTCAAATCTCTATCCTATTAAAACTCTATAATAATTTCCTAATTAAACTCTAACTAATACTCCTAACCAAACAAATATTTCTTAACTAATAAAATAATACTAAAACAAATAATAAAATTCAATTCTTCAATTTAAGCTTATCCAATCCCTTTTCGATCTCTATCAAATTGTCTCCCTGAAGATTAGGAACATACTAATATTGAGATAAAGACATGTTTTTTTTCATATGTAGCAACTTCAAATCTAAGAAAGTAAAGAACTTGAACAAAATCCTCCATTTCAAACTTCGCGGCAGCATAAGCTTTTAGTATGATATTATTCCACAACGTACCACAACTATATTGTCAACATATACATTAAGACCTACAATTTTATCATTGATGTATTTGATGAACATAGTGTGATCTATGGGACTTTGGATATACCCAACTTCAATCATCGCCTTGTCAAACCTACCAAACAATGCCCTAGGTAATTGCTTCAATGTATAAAGTGACTTTTACAGCTGAAAACCATCCCACTAGTCTTTGGGGACGAAAAAATAAGAATTCCATATACACCACCTTCTCAAAGTCTGCATGAAGAAATGCATTCTTCGCATCCAATTAGATTAGGCTCCACTTTGGTTGCACAAGTTATGACCATACGAACAATGTTCATCGTAGCTAATGGTGTAAACATCTCATGATAGTCTATACCATGGGTTGTAAGGAAACAATTAGCAACTAACCTTGGCGTGTATCTTTCAACCATTTGCACTTTGTTTACCATAAACACCCATTTGCATGCAAACAAGGAGTTTCTACGGGCAAGAAGAAAGGCCAACTCCTAGGCATTCTTCATTACCAAAGCATTCATCTCAAATAAACATAGCTAAAAAAGATTTTTCAGGTCTTATCCAATACGACAGCTCTACATTCTTTTTTCTTTTTCCTTATTCTTTTTTTTTTGGTGAAAAATACAAGACAATTTGGAGGATTTTTATGTTTGGGGCAGTTGATTTTTAAGACTGCCTTTTATATTTGAAGTTCTCTTTTCTCATTTTTGGCATGATCAAATGGCTAAATATGGGGTTGCGTATGTCTTAGCCAAACTTTAGGGCTTTAACTTTGATCTTTGATACATTGGACATGGACAAGATGGTTAAGCTTATAAATCGTGTGATTATATGTTTGCTATATGGGTTTTTAGTTTTTGATACTAAGTTGTTAAGTACTGGTGATAATGTACTTTGTTAAATCTCTTGCCATGAAGGCAAGCGCATTTCCAATTAGATGATGTGATCATTTTAATTATGTTATGATCATTTGAATTTTTTTTCATTATCATTATGTTGAAAACATAATGGAAAGTATACAACATAATGATAATGAAGAAAATTCATTATGTTAATTTGATTGCATAATATGATACATCATCAATATATTCTAAATTATTTTATATACAGAATATATAGAGCATCATTCTCAACTCGATTCACAATTCGCAAAACTTGGATTTCAACTCGCTATACGAATCTCGATTTGACAACTATTCTTGACAAGCCTCAATACCAAATAATTAGGGGTAAGTTATAAGGATCAAATGTCTCCAATCAACCCAATGTAAAGAAGAAGAGAATGATTGAAACAATAAAAAAATAAAAATAGAAATTACCGAACACGGTCACATCAAGCAAACTCCAAAAATCTTCTTTAGTTCCTACCATAAACATGATGTAAGGTGCAGGACGGGAGTTATGCAAAGAAACGGCCAAAAAGTAAAATGATACAAGTGAACAAAAGACCTTTATGATAGCGTGTGATTAATTAATGGAACCCCAAGCCAATATAATATGGTAGTATCCAGCAAGCTCCTGGATAGCAGGTGGGGAGTTTTGAACCATATCTCAAGCTATTGGCTGATACCAATACAACTCAATCAAGTCATAACTTACTCGGCATATTTTGATCTGATACCGTTCCTGTTTCGTGTAAACCAAAATTCTCATACGATTCAGCTAAATCGTCTAAAACGTCTCCAAATCAACTGATTCATTCGGCATATTGTTACCGAATCACCTGATACTGTTCCACAATGCCACGTCTGAGACATTTTAGCACCCTCTAAGACCATGGTCGATGCCACAACCGTGAACCATATTTGGAGCACTACAATTTTGATGATGTTATACTAGATTATTTCCTGATTCTCAAATAAATGGCAATAAAAGAGAAACCCCCAAAAGTATTGGTACAGTCAATAAGATCCTCCAAGCTTGCTTTAATCGGGGCTCAACTTGGACCGTTGGGTTAAAGAAACTACAGATGATAGGACCATTCTTGAATATACCTCATTTGTAAAAATGTCTTATCAGAAGGCAAAGTTAATTGAATTGAGAAATAGATGTGGTTTCTCTACCCCCATCCTCCTCTTTTATTTGGTAGGTGAATGTGGAAAGGCAGTGGGGAAGCTTGTAGGTGAGTTGCCCTAGAATGTGAAACAGGTAAAGCAAGTGGAACTCCAATCCCTTAAAGCCAAAAATAGGTAACTTTGAAAAATCGTCTATCCAACATTTGTAGTAAAGAGCTTGTATTAGCTTTCTGAAGGCTGCTGAGAGTGTGAAAGTGCTTCCACAGAAAACTTGAGTACAATGATCTCCTGAAGATCATTAACCATCCGATCCCCGCTATGCAGTGAATACCACAATAGAAGATAAGTAGTTCCCCCTAAATATAGAACTTTTACTTCATGCTTTAGGCAACTTTAGGAAGAAAAAAAACGTAAACAGGAAAATTGAGCACATAGGAATAATCATTAACCATCAAACTAAGAATATTGAACACTGGTAATTAATCTAAAGTTTTTTTGTAGCAGCCAGAAATGGATACGAAGTTAATATAATGAAAGAGACAAAAAATGTGCTCTTCAGATCCAAGAGAGATCAGTTCAAAGTTCAAAAAATATAAGATCCAAGTTAGATAACAGCAAACATGTACAGAAAGAAGCCATAACAGCGCCTGAATGACGGGCTTCTTTGAATGTCGTAATTCATTAACAAATTTTAGCACAAAACTGCTATAATTTGCAAAGGACAGAACTGAATCTGAATTTACACTGGCAAGTGCTATTAGTAAAGAAATAGGAAGGAAAAAAACCTGTATTCAACTATGGCCCGTTGTAAAATCTTCTCACCATCCTTGACATATTTAACATAATCCACCTGAACATAAGTATGCATGACAAATTAATAGAAGTACGAGTTACTTCGAGGAGAAAAGCAAGCAAAAAGAATTAATCCTAAGAAGATAATAAGCTCACCTCACAACTGATAGCATATCTAGGCATGGGAGTTTTAATAGACAATGCCTGGGAAGCTTCGCGGAATTGTTTTTCAAGAATAGGTGGTGATAGTTCCTTATTCTGGAAAGGATTAACAACTACAACCGAAATTGTCCTAGATGCGGGAAAATATCCAACATATATAGCTCGTCCCTCGGAGATACTGAAAAGAAAGAACCACGAAATTACCAAATGAATACAGAGAAAAGTTGCATGACATAGGAAAAAATGCACATACCTCCCAGCAACTGCACGGATTGTTGTTGGGAAAATGGAGTCAACATATAACCCAGAAATCATTGCAATGATACAAAGCAAGTTACCAAAGATTAAATAACCCACCAACTTTTGTGCAAATAAAAACCTTAACCCAAATATTTTGAAACACAAATAACTCGTGAAACTCAATTACAAAATCTCTTTTGGAAAGGGGGAGGGGTGTTAGTATGGGACTGCTTAAGTCATAAATCATAATGCTGCCTGACTGAAAACAGTCCTGTGTAATGTGATGAACAGGAATCGGGTGAATAACTGACTAAGGAATGTCTACAGTTAGTTGGTATCATATGACAACTTTTCACATACGATAGCTTGGTACCTGCAGCAACAGCCTTGCTCTTCAAAACACGGTTGTAAGGTTGGATGGTAATAATTGTCCATGTCATCCAGATCATAATGAACCTAGCTCGAGCTGGGCTAGCAAGGTATATTTGCATAACGCCATACCATTCTTTTCTATCATTTTTGTCATTTTTTGTTAAGCTTTGGATTGAAAGAAATTCTTGGCAAAATCTAGATGGAATGAAGCTATAGTGACGCAGTCAATAAGATACTCACGGAAAAACAAATTCAAAGTGGGAAAAACTATTGAATTTGGCACATGTTGGATTATGTGGATGCTACCGAGAACCTGCATAAACATGAGTCTTAATTTTAGTTGAGTTAGTTTGCGCGATTTAAAATTATAAGTGTCTTTTATATAATTTTAGAGTAGGATATGTTTCTAATTGGTAGATTTTCTGCAACGGATTATAGTATGATCCATTGTTGTCTTTTGGGTCAAATTTTAGCATTGGTTGTTTCTAGATCTAGCGTCATAGTTCAAATACTTGGCACTTTATATAGAGCGCAATGTGATGTTATCAATAGAGAGAGAGAGAGAGTATTTTCTGACTTTGAGTAAGTAAATGCTTCGAGGATTGTGTAATGCAATTCAAAACCCTAGGCTTATTGCCTCAGGAATCGTAGGGGTGATTCCTAGTTTCCTTCTTTTTCTTCCTTAACTTCAGCATACAAGTATTTCAAAACAAATCTATTTGAGGTATCTTTTGATCCCCGATACTCTAATCAGCAAATCAAACCTTTTCCTTCAACAAACTTGACATCGAATACTTATTGAAACCCCCGGCAAATTTTACTGTTCATGGGTAGTTCACAGTGCCAATTTTGGTTATTCACTGCTGTCCTACGTCATATAGTTTAGGGGCTTAGAAAACCTACAAAAATGAAACCTGCTAGTTTGTGTCTTGAACGAGAGAGTAGAAATTGTTCGGTGAGAGACTATGAAGTGGTGTAGGGCAAGATAATTACCAAAAGTTTTGACCTCACCTATAGGATTGACCATCAACTTTTTTTGTGCCACTCCATAATATGAATTTTGTTGGAGTAAAATTTCCCTTGCAGCAATCTTTTGAAGAATGCTTTGATTTGCAGAAATATCCATTTATGTTCATTTATGTTTGTCTTCTTAAAACATCCAAACCAATACCAATTCACAATAAATACAGAGGCCCATAAGAATCACATAATAATTGGGATGTGCTATTCTATCCCTAGGAAGATCTAAAAGGCTCATAAGAATCAAGTTCTTCTACTCCCTCGGAAGTGCGACTCCTGCTCACACGTGGACAGGTAAAGAGAAGATCTAGAAGACAGGATCAAAAACACGACAATATGCATGTAAGGCACAAATAAAGAGAGAATTGATACAAAAGTGTTGAAATTTATATACTTATCCAAAACCTTGTGAAGGCCAGTTTTAATACCAAGTTAAATCATCCAGCTCAAAACCAATTGTCAATTAACAGAGAGGCCCTCAAGGCTTGTATACTAGTTTGGAGGTTTTATAGTATCGAAGTGGAACAAGCTCTAAGATGTCCAACACTCACGTCCTTCCTGACAGAAGCTAATGTAAATCAGCTATGAAGGGCGGCATATGGTCTGCAGAAATCTCCTTGGCAGGCAGGTTTGTGGGTGTTTAATTGTTGGGAGATATAACAGAATCACGATAAACTCTGTAATTTTTTTTATAAGAAATGACAATTTTATTAACAAAAAATTAAAAAGAAGAGTTACAAAACCAATTAAAGGTGGACAAAAGTCCTCCGATCAAACATAAACAACAAGAAAATCATAAAAAAAAGAACTATTACATTGAAGACCAACATTACATGGCTCAAAGTATCGGCCGAGTCCGAGTCAACTCGGCCGAGTGGTATCCGTCTTAGCAGGTGCCGATCCGATAACGATACACATTACACTAATATAACGAGATTCGAATGAATCGGTCCTAACTCGGTTACAACTCGGTGGTATCAGCCCAACTCGGAGCTAAATCGGTTGGACTCGGCCGAGTCGAACCAAGTCAGACCACTATGGTGCAAACTGATCTGAAAAATTTGAGCAACAAATACCCTAAAAAACAGAGAAAAAAAGAAGAAAATCCTAGATTACAAGCAGCAAATATCCATCGCATTTTGGGAGCAGAGTTGGAGTGCCCATCGCTGAAACCATAGATCACAGGCAGTAGAGCATCTCGATCACACGTAACAAATATTTCTTCTTCTTCTACTTCTTCTTCTTTGCAGCAAATACTCATCGCTGAAACCCTAGATCACAAGCAGCTATCAAAAGCAGCCATCGTTCAAAGTCGCGATATCGGTCATTGACTCCGAGGGTACTGAGACACATTGGTCGCGGTGTCGCGGCGTAGTATCGGTCGATACGCTCAAAACGTTAGATAGAAGACCCAAATTTTTTTAAAAATATCATAAAATTTTTTAAAAATATGTAAATATCATCATTCTTGCATTATATTCCAAAAATACATTTTTTAACATATTAAACATAATAAAAATGAATTATAAGGACGCTACCGAAAATAGTTATCATCATTTAGGTTGAATGTTTTTATTTAAGGACACACTAAACTTTAAACATATATTATTAGAATTTTTTTTAACTTACTAGTACCTAATTTAAAAAAAAAAAAAAAAAGAACAACAAATATGTATCCGTCAATTATAAATTTGACAAATACGAGTATATCTCAATACTTTACATGAATAATTTTGTGTTCAATTAAAAGATTAATGAGTCATAGTTATAATTTAATTTTATATTTTCTTCTAATTATTTTAGCAAATGAAGAGGTGTGGCGCGTGAGGGTCTGTTTTTATCTTTGCTTGGCTCTCGGTCACAAGAGAGAGAGAGAGCGAGAGGCAACCATTGAAGGAAAGAGGGAGAGGCGAACTGTGAATATGAGGCCTTCTAGTATGGGTCTTCTGGTATGCGAACAGGAGGTGAACAAGAGGTTTTCTGGTATGCGAACAGGAGGCGAACAGCCTTCTAGTATGCGATTGACGATCGACGATTTTTTGATCTGCAAAATTAGAGTTTCTACTAGTATTGATCTGCTATGGGTCTCCACCGAAAGAAGAAGAAGCAGAAGAGGAGGCCTTCTGGTCAAGGTGAGTCTTCGATTTTATGGGTCTTCTTATACTTCATCTCTTCTTTTCTTTTTTTTTGGAACTTTCTCAATATTGGTGGACTATTTTGTGCGAATCAGCCAAGTTGTGCCGAGTTGGAGCCAACTCACTGTGAGTCTTCTCCATTTTCTTCTTCCTTTCTTTTTTTTTTTTTGGTTTTTGATGCCTAATTTTGGAATGCACCATAACGGTCTGACTCGGTTCGATTCGGCCGAGTCCAACCGATTTAGCTCCGAGTTAGGCCGATATCACCGATATTAGTTCATCTCGTGATTTTTACGTTTCGGATATCGTTATCGTAACGGTAGTGGCCGAGTCGGATATGACTCGGCCGAGTCGTATCAGACTCGGCCGATACCTTGAACCATGAAAGTAGCGGAACATCTCGATCGCAGGTGGTCTCCAAATTCATTCTCAGATTCCTCTCGATCGATCGATCGATCGATACGGAGGGTGTGAAGTCTAAAGACTCAAGCCTCAAACAGAGTCGTTTAAAGACTGTGTTGACGTTGTCGGTGACTCAATTTTTTTGGAATAATTACACACACATCCATTAATCACTTAGATCCCTAATATTTAAAAGATTATACATAAACCCCTAAAATTGTAAGCACTACTGTAAATATTTTCATTAAATAATTACATTCCCCTGAAGTTTGTAAACATATATTACTTAGACCCTTTAAGCTTAAAATGTTATACTTAGACAAAAAATACTTCAAAATATCAAATATTTTAAATTTTACAATTAAAATTTATGTTCTATTGTATCATTTATTAAAATAATTAGATATATCAATATTTTCGGTAACGCCCTTATGTTTCATTTTAATTATGTTTAACGTGTTTTTAGATTTATTGTGGGCATATGATACATGAATGATGATGTTTATATTTTTTAGAATTTTTTATGATTTTTTCAATTTTTTTAGAGCTTCTATCTAGCATTTTGAGCGTATCGACCGATACTGTACCGCGACGTCACGACCGATGTGTATCAGTGCCCTCCGAGTTGATGACCGATACCGCAACTTTGAACCATGCAACATTACCATATCGTTGTTGTAGTCCCGCTTGCCATAATACTAAAAAGTAGAGTATTCTCAAAGTCCTTGATCACAGATGCCCAAAAAGAAGCCAAAAAATAAAGTCAAACCCATAAGCAATCAACATCATCTCCTTTATCTTTAAAATTTCTTACATTTCTCTCTTTCCATAAAACCCAAATGGTAGCAAAAAAAAAAAAAAGTAAATGCTAAAGGGTATTCCCTCTTCTATTCCCTCCCCACCTCCTAAAATCCAAGCAAAGCATAATAACATTGATCTTGGAGCCACCGAAGGAAGGCCAACAAAGTCAAAGAGCTTGTGCCATAAAGATAGGGTCAACGGCTAATGCAAGAATAAATGATCCATACTCTCACACACTATTCTACACAAAACGCACCATAGCGATAAAAGGCAAGTCATAAGTCCCTTTTTTTGAAACACATCACTGGTATTAGTGGATAGATAATCGTGGGGGAAGTTGACAGCGCTGGTCGGGCCACGAATCCAGATCGACCGGATGCTTCAACGGGAATGAAAATTGTTGGGGGAAAATCTTAGACTCAATAAGTGCATAGAAGCGTGCATAAGTTCCAAGAGGGGGAGGAGGGCGACTATCATCATCCCGTTTCAACCGAAGAAATTGCCTAATCAATTGAACTCGGTGGATCGGGAGAGAATGCCAACAAACACGATGAATAGTATGTGTAGTTAGCGAGAAGGGCTAAATGACTTTGAGTCCGCCCGCGCCAGAGATAGATAACAGGTGGACCAGCTCGAGGGCCAACTATGTATCAAAATGGAAGCGGTCCAAGATCCATTACAAGCGGGGCCTAGCCGGGTGATCTTACCATAAGGAAATAATCATACAAAAATTTGCACCTTTAAAGGCAGTTTAGCCTTTCAAATCTTCAATAATGGAGGAAATAATATAATTGACTAATCATCGATTAAAGATTCAAAAGTAAGATCTACAAGAAAAGACATCTGAAGGATCACTAATCAACATTCTTATATCCAAGTTTTGGGACAAGGACACACCATTGAGCCAAAAAAAAAAAGCAAAAATAACTCAAAATGTTCTTTAGTATAAAGATTCCCACGAAATCCAAAATCCGAAGAAACCTGAAAAGAATACTATGTTCTAAAGATGCAATGCACTTACCATAATAATAATAAACACAATAAAGGAGAGGGAAAAGACTAGAAAACGAATATTTCCCTCCAAATATTCTCCCAAAAATGTACTTTCGGGCCATCTCCCACCATGAACTTAATCTTCTGCGAGAAGCTAAGTATCTCCCAAGAAATTACCCGTTAACATCCCAGCCATAAGTATGTCATCCATATTTGGTCCTCAAAACCGCATGTCATAAAGAATCTTGATCCAAAGGGAACCTCTAAAGTCATTTTTCAACTAAGGCAACATTCTTTTTCAATAAATTCCTCACTGATTGACCATCCTCAACCTTAGACCTAGACACAATCTCCCGGCAAATCAAATGATAAATTTATTCCATGAGATTCAAATTTATCAAATAGAATAAGAAAATGTGATTATATGAAGGAAATGTAAATTCTGGATGTTGGTTCGTCTCAAAGAAGATGAGAAATCATGGCCAAGAGCCTTAAACATTTCCTTAATGATGGCCTTCCTATGTCAAAAAGTTACAATCTACACTTTCAAATGGGTATGCATTGTATTCTCTAAAATCTTGTGCACTAGTGATCCGGAGCAGATTACACTATTTTTGTCATAACCTTTTTTTTTAACCATGCAATTAGAGATCATAAGATCTTTAGTCATTAGGGCGAGTATGTTGATCATGACAGCCATCCAAAGGCTTTGGAATTGAATTGAAATGCTTGGGAGGGGGGTTGGTATGTCAAAGTTTTTGTGTTCAAGCATTTGGGTTTTGTCTTCCTTTGTTGTTCTTTCTTTAAACTTTGGCATTTGCATACCCTCGCGTACACTATTCTTCTAAAACCTAAAAGTCATTCTCTAAAATGTCCCACCCTTTCCTTCAACAATAACTCAACCCTATCAAGGGAAAAGCCCACAAAAGTTTAGCATAATATGCAGACATTACTGGTTTGCAGCACAAGAATAGCTCTCAGAGCAGAGAATAGGTCTCAGAACAAAGCTATTAGCAACGAATGTCTACACCTCCAAGAGGGATTTCCAAAACGTCCTTTAACCAAACACCAATTTCAACTCATTAAAATTCATTATGCCCACAACCTTCCTCCCACCGGTAAAAACTCAAACTCCATCAACTTTTTTTTTCAAAAGGTTAACTCCAACTTAATCCCAGCATATTAACAATTTTATGTGTCAGTACCCTCAGCAGTGTAGTCCTCAATCAAGGGATCAAAGCTAGAAACAGAATACTTACTACCCCACACTTCCACTACATCAATTAGACTTTGCTTCAAGAAAAGACAACCCAGTGCACGAGGCTTCTACCACTACAGAGTCTCAAAATTATTAACTAGATTTTGCTATGGTCCTAGAATTTTGATCAACTGAACTTTGCTATGAAAATAAAAAAAAAAGTTAAAAGACATTAGTTATCAATATTTTATCCCACAAGATACAAGAAATGTTAATTCATTCTACCTTATATAACCTAATATTTTACGTACATATATATATATATATATATAAATTCTAAGCAGCTTGATTAGAGTGTGAAGACTACTCATAAGGCTTGTGATCATGAAGAGAATTTCTTAATTTCATGATAATACAAATGAGAGAGCAAATACATTTCTTTCCACAACCTCCCCTCCTTTAATCCTCTTCTTATCCTACTCCATTTTTTTTTGTTTGGATCAAACATGTGTCACATTTTACCTTTTGGTAGTTCTAGGGATTGCTTAGGTGCATCCACAATTCTAACATTTAATGTGCTTGACATTACTTAAAGCTCGTTTCCAATAATTCTTAGAGTTTCTGTAACATCCCAAACCCAATAATTCTTTAAGGCTTTGTAACTTCCCAAACCCAACGTCAAGATATTCTCCAGTTTCCTCATAGGCTCGTGGTTTTAAAACTCGTCTTAATGGTTAAAGGTTCAACAACCACATATGTAACTGAGAAAACCCTTCTATCTCACCCCGACAAACAGGAACTAACTAACTAAGTACATGGACTTGATACCTTGACTTTACCTTTCCTCATCTTGTCCACCTGGGCCCAAAACCTCAAGAATCTTCCCATGTTGAATCTGAATCACCACAACCCAACCCACCATACATCATAGTTTGGACCCGCCCCACCACCATGAGAAGAGCCAAATCTCATACCACCAATACCATCCCAAAATACCTTATTTGCCCCCAAAAAAATGGTTTTAAAACAAGTCACAACAATTAAGGCTAAGCCACCATATATAGCACAATAACCTTTTCATTCTGGACAATGTGAGACTAAGTACATGGGCTTGGCACCTTCGCCTCACCTTATTATCTTGGCCTGAAGCCTCAGAATCTTGGTTTATTGGATATGGGTCATGTTATTAGTGAATAGGAATTTCCAACTTTCTTCCAAGAATTCATTTTTGAGAATGTGCTTTGTCGGGTTCCAGTGAGATAGTTCTTCAGTCATTTCAGCAGAATCATATATACGTGTTAAGAGATATCTTCCTACTAACATGCTTTCATTTTTAAGTAATGTCATTTCGTAACTGTAAGAATTGTAACTTCTTTGCTTACAATAGCTTGCTGGTTTAGTAGTGCTTAAAGACAAGTAGCCCTATTATTAACATGGCACCACAGTTTACCTGTGATACAAGTAGAAGAAAGAGATCGAGTGCTCCAGATAAGAGCATTCTGTTGTTGTCTTCATATGCAATTCGCTTAGACTCCAGCCATCTTTAATATTTCGCTTCTTTGCTCTTTTATCCACTTTACAGACACAACCCATCTGGAGGAGAGCATTGAACTCCAATGGCACCTTTGTTTCATATATTCCCTGATCAAAAATTACTATTCAAATGAGAACGAAATTATTATAACCCAACTATTATCAAATAATATCAGAAGACACATTTTAAAAACTGAGAATTGTGGCAAGAAGAGTAACATTTATCCTGAAAAACGTGAAATTTTATATTACTTCATTCTTAGCCTTGGAATGATATTTTTGGTGTAGAAGTTTATTCTTCTGAAAACAAGAGGAACTTTATGAAGAAGAAAAAGGTTCCTGGATAAAGCTAAATAAACTTCCTTCTTTAACTAAGTCAGGGTTATAACTCATCCTTGCAAAAAAGCATGTTTGGAATGCATCGAGAGCAAAACAAAATTTCAAAAATCAAATCATACTTCAGGAACGTTAGCTGCAAGTATAGATAGCTAAAGCATCAAATTATATAAGTAAATACACTCAAGAAACATAAGAACTCATCATGAAAGGCATGGCCACGACAGTGTTACTTAAAAGTACTAGGAATTGAGCTACTGGTGAGAGAACTTTACAAAGGAACTGAAAACAAAAAAACTAGAACAAGCCAATGCTAAAATAATTACCATGGAGATTGAATTATTGAAAAAAAAATTAGAGCAATTCCCAAAATATGTAGCTGACGCACAGCTTTTTAAGATGGAAAATGCATGCATACAAAGAAAGGAAATAAATGAGAAAACACTTTAGTAGGGTCATCTATTCTGTCCAGTAGGGTCAAATATTCCATGCAAAGGATGCAAACAAGGAATAAGCATGCATTCAATGTTGCAACTACATATGTGCTTGTGGTTATGTAATCTGACCTCAACTTCAGGATCTGCAAGGTGAGCTGCCAATTTCTTGCTTTCTGCCCTAAACTGATCTTCATCAATAATGACCTAGTAAAATGTATAGATAGGAAGGGAAAAGAAGAGAAGAAAAAACACAAAACATTTGAATTGAGGACTAAGTTCTACAGGCCTTCATTTCTAACTTGAGTATGATAACAACCAATCTACCTCAATTAGGTTATAGCTACGGCGTCCAAGAGGAAGAATCTTGTTCACTCGCCTTCCAGGAAATTCTTCTGTGATAGGAGCTTTAGAGTTGAGGTAGAACACTCGGGGAACACTTAAAGTAATCTTATGCATAGTTCCTTCAACAACCACCCAGGCAAAAAATTGCCCATGCTTTGAACTTGGTACTAGCTGAATTATCTGAGTGAATGGACAAAGAGATTAAGCACTCATGAAAGGAAGAGATGCATCCAAATGCTCAATAAATGCATAAAATCTACATAACCTGCCAGTGGCTGCCCATAAGGGCAAGCTCATGCTTCTCAAAATAAGAGTTGACCCCATTTCTTCCCCGAGCTTGTTTGTGATTGACCACACTACCAGGCACCTCAGCAATAGCATTAGTTTGGTTTAATGCCTTTAATTTGTCCAGCCTGTCAGAGTCAGGTATGCCCCACTAACTATCAAAAACCTGAGCATAGACCATCAAATTCGGCCTAAGTATGTGGAAGTCAAAGAAGAAAGTACCTTTGTCGCTTCCTTTTCTCACGAGTCTCTTTCCACTTTCTCTTCTTTAATTCAAGCCATCCTTGATAATCAACATTTCTGTCTATGTTTTCCTTAGGCATAGCATTTTCTTGGAGAGGATTTAGTAGACAATTTGTATTCACCGGATGCTGTTCATTATTGACTCCATAACAACGAACGATAGGTCTAGGTCCAACAACAGAAGTCCTTCCTTTTTTCCTGAAGTCTTCCACATCTTCAACACTCTGTTCGTCAATTGCATGGTTAGTGGCATTAGCATCAGTTCTCAGCTGCATTCGACCTTCCTTGTTTGACGAACTGAATATATCGACTAGTTTCCGTTGGCGCAATTTGTCCTCCTTTTCACGAACCTTCTTATGCAACCAATCAGGATGAACTACTCTAGGAACGGGATTCGCAACCTGCAAAAATCATCTCACTGTTGTAAATCAAAAAGGTAGAATACTTCAACAGAAAAGAATGAATGAGTAGGCACCTTCTGCATTGCAGCAGGAATGGTGATAATTTTTTGAACAGACGAACTAAGCCGTTGCTTGTAATAAGACCAATCAACAATGGAGCGGATGCCAACATCTGATGAAATCTTGCACCACTTTTTTACATAAAACTTCATAATTTCTGCAATATGAAACACTGAGCCCTTTTCTCCTTTGTATGTAAAACATGCAAGAAAGTACAACCAATAAACTAGTAGAGAATTTTACCAGCATCAGTTTCAAATATGGCAACAGGAACAGCACGCTCGCTGACTGGGGTTCCCTGCTCATGTTAGTATGACAACACCATGAAATCCAAGTACAAAAAAGAAATACATAAAAAACCAAAAAGAAGAGAGAAGCAAAAGGAATGACCAAATATGTATGATGGGGACAACAAATCAGACACCAATCCACAAGGTGAAATGCCATTATCACCAAAACAAAGATCGACCATATTTCAGAAACAAATTGGCATATGACAACTCCATTATCTTCAATGAGTGATTAACTTATGGTTGCAGCAAAGGGCAAGGCAAAAGTAGCATTGTGGGAAAAATATTCACTTTAGGGCATAGCAAATGTGTATACATAGACATATATATATATATATAGAGAGAGAGAGAGAGAGTCTATAACTTAATTAAGCACTGATTATTCCCATAGCACCAAATTTTGTGGGAAATAAAAGATGAAGCCGCAGATTTCAAACAAAGATCGTCAATTTTCTGATAAGATATGGCATTCGGTAAACGGATTAGTAATGTATAAAGATGCACAAGAAAGCCAATTGTGATAGTGAAGACAGACTGGAAAATAGAACTACTGGTCTGAAAAATGTAGTGATGAGATAACTCTTTAAACTATAGCTTTTTGGCACAAATTAATTACAGTCTGTATCTATAATAAGTTGCATGGACAAAAAAGAAAAGCATTAAATAATCAAAAAAAAACCAAACGACAGCAATTGCTTTGTAGAAAATGTTGAATATGGGATTTTACGGCACAAGAACTATAAATCTAATGAATCTGCACGTCTTCACCTGATACCATACTAGTACATACCAAAAAAACCATATCAACTTTTTCTGTGATCCATTTAGAAATAAATTTAGACGAGCATAACAGGCTGCAGAGAATATGAAATATCTGCTTAAACAAAGTGATTGTGAACATGTGTATATCACTTGACTGAGTACACCTCTGACTGCATGGTACACTACTTTACAGAGCAACTCTATGGCATTAAGTGAATCAAAGACATAGACAAGGACCTATGGGTAGAATGTAAAGATGTTGGGTGCAAGAATCAAATTTCGTTTCAAAACAGCCGAAACGTTTCTGTTTCCAATGAGACAAAAACAAATCAGTGGTGAAATCGAAATTCCAATGTTTCGAAGTATTTCGGAACATTTCAAGGTATTTTAAGATGTTTTGATATGTTTCGGCATATTTACACCATTGTTTCGGAATATTTTTCGACCAATGTTTCAAAAATAAATTCTAAAATTTTTTATTCGTTACAATTATGTTCAGAAACGTTTTCCTTTCTTAAGTGACCGAAACAATGTACCAAAATAAAATTTTGATCCTTGATTGGTGACAGGCTGATCTGCTTTGGATGAAAAATTAGTATGATAGATACAAGGAGATTTAGCGCACATGTGGGGCATGGGTGAGAATGAATCCACAATTCCACATGTCTGTTTTTTTAACTGAAATTAGTCCAACATGTGACTGAGAGTAATCTTGATCTGATGCAGTAGGTAAAGAAAATGGTGATGATAATGCTGTTATGGCACGCATTGATGCTGATGAATCATAACTCATTAGGCACCTCAGAGATTGATAATACTTTCATCATGAGGCAAGGGACAACAATCACCACTCCTTTGGTATAAATAGTTCTCTAAGTACACATCAATCATACACAGTTGATAACCAGGAAGCAATATTCCAGGTAAAACAGTTAAGCAAGGACTCAAAGCCTTGCTGCCATAGGAGTTTTGTAATATTCACTGTGAAGCTACATAATGAATATCAGGACCAATATGAAGTTAATTCCAAATCCAACTTCTGAAGCAGGGGATATCTGGATCACTTTTCATAGGTTTTCCTAATCAGAAAGACCTGTTCTAGCAAACTAACAACTCTAGTTTATACTGAAAGGAAATGGGCTAGCCAACCCATGAATAAAATTGTTCATTAGCCTGATTTTCTAGTGACCGTTGCCCTATTATAATTTCGATTGCTTTACGTTTCTCTTTTATTATTTTATTTTAACCTTTTTTTCTGGTCATATTCTATCCTATATTGGTCCATATTGAAAGTTCATGAAAAGATCCATCAAGCCACAAGTTGGAACAGATGCATACCCTTGGTTCACATGCAACTATATACTGACAAAGCAGTCCTTTGTCTTTAACCATTGTATCACCAAGAAAGTCAGCAAGGCGTTTTGCAGTGGTTACTGCACATGACTTTTGTGCACCGTAGTCTGCTAAGGACTTGCTCATTGTGCTTGATTCTGATATGTAATCAAGCAACTCACTGTCTGCAATGTCCTTTCCTTGATTCTGAAAAATGCATAAATTCATGAGAAGAAATGTCATTTTCTATTTTTCACAAATGCAACCATGACAATTTTTGGTAAATAGCAAAAGGTAAGTTTAAAGTTAAGGGAGTCTGCCCAAGACTTCAGAGGAATACTCTAAACAAATTGACAATGGAATCATACAGAATGATGTTCCTGTTACATACATCAAGAAGATCAAGCCACCGGTTGGCAACAGAAGCAACTGCTGAATAGCACTCCTCAAGGCTTGACCCGTGTAGGAATTTATCAAAAAGTTCAGCCTGCAAAGAACCGCATAACTTAGAGCACTAACAACATTAATGCAGTTTTGGAAGCTTGCGTTCAAAAAATCATTCAGAAATATAATGAAGATAATTATATAGCAACTGGCAGCAAACATTTCAGTCCTGTCAGAGAAACAATTCAAAAGCACAGGAAGATACTCAACTGCACAAAACATCTGACCACATTTCTTTTTTGTCCACTTCAGCTAATGAAACAGTATATGGATCCTAATTCCTAAAAAAACAAAGACCCACAAGGAAGCTTAAAGTATAGAGAACAAGGAAGTCCTATATTAGGCCAGATGAGTTTGAATAAATCATCTATTACAAGTAGTTCAATTGATGGGCTGCGTTCTGACATTCTAATACCTTCCAACTGTTTTCCTGGTGATGCAATATGGAAGCGAATCTCAATTTCAAGTGCTGTGTACAGGGCTACTTCTTATAAGCAGTTCAAGATGGATCCATTCAATGGCAAATCTTCAGGAATTCTGCTACTAAATTACAAAGGCGGAGGCTCAATAAAAAATGAAATAAAAAAGAGCACCAACTCCAATATTTCAATGTTCACAAGACACATCAGTGAACATTCACTTAAAGCCAATTAAATTTTTTTAAGATGTTAAATAAAGAGCATCTTTAATAATCCTTTGAATTTCTTTCCTCCTAGACAAAGCTTATCTTTTTGTCATGAGCAAAGATTCTTTTACATCTCACCATTGCCCTTGTTATTTCACTTTTTTCAAGTTCTTTTTCATTGCAAACACTGCTTATTATAGCTTCACATTAGCATACTTAGCATTTAGACTCTCTTCATGAAACATTTGCAGAACCACTGAAGTCAACTTAGCAATTACAGAACGTCTACACTAGAAGCGCTGAATTATAATAATGCTATTGAAAACTCCTGCTTGCTAAAGTAGAACTTGTAAGCAAATTTATATAAACTGTTCTCCTAGCCATGAATGAAACATAAACGTGCTCATTTGATTTGAAAGATATCCGATAACAAGTGAGCACAGCTTGCACTACGAAATAAAAGCTAAGTTTGTTTTTAAAGTAGCAACACGTCACTGTAAGTAACCCGTAGCTAGTAAACAGAAAATGGTTTAGCCAAAACAATTAGAACTATATGCAGCTTAGATCATTGGATCCATCTACTGAAACAGTTAAATTAAACATATTACCGTCTTAAATAGAAAAAGTAACAACCTCTCAATTGCATTTCACAGTGAAGAAAAGCATCTCCCATTCCATGGTAGAAAATTATTTAGTTGGGCATGTCCCGTAAGCAACAGTTGATACCTGGAAAACTTTGATGAGCTTTAGCTCACCTCTGCGCTTGATCTCAAAGCCTTTTAACTCTGCAAGAGTTCCATCATCATTAAAAACAGCATAACGCTTCTTAATCAAAATCCCTTCCTCCTTTGAAGCGGGAAGAATCATTGCCTGCATGCCAAGAATAACTTCCAATAATCACTTTTTTCTATCAAGAAAAAACAGGAAAAAAAAAAGTAAAAACCGAATAAGAAGTCACAAATTGACATTAGCTTATGGGATTCTGCCACTTCACCTTATAGGGTCCATCCACTTCAAATTCAATTGAACATTCACTATGTGTGGCATACTTCTTACTAATAGGATCTACAAGTGTCTGTCAGAAATAAAAGTTAGACACTCATGACAACACATCAAAAAGTGTGAGAGTCAGATATACGGAAGGAATAAGTAATCCTCTAACCTGGTACTGATCATTTGTATTGTTACTTGCCACATCAACATTAAGCATAACACAAGGATATGAAATTGTCAGCTTCTTGTTTGAGTCTCTGCAATATATGTTCCCCATAAGATTCAGTGTCTCCAGTAACACCGTCCAAACCAGGTAACCACTAAAATTTTCAAAACCAAAGAGACTCCTAGACACTTAGAAAATCCAAATAGACTACATGCAGATATTGAACAAGACAGCCATACTTTGTTTTAAAGGTGAAGTTTTCTGGGAATGACCCAGGTAAGGCACACCAGATACCATCTGTGTCTAGTTCAAGTGGTCTTCCAATTCTTTCAACCAGTAAACGAGCATTCTGAATAATTTTAGCTCCAGTATATGTAACAACCCCTGCCATTTCCATTGAGTACCATCTTGCACCCCTGGCAAGAAACCATTCAAACCATGCATTTAAAGAGAGCAGCTGGAAAAAAAACACTACAGCCAAAAAAAAAAGGTGCAACATAAGGCCTAAAGGAAGACATGGAAACTTACTTGCGCATGACATATCCATAAAAAGAATTCAGAATACACTTATGAGCCAGTTGTAACGAATCAAAAAGAACTACCATATCCTGCAAATATTAATGGGCAAAGACAGTGATTAATGACACTGACAACAGGTGAGTATATCTGTTCAAATAAAAAATGAACGAAATTTAAGACATGAGAGAGCGAAATGGAGCACCCATTACTTGTGCTTCTTGTATCTTTATAGGATTCCCACTAGTCTTTGCTTCTGACAACTTCCCTTTCCAAACTTTATTTAGTCCTTTGTATTCATACCTTCTGTCTCGAAAGCTTTAACCAAAACAAAAGAAAATATGATTTAGCATAGGACAACTGAACCCGGTAGAGCCTTTACCCGGGTTTTCAGTAGGAAAAATTGTACCCAGTCTTCATCAAACCTATAACCATGACATCAAACCGGAGCAAAGAGAATGATGATACATCACAATATTAGGTTACTAACCTGCGGACAGTGTCAACATAAAAAGGGTTTTCCCGCATGCAAATCTCTGCTTCTCGAAGCTCAGTAACTGGCTTGTCAAGTACCCTTTTATATGCCTAAGAAGCCAACAAACAGATAGTATCTAAGGTGTTGCTTAAGCATGGGCTTCTATTAGAAATGGCAGTATGTATACCTTCTGGCAGTATTTCTTTAGTCGATCTTTGAGCTTCAATTGTTGGTCCACCTTAGGCAGGTCAAGAAAAGATTTTGATAACTGCCCATTTACACTCTCAACAAACTCAGACTCAATTTGTCTCTTCAAATGATAGTAATCACTGGTATTCCCAAATTGATGTCCATAACCAATTATCAGTAAAAGAGAAACCTAAAAAACCCAAACACCAATAGAGGAATATGAAAATTGACCTTTTCTTAGCCATGTATGTCTCCCCGCGCCAAACCCATTCAAGTTTCCGAAGACAAGTTTTGCCAGGACGGTTAAAATCACATGCAGTACAGACCTCGTCTGAGACTATTGATGGCGGCTGGAATTGGGAAAAAAAAGAGAGAGAGATCACAATTTGCTTATAACAAAGATACCATTCCAACCAAATCAGACCTATAAAGACTAGCTAAACAAATGCCAGCTAAAAACCAACAAGACAACCCCCAACGACCAAGAGAATGCTTCTTAAAAGAACAAAAAATGAAAAAAAACATAGATTACACAACACAGCCATGCAGTACCACAGTACCCAAGGACTGATAAATCGCTCTAATTGAATAACACACACATGATCAAAGAATTGAAATTTATAACATAGGACGAAGGGCATTTTCCTTTCCATTACAACTGGAAAAGTACTGCAAAAGGAAAACTATTTTCAAAGGCATATCAGTAAAACAGCAAAATCATTGATCTTAGCCTGAGGGATAAAGTCCAACAAGGTAACAACTAACAAGAAAGAACCAGCAAAAAATTTTCCTTTTGATAATATATTAATCAGGAAAAAGGGCAAGGCCCTAGATGTGGAAATATGTCACTCTTACATAGCTCATATCACTGAAACAGCAATCCAACTCCACGAAAGAGCACCTACCTAATGATCCAAAGAGATCACTGTGGGAAAAGCTATCATGAAACACTTTATTTAAGAATTGAAATTGTAAATGCTTCCCTCAACATTTCTTAAAGATTGTTCTTTCCAGAAAGTGCAGGCACACCAAAGCACATAACTACTGACCATTTTCTGAATAATCTCACTTATTTTCTCTACTCCTGCCCCAATGAATCAAAAAACCTAACATCAAACTACTCATCCCACAACTCCACAAAATGAACCCCTCTTCAAAAGACCACCTTAATTAGGATGCCAAAAATTACCACCTAACATTTCTTGGATATTGAAGGTCAATTGCTACAAATAAACATTAAAATGCTAACAAACCACATTAGCACCTCCTTCACACAATAACTTTCAAAACTCATTTGGACGCAATAGATTGGGTCCAATAAGCAAATGGCTCAACCATCTGGTCAAACAGTCCCGCCAGAACATCAGTATCATGTTCTTAAAAATGGATATGCGTATGAAAATTAATATATATACAATATCACAGAATGTTAAAGACTTAGCAGATATACCATATTCATACATCAAGACATCTATTTTTGTGCACTACCCGTCATTATTTTCTAGTAGATTTCTAGTTTAAATGTTTCCACTTACATTCTACATAAAACGTTACTTATTTAGTCTGGTGTAACGAATAGCTTGGATGGATGTTAGGTTTTGTGTACTGAAGGGTAAGTACATAATGGATATCTTCTGTGGCTATTGTAGATACGTAATTTAGACCATTGAATAGTTTAGACTGTATAAAAAAATAAAAATAAAAATAAAAATAGTTTAGACTGTATGAGTTATCACATTGTTGCTAGTAGTGTAGTTTCTGAAGCCTATCCTCCTTGCAAGAGTTCAACTCTTAGTTGCAACATTGGTTAGGTTTTTGCCTTAAAAATAGAAAGTGCCCATGCCCATTGAGTCCAAGTGTTACTTGCAGGTTACACAAAAACTCAAACAGGCTACAATGATTAGAAAATCAAGCACATCCAATCCAAAGTTCAACAAGCCAACTTGGTGGTTCAATCTAGGTCAACCCAAGGTTGATAACTATGCTCCAATCAATCTATCATTACGCTTGCCATGAATATTGTGTAATACAAATCAACACCAAACAATTTAAAATAGTTCTTTTCTAGATCAACTTATTCTTCAAATACCAAATTCTAATATCTCTATGTTGGTGAGTACAGTTATGCAATGGAATCCAGAACGTGGTGTTACAACATTCAACCAAAAAACAATTGACCATGACTAAAGAGCCCTTTTCTTTGGATAAACCAATCTTGGGTAGTCCTAATGATGTGGGATATAAGCTCTCTTCAACACACACACCCCCCCTCCAAAAAAAAAAAAAAACCACACATGGGACCCTGGCAAGCAAGTACAGCTAACCAAATAAACAGATAAATATGCATATCCGGAAATTCAAGTGGATAAGAGACTTGGCCCACTGACCACCTAAGGGTCAACTTCGATACCATGATTAGAGCATCTAAACCAAAACCAAGTCACAATGAGTGGAGAGTCCCTTTCACTATACAAACTAACCTTGGGTGGTCATAATCATTCAATATGGGATACAAGCTCTCTTTAAATGTAGAACATTTTGGAGTATAATACAGGGACAAGATTTGCCTTATACTCAAAAATGCAACAATAATTTTCTTCAAAGAAGGTATAATGTGACTTGAATATGCACAAATTTCTATTTTAGAAATTTGTATATTGGAAATTATCATATAAACACATTTTGGTTTGCTAATCCCAAAAGTTGTTTTAATCTTATGGAACGAAAATGTACCCTGTTTTCAAATATGCAATTCAAATGACAATCCATTAGGATGTTAATGTATTCCCACAACTTCGGGCTTCGCCATTTGCAGAGGAGAATGGGGCTAGGAAACCAGTAAAAGAGCAAGAGATGTTTAAGAATATATGATTATTCCATGTCTTGAACAAGATGGTTTGACAAGGACTCCTATATCCAGAGGATGCTTCTAGCTGTGGTGAATTTCACTACCAATAGGTACATCATACCAGCTACTTTCCTTTTGTGGACTCCTATATGATTAAGGCGCAACGTTTTTTTAACCATATGCTCTTCGTAACTCTTGCGAAGAAGACAATTTCCAAGCTATCAAACAGGAACTGAATGCTAAGAATTAATAAGAGGCACTTATAAAGCAAACACAATGAGTATGACTCCATAACTTTATACAGGTTAAATCAAGTAACTTTTGAACATCCACCTTCTTTGTTACTCATCTTCAAACTTCATAGCTTATAAAGAATGCTTTTAGAAGTTGAAATGACAATATGATTATGTTTTAAAAAAACTCATTCTAAACAAATAGAGAAATAAAGAACTAAAAAAAGGAAAGGATACATATCTTCAAAAAGTATAAGCTTCCTAATTACTTCCAGGTGCATGTTTAATATGACATTATGAATTACAAATGTAAGGGCACAGCAGCATTCCTATTTGCAAAGGTTTCGTGGTACTGGTAGATTATCCATTGGTCTCATTGCCACCAAACCATACATTTCCTGATATTGCAGACTCATGGGTACAAACAAAAAAGAAACTAAGGTCTCTAAATACAAAATTCAATATTACGGTGTACCAACGCTTCAATCAAGATCATGAGGTACTACAAAGAGTGGTAAACTGTTCAATCAAGTACCAATACTAATCTCTGTCGCCTTGTTCAGTAAATAATAGATAAATCACAATCATGAACAATAGGAAACAGTGATTCAAATAGTGTTATCTAAATGTGCCAAGAGTGAATTTATTAATTCATTTGCATACCTGAAGCCTGTTTGTCAATATGATGTTCGGATACATTGCAGCCACATCCAGATGATATATCAAGGGGCATTCTTCACGTATGGGGTTATCTCGCAGCCTCATAAGCTGGATGTTGAAGATAAAATTAACACAAAAGAAGGTAAATACATGATTCCAGTGCCAAACTAAATCTTAATACTATTACATCACAAGCTCAGATGATTAATTATCAGCCAAAAATGAATGTTAACCAAACTTCACAGGCTTTGAGATAGGAAATATTATCAAAAACAAGAAGTAGAATCAATATCATCCCCCCCATGTTTTGGATTGGTAACACTTCACCCCCACCCCCGTCAAACTTCAATTAGTGATACCTAGCCTCCTTGAACTAATGGGTAAAGTGCAAACTGTTACAAAAAAATCTCTCAGAGAACTAAACCCAAAACACAAAAGGATTATACTGAAACAAGCACAGCAGCTAGATTTTGAAACGTTCATAAATTAAATTTCAATGACTTCATCTTATTTATATTCATACAAGGAAGACCATATGTATTTATATTCCTTATGCACAGACACACACATAACAGTAGCCATGTGCAGCTCTCTCTCTCTCTCTCTTACACCCCATCCCCCAAAAAACCTCGCGCAGCTGACAGCCCACAATTTCTCTCTGCCTCTCCACCAAATACAGCCCATAATCTTTTTTTTTATATATCTGTATCTTTTTTGAAGTGGGTGTGTATATCTACATCACTACATTATATACACCACATAGGAGCTCGATTTTCTCCATTAAACCACCACTGCAATACAGCAGTTCATGTGAACATAATTGACATAGTAATATTACTAAAAAGAAATTTGGATTTGGAATTCACTAATTTAAGGTTTTTGCAATTGTTTATAATTTTTTCCACCTGGTTTTGATGTTTTTGTTCTTCTCTAGTACTTGAAAATCGAAAATTTGGTGCAACACAGGTAGTTCATCACCAATCTTGTCTCTAACTCAGTCTGGTAAATTGGTCCTCAAAGAGATCTGGAAATGTGCCAGAACACTGGTTCCTCAAACAGTCTAGCCACCGTTTTTTGTTGGAGTAATTTGTTCAAATGCCGGCATTGATCCATAAATTTTTTGAATTTTTGAAGACTCGTGTTTCTTGCGCCTTTTGTCTCCGGTTGAAATGAGGGTGAGAACTGGCTGAAGTGAGCTTAGCAGAGACTAAAGACTTATACTCATTTTGCACCTATCTCACTGAATCGGCAGAAACTTCAGTTTATAACTTCTTTAGTTTATATTTAGCTATTGCTAAACAGTCAAAATAATTCACTTTTCCATGAGTTCCAGATTCAATTTTCCGACTTGTGTTTGAAGATAGAAAGATGTGGGTTTCTCTGACAAACTTGAGAAGATTTTGTGATGGAATTAAGATGGGTCTCTGACAGAATCTAGAAGTTCCAGACTCATAGAGAGACGAGAAGACAATGAGCTGGAGGGGTGCCCTGGGGGTACTGCATAAGGGAAGAGATTGGGGAGAGAGAGGGAAGAGAGAAGGCTGCAGAGCCGGTGGTACTGGGCAGAGGGTGGGAGAGAGAGAAGAAAATAAGCAAAGTGCACCAGGATGAAAACTTCACTTGCTTTGTAAAACACATAACATAGACATGCGTGGTTAGACAAACAAGGCCTACAAACACATACACTTTGTTAAATCTGACAGACACTATTAATTGTTAACTTGGTAGATTAGTTGAAGGAAGCTTAATACAACAAATTGAAGTTTAGTGAGGTGACCGATTACTGGTCCAAAGTACAAGGGGGGTAATCTAATCTATCGTTCATGTTAATTTTGAGTACTCAAAAAGAGCGATAGGACATTGTATAGGTTGATATATCAGCAACAAATAAGATAAAATGGTCAACATCCAGAACAGAAATGGATTCAAAGCACATGAAAGGAAAAATAAGTGGGACCCCTAATTCAGTGCCAAGCATCGGTGTCATAGACTTGATCACAGGCTTGACAAAAGTAAAGAAGCGGCAC
>CM042187.1:12113919-12157512 GCA_023539305.1 Ilex asprella | reverse complement strand
GTGTCATAGACTTGATCACAGGCTTGACAAAAGTAAAGAAGCGGCACCTTTTCCATGATGGCATTCTTCACTTCATCATAATTCGAGACAAATTCCAAGTCCATCTTACCCTCTACTCTAATAGCATAGTGCAAATCACGATCAAGGTTGTTGATTAGTTGCTGGAAAACAGAGTACCCCCAAGTTAATCAAAAATAGACATGAAGCAAAATCTTTTCATAGAAAAATGGCCAAAAAACTGCAATGGAGCGGGCAATGAATAGCAACCACTGAGCATGTTGCCAGACTAGGTTCAAAACCGAGTTAGGTTCTTCATAACATATGATAAAACAATCAGTTTTCAGCTCACCATACACCCATGCCACAAAATATGTAATCAAGAAATATGACATATTTTGAGCACTAAAAACATCGATCGCCCAAACTTATTTAGGATATATCTTCTGTATACTGAAAAATGCCCACTCCTAGCCAGCTCTGACAAAAGAGTATCAACGGTGAGAACATATGTTGGAAACTGAGTTCATCATACCTCAATCTATTTTTGTTCCTTAAATGGTGTGACATAGCAATAAAGGATCACGCTAAAGAATGAATGTAGTCAAAATCCATGGATTCATATAATCATAATGCATGAACACAGGGTACCATATTTGTTTCTACCTTTTATAGCTTCGTGAACATCCACTGATTAGCATAAGACTACTTTTTCAAAACTCAAAAATTACAAAAGAAATTGTTCAAATTTGAAACTTAAAAAAACTGAAATTCACGAAAATACCAACTGAAAAAGTTAATTATAACTAATTTCCAACCAGGTCTAAGAGAAAAAAAGTTAAATTTTTTTAGCTGCATATACAGAGTGCAGATTAAAATATGGAACACACTCATACATGGACAATGGAATTGCATAGATTTTGCATATCAAAAATGCATTTGACCATAGAAAAAAAAAGGCTCCGAACCCCGTAGATAGGCATAGACCAACTATTTCAAGAGATCAAAACTGTCACATAAAGGGGCATTACCAATGTTGTACTGCTTATTGATTAAGGACAAATCTTACTCACTTGTCCTGTCCATTTTGCAAGTCTCCGAAAAACCAAACTTGACCCTTACTTTGTCTATCAATCTTAATTGAAATACAGATTTTCAAAAATTTCACTAGTAGCTCAAAGCATGAAATATTTAGGTGATCTACTGGTCATCAGACTTTCTTGCAAAGGGTTCTTGCATGAACCCTAACTACCATGCAAAGCTAAAGGACAGTCTTTTATAATACTGTTTAGTCAGACAAATTCTAGTGCTTTTTGGTCTTCATTGTCATCTGTTCTAACCACGTAACTAGTTTCAAGTCAAAAACCCAGATAACCAACAACTCCCAATTTATGTGATCTTCTTACTGAATGATATAAGAAAAATGTCCCAGTGATGAATCCTGATAATAGACTAATGCACGTGGCCAGAACCGTACGTTGGGAGGATCTTCCGAGAGATCTAAGAGGGCCAAATACTTCCTTTTTAGCACAAAAAAATATAAGCAAATTCCCCTTCTCAAGATAGCAAATATTAATATACTATTCTTGAGGATTTTGAGCAATAAATTTGTAGCTTTTGGGTGAAAAAAACTTGTGGTACACCATATAAATAAATTTGCTCAATGCAAGATTGGATTGTCATACTACAACATCAAACTATGTGCCACTAGTCAGCTTGCGATACTTGAAAAGGGACAGAGCACTAGGCTGTAGTGAAAAATGAGCTCAATCCAATTTACGAAATCAAAGCATCCTAGATACAATTTTTTCGAAAAGAATGAAAGAAACTGTTTGGCAATGGTTGTGGAAAACATGGAGACAACTTACATCAAAGGCAGATGGATCAAGTTTAAAACTACTTGAAAGGTCAGATCTGAAAACACCACTTTCTAGGCATTCTACATGGCCACCGATGTATGTTTCACTCTCAAGGAGTTGATTCTTGTAGAATTTCTCCGGATCAGATTGATGTTTATTAGGGCAAATGACATTTGCCTTGTATGCCTGCAAGCATGATAAAAGGAAAGTGGTGATATAATATACAGAAACTTTTCAAACAAAGGAAAAGAAAAATAAACACACACCTGGACCATAAGAAGCATTTCACAAAGGGTTCCACTTCCTTTTCGCAAAACCTCATCTGGCGGCATTGGTATTATAGTTGCAAGGGAAAAAATGAAGGGATGAACATAAGTCATATACAAGTAGTAAGTTGCAACAGCATCAGATACAGAATAGGAGGCCATCATCTGAAGCAATAAATACAAACGCAAAAAAAAATATTAGAAATACTTTCAATAACATAATGGATAAAAGATGATGCATTGTTTTAATTTCAAATATAAGGTGACATGGATAGCAATTGAGCTCAATAAGAAGAAAGATAGTGTTCACAATCACCCAACAAAAACGTAAGTCCATATGAGTTGTCGCCTAGGCCATCAAAGTCCCTCATCTATAGGCAGCTAGAAACTATATAATAGATGGTATCTCACTGTAGGCACCTCCGCGACTTTATATGCTCCTACAACTTTAAGAAAAAGGTGATGGGTTCCTAAAAGATTCGGTGGATCAGACATGAGGAAAATTTTACCACTTGTATAACCCAAACATAGAACTTGGAAGCTGAAGAACACCGCTCCTTGATAGAAAGGTAAAAGGTAACTCAAAGCTTGGTTCGGAGAGCACTTGTTGGGTTATAAGATTTTTTGGTTGCGAAATGTTACGGCCTAAATGCTGAACTACCCTACTTCTTCGGATGGGTGTACACCCCAAAGTGTTCCCGGACCATGCATACATCTTTTCATGGGCTCCGTTGATAATTTGCACAAAACTAATACCTGGGCACCTTTATACAAACTTCTTGATGTCAATTGAATGGCCAAGATTGACTGACTGCCTCGGCTCCAACATTGAACTCTCTATACACACAGACTTGTATGATTTTTCAGAAAGGTACAAAAAAAAATCAGATATTTCTGTCCACGGCAGCACTGGTTTTTAGGACGGTCTCCACAATGATGCAGGTCTTCGTTGGCATAGGCATCTCTGTTTCCCATCTCAATAACTAATTAATCAAGCAACCTTGCACATAGCTTCTCATCCTATGTTTCATGAAAAGACAAAGCTCAAGGATCAATTGCCAGATGTTTTCGCTAAGGAGTTAGGTTTTAAATGTCTAACTGTCATTTGTTCCGAATTGGGATTATATGATTTATAGCTTGAGGGGAGGTGTTACAATATTGTGTCAAGTATGCCACTCATGAAGATATACTTGCCTTCTCAATTTTTGTTCTCCGCTGCAAATATATCCATAACAAGAATGAGTAGTGATTTAACCTACTCTCTTGACCAAAATCTATGTTCTTCTAGTAAATCCCAACTTCAACAACTACAAGCACACTGGCCACTGCCACATGAAAATTGCAAACAGCAATCACTGGAATGTCCAGATCTATCCGTGTTTCTGCCATATCACTATTTCGTCCTATTTCACTCTAAAGTACTCTATAAAGTTTTCAGTTCACCAGTGTTACATGTTATTGGCCATTAGTCATTCAACTATTTCCATATACTTTGGCTTCAGTTCTATAAAATGCAGCTATTTAGTGAAGAATAGACCATCTCCTGGAACACATACCTGGGGTCTTTCCTTTGCAAAGCGAACCATGTCCTCAGGATTCACTTCCAGTGGATCATACCCCAACTTAGCCTTTGTGACAGCCTGATATATCACCAAAAAGAGTAAATGTTATTCTTCGAAGAAGTATAACACAAGGAAAGGAATGAAAACATTCGAGGCACAAGTTCAATAAGAATAACATAAGCCTTTCCTGTAACAACAAGGTTTGTGTTTCTCTAACAACGTTTGTGTACAGTTGACATGCCACTTTGCATTGCAACAATGCTACATCCACCAAATTTTGAATCCCAAATCAATGTAAACCAACGGATTAGTATGTCCCACAAACTCTCACTAACTATTCAATGGCTATCAATGTGACAAATCATTTGGGATCCAAAACTTTGGTAAAAGTGGTGGTGGACACATCATTTCTCTGGCATTGAAAGTACTGACACTTGAAAATATCTGTAGGAACTGTGTCTATCACATTAAACATTGAAGGTTTAAAATATTTTTGGACCCAATTGAAAAATCTAATTGATGCAAAATTAAGAGAAATGATGAGGATTTCTGGAAGAAAGGCACGATCCTCTTACATTATAGTTAACAAAGCAGAAGTATAAGAAGCATGAATCAAGATACATACAACTTAAGCATGATGTCATCTACTTTTGTTCCCATTATGAATTAATTGCATCAGCATCCAGGTAGATCACACGAATCAACCACATCAGAATTGTATCCTTATAATTTGATTATTTGTATGGGGGAAAGTGAATTGTGTCCTGGATGAATAAGTCTCACAAAATGGCACAGATTACACAAATTATATTCATTGTTTTAATTATGATGAAAGCTACAGAGATATGATGAGTATACAGTCAAACTTGCAGGGCTAGAAAAAGAAACATTTATCGGACCGTCATTATTATGTGCTGCATCAAAAACGTACAAGTATGTCATTTTATTATAATAAAACAATCCGATAGCAGAAACAGAATTTACAAACTCAAATAAGCACAAGACCTTGAATCATGGAATTTAAATGTTGACAGGATCTAGGAAAAATATTAGCAAACGGAAGATAGATTCAGAGTCTTGAATATTGTAGAACCACGAATCCAAAGCAGAGATTTGCACCTTTAGGCCTTGGCTCCCTTGAGGTAGATAACTATCACGTTTGACCCAAGCAAAACAATCCAGATGGCACGCAAATTTAGCACGACATTCACCTTGATTCTTGTCACAGAGAAATCCTAACTCCTGCAGCTCAAAAAGAAAACACAAATAAGAAAGCAGAAATAATCAAAATTATAGGTAGTAAACACTCATACTTCTTGCATACACTTTCCATGTACAACCTATAAATGAAAACAACTCATGGTTCATATATAGATCCAAAACATAATGGAAAATACTCAGTCTTTTTGAGTTAAATATATAGTACATTTATTAGTTCTTTTATGTAGCATACTCCATTGTGCTGGAAGTTTTAAAAGATTTCATTATATTTTTCAAAATCAACCAATTTAAAAGATCATGCAACTAGAAAACAAAACATATTGAAATCTTACTTACTATCATGATTCTCTGTTCAGTGCTCTCATTGTCAATCATAAGATTCATAATGTCTCGAGTCAGGTATCCTCTGAATTATGATTAAACTCATCTAATATTCTTTTGCAGCTTTTGTGTAATAGAATAAATTATTTTCTGAAATATGTTAAATATCAAAAATATATATATAAAAATGGTAAAAATATGATAAATAATGGATTTTACTACATCTATGATACATTAACATAGATATAATGTCACACTCTTTAACATGAATTTTTCACCACCATTTGAATCCCACTCAAATTCATTTTCTTATTAAAAAAAATTATTCTATTTCTTTTCATGTTTTGTATCAAATTTTCCGTCTCATATTAAATCAGGAGAAAATCATATAATATTCATCCATACAGTGTAGCACATTTTTTCATTCAGTATTTCATTTACCATGAATATGTACCTCGGTCAAGAAGAACTCTGGTTGAGAACTAAATGAAGATATCTTACAAGTCATGCATATATGAGAACTAGGCTGTGTACAGCCACTTCTAGCTCTAGGATTGCAAACATGAATCTCAACCCTATAGCATCACAAGAATTTGCTGCTGGTTTAAAACTGAATGCAACAGCAATTTATAACTTAGTGTCATTTAGAAAAGTAACACTTGACTTTTGTGGATATAAATGCAGTGACACAACCAACACCAGTCAAATAGCAAAGATGTTTTCCAATCCGACAAAACAAAGTCTGTTAGACGCAGCAGTTTTAACTTATGGATAACAATTAAACCCTATATATCAGATAATATGTGATTTCAATATTTTTTGCACTTTTTGAACAAAGGCATGCAAAGATTTCATTTCATCTAATTTCAACACTCCAAATTGGCATGTTGGTAGCATTAACACCACATAATGGACTAGCAGGCAAGAAAGGGACATGAATTTTAGAATTCACAAAGCAAAGAAATACAAGGTTTCAAGTATATGATCAATCTCAAAATTTTAAGGGAGGATATAGTTTAGACTTCTGGCGAAGAAAAGTCAGGAGAATGACATCACTAAATTAATGCCAAAAATACAAACAAGCCAAAGGGCCAATTCATTTAAAACTAACTGCAACTAAGTGATCTGAGATACTTACATCACTCATTCTAAACCCATTATGGGCTGCTCTGCTTTCCAGAAAAGGCCAATCAAAAAAGTCACCATTATATGTGACATATATACCAGGCTTCACATCTTGCATATGGGTGAACCACTGTCTAAGAAGCTCTTTCTGCAACAAAACAAATCATAGAGAAATTATAAAATATGAATCCAACTCCGTAAAATGTCAGAAACTACCAAAGTAATATAAATAGAGTTACCTCATTTTTAACATTTGTAATCTTGAAGAACCCTTCAAATTCTGGTTTTGGAGTGTATTCCAAATCTTCTATATCTTCCCCAACACACTGAATAGAATTTGGGGAAAAAAAGTTTAATTATCAGTAACACAGCATAACTCCATCATTTTAGGGCATAGACCACAACTCAGGACATGAAATTGCAACAATGATGCTTATGTAGACAAAAAGCAATAACGACTAAAATAACCATTTTTGAGTAAGAAACCCTTCTGCTTTAACCAACACTTCTTGTTTAAATACTTTTTTATCAACAGTCGTTCTGTAACAAGGGAAGAAATTTGACCAAGGCCCCTAGAAGCTAAAAAGCTTTTGAAGTCAAACATATAATATAAATACACATATATATATATATGATGTTGAATATCAAATAAATGCAACATTGATGACTAGCATGACAAAAAAACGTCCAAAGTAAGAATTTCACATGGAATTGCAGTTTGGACCCCATTTGATGAAGTTTTGAATTGAGTAACCGTCACATTATTTTAATTATTGGCTCATATTTTGTTGGCACAGTTGTATACAAGCGTCCTAATGTTTTAGGACTTAGAAGTCAATAGGTACTTCCCTGGTTTCCAAATTTGCTAGACATAAACTGCAGTGGTGGTTCATGGGCCTCGTATAGGGCTGATTATTGTGTTTTTTTGGTCCTTAGATGCGGTCTTTAATCAGTCTAGAATAGTTCTAAAATTCAAATTTTTGGAGTTTCTCTCTTTGGAGACTTAGTGTTACTAAATATAGAACAACACTATCCCATAAGTATATAGGTAATGTTTAAGTTCAATGGAGCTGTGTTTAAGATCAAATAGTGTAGTGAGATACAACCCCCTGAGAACCAAGGCCCAAGGAATTATTAGCCAAATTCTAAGAAGATTCTTCTTCTTCTTCTTATTCTTCTTCTTCTTCTTCTTCCTCTTCTTCTTCTTCTATTTTCCCTGCTGCTGAATTTACTGTTTGAATCACAACAGCCCTCAATTTCTTTGGTCTTGTTTAAACCCAAGTTTGATATCCCTTTTTCTTTCTACACCAGTTTGTTGTATATGATAAGATTCCAACTGTGAAGAATTTCCAACGAATAAAAAACGGAAATTCTAGGACAATCACTTTGCCTTTTCAGGCCACTTTGTTTAGTTCCACTCTTTCAAACCTTAAAAGGTACAAGCTTTGCATAACCTTTCCCACTATCTATCTGGTTGAAGGTGGTTTAATATCCTTCCAGCTTCTGGTTTAATATCCTTCCAACCATCATATTTGCAGCATTAGCACCTATTTGAGATACCAACATTAACTCCTACCAGAAAGGTCCCACACCCTGTGGACACTATTTCAATCCCCCATGCTCTTGGTGACATGTTTAATTTTTAGAAGTTCAGGAGCTCATTACCCATGTAGAATAGGTCACAGTCCATATTATCTCCACCATTGGCAATGTTGTGAAACAAGAGATGACAAAAAGGGCGTCAGTTCCACTTCTTCAAGCACATGTCCTTTACTTTTTCACTTTGTCATTCCATCTAATGAAAATCTCATTCCAAATGCATATTCAAGTGCTGTGCCCCTAAAATGTTGTTCATATTCACCAACTGCCTCTATTTTGGTGATTATACACTCATTTTCCTTGATAAGCAGAGCATTCACATCCCTATGATCATAACACCATCCACTTTCAAGATCTTCTACGCAACTAACATCAGTGCCACAGTAAACTCACAAAGGTGGATTCTACAACTCTATGTTTTCTGCCTCAAGACAGAAGACCCAACACAAAACAAGGATCTGGCCAAATGCTTGTTTCTAAAAGTAAAGCATCATGAATGATGTCCTCTCACATAAAACAAATATAGACCTGTCAGCCTACACATCAAGAGAGTCTTTTACGATGGCAATAGATAAACTCGGAATACATAAACTTTATTCACCCAACAAATGTCTCCAAAACAAATCAAATAGTTGTTTCATATTCTTGGAAATTCACCTAGAGCCAAGTACTAACACCCCTGGACCCTTGCCAAAAGGAAGGCATAGCGCCTTCTTCTTTTATTAGAAAGAACAGTGGGAACCTGACACCCGCTTAAATTGAAACAACAATCATGGCGTCATCTAAGATACCATGCAGACTGATTTCTTTCAGATTGAGCATTTTTCCAAATGCAAAAGATGACCCACCTGTTAGGGCCATCTCCTCAACACATCATTCAAGCCCCCTGTTGAAAATACAGAGTTCCTAAACAGTTGAGAATACTATTCACCATACGCCCCATCTAAAGTTTCCCATTATGAAGCTACGTATGTACAGAATCATTCTAGAACATGCAAAATGTAAAGATAAAGATTTTACTCTATTATATGCACCTCTCTATTAATAATCAGATAACCTTGTCCATCAACCATGTACGAAATCATCATTACTGAATCATATTCGGCGTCGGGAAATTTCAATGGAAGCTTTGTGGTCTCAATATCAAATGCACAAACATGAACTTCAGCACGTTGCAGGAGATCATCCCTTCTTTCTAGCATAAGCCCAGCACTGGATATGCAAACATCATACCACTGCCCACATCTTACATCTAAAAACATGAAGTTCAAAGTGAAACCAGAGTGAATAGACAATTAAATAACAACTTCAGAAAGTATACAGGAAACAAAGAAGCTTTGCAATCAACTAAATAGGAAAGAAACTTTCCCAAAAAACTAAATAGAAAAGAAAACCACCATTGTCAATTGCAAAGCGAACGTGGTAAGGGACATCATACTCGCGGAGATCAGCAATACAATCTATAAAATCTTGAGGTCGTTGTTTGCTGCATTTCAAGCAAAAAACTGTCTCAAACTTGGAAAATATTTGCACACGTGCAGTGGGATGCAAATGTAACTATTATTGTTATTTTGTTATTGTCAATAATTTTTTATTAGCAAATAAGAAAATTGCTCCATATAAAATAAATTTTGATTCAGGCCTGACGCCCTTACCTTTTCCCTGTCAATATGGATTCATACGCTTCAGCAGTATCAAAGTTTGCCTGGTTTCTTTCAACAACGTGCATTAGATCACTCTTTACATGCATCAATTGTTGCACCGTATCGAAAGATATCTTTAAATAAGATTTGCGCAAGCCAGACAGATGGTTTTTCTGTCATAAGCATACAAAGAAATTAAAATATAACTTCCAGGACAATTTGTACAAAAACATAGAAGTTCAAACATCTCAGGCAAAAACTAACCCATACTGATACCAGAAATATACGTGATAGAACTATCGTCAATAGAAACCCAACACATCACGTAAAATTTGAAGGGTTGGTTATAGACATGCAAAAGGCTCAAAAAAATAGTTGCCTATATGATTATGATGAATATAGGTCAGTTTTTTGCTTCTAAACTCAGAAACTTCTCCGATTTATGAAGGATAGAAAAGGCTACAACATCTGTTGGTCCACATAAGTCATAAGCCCATGAGTA
Organism: Ilex asprella; assembly: GCA_023539305.1. Taxonomy (NCBI): domain Eukaryota; kingdom Viridiplantae; phylum Streptophyta; class Magnoliopsida; order Aquifoliales; family Aquifoliaceae; genus Ilex; species Ilex asprella. The sequence continues at coordinate 12,147,417 of CM042187.1, read as the reverse complement.
TTTCATTTGTGTAGCTTGCCTACATAAAGACAAAGTTCCAGCCGCCTAGGTAGAGTAAGTGAACAGTGGTGCACTGAATTATGCCCAATTCTAGATACTTGCCTAAATCCTTTGTTGGTTCCAACTGGTTTCACTTCTATCTCTTGCCAATATAACTCGATAATTTTGTATACACCAAAAGTTTGCTAAACTTCATTTCAGAATTTGATAGCAAGACTTTATACCACCCCAACATTGCTAAGCCACCCAAAGTAACTAGAATATCTCAATAAAACGTCCCTTAATCTTCTTAAGTCTAGTTTAGCACAACCTGTCTCAGTGATCAATTCTATCCATGAGTTGAAGATGAGGCACTAAAAGTTGAGATGGGGATAGTTCATGGACATCTTATTCTTTTACCATCAGTACAAGAAGAAATATGTCCATACAAAATCAAAATAGACGTCTATTGCATGCCACACGAGCACACCCCTCTTATTCATGACCTGCAAAGGCAACAAAACTTTATTTCGGGTTAGCTAATAAAAAATTTTAGTGTGTGAAGGGTTGAGGCTTATAAAAGCCACAGCAGCAAGTCTCCCAAAACAAGCTTTCTTCTTAAGCTGATATTAAGTTAGACCTGGTGGGGAAAGCTTGTGTAAGCCATTTGCAAGAGGGTTGGGCTCTATCTTTGATTTAGGTGAGCTGGTGGGTTCAACAGAGCTTGTAATACATCAGCTACAGTATTCCTAACAAACTTTTGTAGTAGCATTGATGGCAATAAGTTATGTTACATGCAACTAGACTTAACTAGCTCAGTAAAGTCTTATCCTAACTATTTCAGATTGGTTACATAGAATCATGTTTTGTCAACAAGCCAACATGTCATTAATTACTATATCAGTTAATGTTCATTGTCTTCTTCCACCCGTAGTAACACCATGAATGTATATCGCATCAGTCATCCTGACTATTGCAGTTCTAGATCTTTTTAAATGCACCAAACCACCATAGTCAGTATTCTCTCAATGCACCAAACCATCTATCATTTTGCAAATACATTAATGCCTAATCCTAGCCTCTCTTGTTTAACCAAGCATCTATCATACCATCTTTCTTTCATTTACCATCCATTAATTTCAGAACTTTGCAAGCACTTTACACCATCAAGCGTCATTGATCTCATGATTATTCTGTAGAACTTCCATTTCAGCTGAGGAGGTATATGTCAATTACATAATATATCACACGCACTCCTCTACTTAATATATCTTGCTTTAAATTAGTCGATAATATCCTCTCCAATCTCACCGACCTCGTAAATAATCGAACTATACTAGAATTGTCCACTCTTTGATATATCTAAATCATCAAGTTTTTTCTACATTGGACTTCCAGTTTTAAAAAGTTAGATACCATATTCTTAGTTTTCATTATACTTATCCTAAATCTTCTTGATTCCTAATCTAGTATTAATATTTACTTTAGTTCATTAATTAACCTTATATCATCAACAAATAACACACACCATAGAACCTCAACATAGATGTGCCTATTCAACTCGAACATTAGTTAAGGATGATCCTCTAATCCCTGGTGTAAGCCTCCTGCAACTTAAATTTACTAGCTTCTCATGCGGTTGTTCTCAATATAATCATGACACAATTGTACTTGTTCTTAATCTCAGCAATGGATCTATTTATAACTCCTTTAATAAATTACAACAAAAATTCTTGTACATGACTTATCCCAGGCATAAATCCATCTCCTCTTTCTCCCAGACATCAAGACAATTCTCCTAGATCCCAACAATCACATAAACATGGGTATTGCTAAAATTTCTATTACTGGGACGAAATATGGCATGAAAATACAAGGCATTATGCAATACAAAGGCACTAAATAAAAAATGGGCCTGAAAGGAAAAAAGAATGTGGTGTTGCAATGATGTTGGCTTACAAGATCAAGATCCTCTTTCTCCACAATTTCAATGTCAGCTATTTGTCCCTCATAACGCCGTCTCAAATATGCATCAACATCCATCTCCATTTTATCCTGCAATAATATAAGGTGGCAATTAATTAGAGTTAACTCTACAAACACGATTCTTCTCCACAAATTATATAATAATTACATACCTTTGTGGTTGCATAAAAATATGGCCGGAACTTGTACTTTGCTTTGAAAGTTGATCCATCCTTCAATCAAATCATTGAAACAAATAAGAAACACGTAACAGCTTTTCCAAATCAGCTTCTAGATATTCATTAAAACTTTACCTGACAAACGAAATAGAGATCAACACAACTGTAGACTTTATGTGTAGTTTGATCTTCCCAAGAAGACTACAAAATAGAACAAAGAGTCGGTTATAATCGGGAAAAAAGATGTCTATATTCCAAAATTCGAGAAAAATTGGGCTATTTAGAGGAATGAAATTTGGAGTGACTTACGGAGGCGAAAGTGAGAAGCCAACCGAGACGTTTTTCCCCTTCGGTGAAGAGATTATAGCCACGTTTGGACTCGAGTTGTTCTTCAGCGTTGAGAATCAGCTTCTGCTTCTTTGAAATCCTCGTGTCTCTACGGTCTTGCCTTCGATTATCTCCATTCATTGTTTTGGTATTTGAGATCCAGATGAAGATCGAGTTTTGGGTTTAGGAGTGGAGAGGATTAGAAAGAAAGTGAGAGAAACCCTTTCTGAAACTGAGCGGGACTGAGGTCTGAGGGAAGGAACATTTCCCGCGCTTTTGTTCAGCTTCATTATAACGGTAGATTACTAAAATGCCTTGGGCTTGGGCGTGATGCTTTCCTCAGGCTGAGAGGTTTTCGAGTAGTTTATTGCTGTGAAGGTTTGCAAACGACGTCGTTGGAAGAGTTTACCATGGAACGTTGTCGTTTGGATGCTGGCAAGCCAATTTTATGAATTAATCATCAAAATGCAGCAAGTTTTCAACAAAATTACCAAAAATATAGCATTTTTAAACTTATTTACCGAGATATTTTTTGAAAACGTATTCAATAATTTCGATTTTGATCCTTTTTTTAAAAAAAAAATCCGTTTTTTATTAAACATGTTTTCTATGCTTTTTTAAAAAAGTGTCAAAGACTAAATTGCAGATAAACCATGCTTTTTCTCTGAGGACAAATCAAATAAGGGATGGGTCAGGGACTGAGTTGCAGAGAAACAAATGAGCATGGTTTATTCATCACAGTCTAGAATGGAAAATCTGGTTCTTAATTTGCTAAAAGGATTTAACAAAATCTCACTAATCAAGAAAGTCCATTCAGTTATTTACAGTGGGATTCCTTTTAATCCTCCTCGTTGCAATTGGAGTCCAATTTTTTTTTTTTTTTTTGACAAGGGGGGTCAAAAGAGGAGTTATTAAATATGTTTTCTAATAAAAATGGAATTATTAAATTTGCTTTAAAAAAGTGGCGTGATTTGATAAAATAAGTTTTAAAATGTCGTATTTTGATAATTTTGTTTAAAAATTACTGTATTTTAACGATTAATTCCCAATTTTATGGGTCCAGGGTGTTGCTCCTCTACTGTTAGAGGAAAACAACACCGTGTGTTGCTAGTATGAAACAACGTTGTTTAAATAAGTTTGCACAATAAATAATTTGGCCCAAAAATATACCTGCCAAAATATGTCGTTTTAGTAGAGTTGAATTGTAAATTGCTCATTTTCTATCTCCAACTTCTCTCCGTCTTCTCTTCCAAATATAGGCATCCCGTGCACCAAGGGTTTTATTGATGGATTTTTTGGAATAGTTAGATTGACTTCTCCAAATTCTTTCAAATTCAAACCCCTCTCTTATAGAGATGGAATTCAACATTGAATCTGGTTCATACACATATTTGATATGCAACACATACTTATGTAGGACCTACATATATATTATAATTATTAATAATTATTTATCTTCTAAATGACTATTTTATCCTTAATCGATCTAATTCATACTCATGTTAAGGGGTACAATTATCTTTTGCATCCTTAACTCCTTAACCAATTTTTCCAAACATATCTCCCCTTTGATGAAACTCATGATCACGAGTTTAATATTTGGGCCAACTACGGGCCGGTTTGGAACCTCAGGATTGAATTTCCAATCCAAACATGAGATTTTGTGAGTCTTTTGAACTATTTTTCTCAAACCCATCTTGTTGTCCTCTTATACCTCCTTATCAAACAGCCCCCAAGGATACTAGTTAGTTGGAAATTATGCTCAATAATTAACATTTATATTATGTTAAAAAAAAATTAACCTTTACAATCTACTAAAAATTTTAATGGTCCGTTTGATAAGAAGGATACAAAATATGATCGATAGAAATAAGAGGGATGAAAACTTTTCATCCCTAGTAGAAAGAAACACTCTTTCACCCATTTTTTTTTTGGTAAAACGAATAGAAAGTTGATTTTTCATTCTTTGGTATTAAAGAAAAACTAGAAGAAAATAAAATAAATTCATACAAATTTTACCATTATACCCTTCCATATATATTTTTTTTCTATTGAAAATACACTTTTGAACAAATAGTCATAAGGGATAAAAAAATATAATATCTGAAAAAGCGTAAAAAATGTACCATTAAAAGCAACCTACTAAGCAAGTCCTTGATATCACTCATTACACCTGGCTAATATCTAGCAAAAATATTGGGTTTGTCTCATTTTAATATTCAATATTTCAATTGTATCATTTTTGTCTTTAAAGTATTGAATATGTTTTTATATAGTCCTTCGAGTAGATAACATCCAAATTATTAACGATTTTTTATCATAAATTTATTACGTGATACATAAATATGGGCAATAGCTTTTGACCAATTTTTGGGTAGTTCTTGACAAAAAATGTGTAATATGAGTAGCTTTTGATTAAATTTTAGATAGCTCATGATCAAAACTGTAATTTAAGTAGCTCTTCGACTAAAATTTGGTAAGAGTTATCCAAATTATTTTTTTACCCATATTTAGGTATTACATAACAAATTTATAGTAAAAAATCGTTAGCAATATGAACATTTTCTACTTGAGGGACCACGTAAAAATATATTTAATACTTCAGGACTAAAATAATGAAACTGAAATATTGAAGATCAAAATGAGATAAGTTTTATATTTTGGGGACTCAAATGCAATTAACCCAAAAATATTTCAAGGTTAAGCTTCATAAAGTATCACCCATGTGGACATGTGTCTAAGAACATCTCTGATGGAGATCTAAGCTCTTATCAAAATTTGAGTAAAAAAAAGGATAAAAAACTTAATTTGGTATAGACCTCTCCAATTGACAAACCATTTTTAAAAGAAAGAGAAATTAAAATTTAAATGAGGACAAACTCAAATTTTAAAAATGATAAAATATAACTATTTGATCTTTAGAGGATAGTGTAATCTCACTATTAAATATTTGGGTTTAAAAAGAGTCTACCTTGATTTGGGTTTAAAAAATGTCTCCCTTGATTTAGGCTAAAAAAATGATTTCTCTTCATATAGTATGGATATAAGTTTAGCATTGGAATTTTTTTTAAGAGTTTTTTACTTTAAAGAAAATGGTTTAAAAGAGGGTAAAGATTGAAGATGGTGTTGTGGTATTTTTGAAAAAACAATGATGCAAAGAGGGTAAAATAATAAATTAACCTATCTAATCAAAAGTCTGTCTTTCTATCTCTAATTTTTGGCCCAACTTTGGACGGGCAAGAAATGGCGGGCAGGAGGGATTCTTTTTTCACCGCATTTTTCTTTCCACAGCCCTTTCCTTTTGGAATCAAACCGGTGAAACATTTTCCACTCCCCTCATTTTTCATCTTTCCTCTTCCATCCTTCCATTTTTCTTATATACCAAACACATTGCAATTTTTACGATTTACTTTAAAAAATAATAATAATAACATTTACAATATCAAAATCTTATTATTTGCCCTTTAGAAAAAAAATTTTATTATGCATTCATCATATACGCACCCATATTAGCAGAATGTCAAAATATGTACGAAAGATAAGAAGTTCTTATGGTGCTAACTTTCCTTTGTTTGTTTCCGTTGTACCTTTTTTCCACTTTCCTTTTAGCATGTCGTATGCCTCATTAATTGCAACCTGTATAATTCACATCCATTGTACCATTTATTGTTTTAACTTTTCTCTGTTCTTTCACCATTGTGAAAACCCCAAAAAAAATGCAACTTAGAAAAAAATGGAGATGCAAAGAAGGATTGAACCAAGGTAATCATGAACCTTGAAAAACAAGGTACAATACACCAAACAAATGGTGAAAAATGAAGACGATGACCTAGAGGAGGAGGACGAGTAGGAAGAAGAAGACGACGATTGAGGGTCATGTGAAGAAAAAAAAATTCTTCTTGTTGGTTCTAGAAGGAAAGGGTCTTCTACTTGTGGAGGAAGAGGAGTGCGTCCTTGTTTTCAAGTGAAAAAATGTGTTGTCAATTTGATCGATGCAAAGAAGTACTGTCGACGCCATAAGGTATGCGAGGTTCATGCCAAGGTGCCAGTAGTCTTTGGTAAAGAAGTATTGTGCAACTCTTTTAAAACGACATCGTTTTACAACCCTGTTGTTGTGCAAACTTATTAAAATGGCATCGCTTCAAACTAACAACACGCGATGTTCTTTCCCTCTAAGACCCTAACAGTAGAGGAGCTGCACCCCACCTCACCCCCATTAAAAAAATATGGGATAATTTTATATTTATCAATTAATTGGGAATCTTGAAATTTTCTTTAAAAAATTGGGCATAGGAACCTTTCAACAATGCTTTTAAAAAGTACTTTATATTTTTATTTATGTTTTAGTAATTTTGTTTAATTAGCATTTTTTGTTGTATTTTTTATTTTTTGAAGTGAGAATTACTCGTTTTTTTTAATCTATAATCACATCTACATAATAAAGTACATGAAAGTTTGGTTTCTATTGTCTCCGAGCGTGCAAACTCCAAGGGTGATTATATAGAGGGAGAGTGGTAGAGAGAGAAAGATGGATGTAAACTAAAACACTCTCCTCCCTCTTTTCCCCAACACGACATGGGTGTCCAGATAGTTTACGCGCATCTTGACTAATTTGTTGGAGGCGGTGTTCGAAAATAGTAAAATCACCTATTGATATTTATGATATTATGTAACTTAAAGTAAAACATAACAGTAACAATGATATGCAAAACAGTTACACAGAAACTACTTTGATACGAAAGGGTTACACAAAAGAGATACAGTGACAGACTTTCACGAAAGAGTTACAGCACACGTAACTATTCTATTTAAATAAAATAAACACTGACCCGTTTGCAGACTAGGAACTGTGATTACACTTCAATTAGATTAAGGCTAGTGTTTGACACTATGTCTTTAAGACAGATTTCGCCCCACGGATATCACCAAATTAATTTCGAATTACGAAATTAATGCCCATTTAATTAATTCATTTATTTAAATAAATTTTCTCCAAAAAGATAGGGCAAGCCCGTACCCAGCCCCGCCCGACCGGGTCGTGACCAGGCGGGCGGGCGGCACGCGCGTGTAGTCAAACCAACTGCATGTAGGCGCTCGCTCCGCTCACAAAATTGTGATACCCCTTGGGGCTCAACCCATAGAGCAAACTTGGACTATATATGTCCATGTTGAGCTTCTTTCTTAACCAATGTAGGATTGGTGTCACATCCCACATTGCACTTCATTTATTTCTACCTTTTCAAGAGGGTCACTTTTGAGCCTATTTTCTCATTCATTCTTACTCGATTTGAGCAAGTGAATATACTACATTATACTCTTTACAAAGTAGAATATGAACCCATGAAAATTTATTCGAAATAACAATTAGGTCCTACTTTAATTTTGGCTCAAAGTCGACCAAAAAACTGTTTTGATCCAACATAATCCCCTCTTTAATCCAGTCAAAGGTAGATTATTTACGCCGGAATTAGGGTATTCATAATTGAAAAATTCATCATGATCTGATCCTAAGGAGTTGCAAAGATTCATAAAAATATATTTGGCGATGAATTAAAAACTGCTTATTACTTTTCTAATGAATCATTATTTGTAATTAATTATATTATACTTATAAGGATAATAGTGAAATGTCTTCGATTTTGATGTAGAAGAATACTTCACATATAAAAAAAACAACACTTGTCCAATGAATTTTTCAAAAAAACAATAACCTACCTCCAGAATATATTTAAAAAAACAAAAAAGAAATGGGCACCTATTAAAAATTTGAAAACTATTGAATGGGGAGTTAGCAATAGTTAGGCATGTAAGTGCAGCTTAAATCAGTTTGACAACAAGGTAATTATAGTTTTAAATGCTAATCAAAAGCAAGTGAAAATTACAAACTGGCACACACATTATTGGTATTGACAAAGACAGGGATAAACTTGGTTGCTTTTGCAGGGTGAGAGCATCCATCCATTAGATGTCATGGGATTGGGAGGATATCATTCCTAATTGAATGCTGCTTATACTATGGGATGAACAATTAATTCTCATAGTACTTCGAATACAATTCATTTGCATTGCCAAAGAAAGAGTCTAGCATAAAACAACTTTGTACTTTATTGCATTTAGTAATTGCATTGCTGATAATTATACATGCCTTGAGTATTAATTGGAGGAAATATTGATTTTACACTCAAAGACTAAAATTTTAGAAAAATTACAAGAGAAATGACACTCAATGTAGTTTCTTAAATTTGACAAAGTCTAATTTCGTACATGAGGTGTCACATTTCTAACGGTGGTATTTAGTGTTTGTGTGGAATTTCATGTTCCACCTCTCTCTAAAAAAAAAACAAATCTTTATATATAGAAAAAAGAATTATTGTAGATAAGCCTTATATTTCCATTAGGTCTATGAACTAGTCTTTGTCACTAAGAGTCCACTTGGCTAGAAAGAAAATAATGGTGAAAAGTGAAAATGGTAGAAAGTGAAGTGAAAGAAAGAAAAAAGAAAAGAAAAAATATATTTTTTCACGTATTTTCTTAGCAAGAAAATTTTGAAAAAAAAAATTATAAAAAGAATTGATTATATTGTTTGAAAGGTAGTAAAGTTGCTAGAAAATTATGAAAATTGTCTAAAATATCTATATCTATATCGAATAAGATGTTGAACTTGCAAGGCTATGCATCTATCCACCTTTTATGATAAAATAAATAAATATCAAATATTATTAATGTAGAATCAATGCATGTTTGACACATCACCATTTTTATCTTTTCAAATAGACATGTTAAAATTTAGAAAATGAAGTGAAATAAAAAAAAATGAGAGAAAATATATTTTGCATGTATTTGATTAGCAAGAAAAATTTATAATTTTTTTTAAAAAATTATTCTATTATTTAAAAGGAAAAAAGTTAAAAGAAACATTATTTAATTGTTTAAATTACCTTTTTTTTAGAGGAATTTTATTTAATGAAATCTAAAGATTACAAGAATAAAAAACAGTAACTGTTAAGCAAAACAGTAACTATTTTAACAAACAAAAACAGTAAGCTGTACAAAAAAAATAGAAAAAATTTTGTTATCAGAAAAGATCCTGTACAACGACTATTTTGGGCCCTGCAGCTCCAACTTCATTTGCAATCCATCAGACTGTAAAAACAGTAGCTCAGAACACTGCATCACCATCCCACTCATCAGACTACAACATCACAACCCAAAAGTTTCATAACAACAGCTAATAAAATTGTGCACACTTTCAACAGAGCAGAATAAGAATTGATCCCCAGCTTGTATCCTCAAAATTCATGAATTGACTATAATTCTTCAAGAGAACCTAAACCAATTCTACTTGCATTAAAAGTCATATTTAACCCTTGTCATCAAACACCAACATCCTCTTTTTCCTCACCACAGGCAGACCATGCAGATCTTGCAACATAGCCAATTTCAGTGCAGTAGGCAATTGCATAGACCCAGTAAAAGAAGAAGAAAAACCATCATTTACAGCTCTGTTGGCCAGATGATTAGCAACTGAATATGCCTCTCTATATACATGTCTCACCTGAAATGTTAATCTATTGAGTCTGTCTCTAATCTGATCTGAGACAGACCACAGAGACCAAGCACAACAGAAAACACCCAGCACAGTCTTTACAAGTACCAAGGAATTTGACTCAATCAAAAATTTATGTACACCCAAACCATGTTCTTCTAATAATCTCAAGCCATCAAGTAATGCCCTAAATTCAGCTTTCATATTTGAACAAGTACCATAAGAACATGATGCAACAATTACCATTTTTTCCCACCCATTTCTCACAATAACACCTCCACCAGCTGGCCTTGGATTACCCTTGGTAGCACCATCAACATTAAATTTCAATAAACCCTCATTTGGACATTTCCAACAAATCCATAATACTCTAATCACAATCTTATAAGAAAAATCAACCCCTAACTGCTGCAACCATAACATGCTAAAACCAGTATCTTGTGCCTCGGGCCTGATATTTCTCACTTGGTACCTCATAACACCACAAATTTTAAGAAAAATACCATAAGGATTCAACATGCCTTCCCCTGACCTCCTTTTGCACCTTTCCTTCCAGATCTGCCAAAAAATTAGCAAAGATGAAATAGTGTGTGAAATTACCTTTAATTATATTAAATTTTGATTTAACTTTCTTGAGGGCTTTTTGTTTTTAAGTTCCCTAGTTAGTGTTGTTGTTCAATTTGATATCCATATATGAGAAAGGATAAAAGATGAATATGGGCAAAAGAGTCAAGTGTGAGTAGTAGCCCACATTTTCAGGGGAATTTTTTTTTCATGTTAATTTTGTGGGAAACAAAAAATGTTCTATACAAGAAAATTTAGTGGCCCAACGATCTCACTTTCATATAATTTCTCCCTTTTTCTTGATAAATAAACAAGAAAAAAGTTCAATTTTTCCCCTTTCTTTATGTTTTTCAGCATTTACATTCTGACCAAAAGAATCCTAATCTCTTCAACTAATGCAATCCTCTGAATATGTGATTCCAAACACAAATTGAAGGGCATAGGCTACAATGTAGTGATACCACCTAATAAAGAATAATTAAATGAATAAAATGAAACCCACTTAATTACATGGAGCACTAGTTATACTACATGTAAGGGGTAATTATTGAATCATGTGAAATTCTTTGCTTATTTATTATATTTTTATTGAGTAAGAGTAATGATATTTAGACTTAAAAAATTAATTTAATTTATTGATATAATAACGTAATTTTATAAAAATTATTAAATTAATATCAAATTTTAAATTAAGTCAACAAATTAATCCGCTCAATGTTCAAGGGTTACGTGGTGTTACCGAACTCGAAAAAGGAGGGAAAAAAAGTTTTTACGTGGGCCTTGTAACATGGTCTATTCTACTGCCACGTGGTTAGTAGAACGGAAATTTAGAAAAAACAGAAGGGGTATTACTTGGAAAGCATTAAATTGAAGGGTCAGGATCTAATCAAAATATGTTGTTATCTTCGTAACAAAGCCCGAAGCCCTAGGTATAAATGCGTACATCGTTAAGCTTCGGTGCTACCATACTCAAAACCCTAGGAACGGTCTCATAATCTCTGATCCAGAGCTAAAGCCGTTCGTCGATTCTCATCTCCCCGGATCCAAATTTCGCAAGTAATTCCCCCCCCTCTCTCTCTATATATATTAATGTATATACTTACATAAACATACGTGTATGCAGATTGTATGTAGTCTATGAATGTGTATACACATTGTGACATTTTGTGGTTTATGATTGTGCTTTTAACAGAGATGAAGGTGATCGCTACATACTTGCTGGCCGTGTTGGGAGGCAACACTGACCCATCCGATGTTGATTTGAAGCGCATTCTCGCTTCAGGTAGGACCTTTTTTTTTTCTAATTGAATTCATGACACATACATTCCGTTTTTGTGCCTGCTTTTGTGTGTGTGTGTGTGTGCGTGCTTGTGATGCCTATTTGGTTTGATTAATTTGTTTGTGTCCATCAGTCTTTTGTGTGTGTACATATGTGAGTCAAGCATGATAATCATGATAGCTGTTAGCTGTTTTGGATGAATTTTACTTGATGGGTCAGTTTGGATTGTCACGGAGTCCATTTATCTTTTTGGTATTTGTTTGTCATAGTATTTGTGGTCAATGGAATAGACAGTATAAGAATGGATGGAATACAAAGACACATATAAGCAAGATAGTGCACTTTGTTACCAAGAATGTGATAATACTCTTAACTAGATAAAGCCACATGTGTATCACAGGTCAACGTAAGTGGGAACAAAGTTTTTGAAAAATTTCATGTGGACTCACCGGTTGGGTGTTGCTACTTGTTTTAATTGTGCCTTTCCGCTTAATGGAGGATTTTCTGTTTTGCATTGATCTGTGCCATTGCCAATTGGATTGTTGTGGAGCTTTCTGGTTTGGTAATGTGTCTGTTTATTGCCTTGTTTCCTTTTTTTTTTTTTTAATTATCAATGTCATTTACAAATTCATCCAGGTCTGAATATGTTAAGTTGCGTATCTGGACTTGATTACGACTCTGTAGATGGGGACATTGTTTAGGATTTATCGTCGATTCAACCCTTATTGTTTAATGTTGATAGATATTGTGTTTGATGTGCCTGTCATATTGACTTTGAACGTCCAATGTCACAATGTGTTGAAAACTGACGCGAGTTGTCTTCTCTCCACAGTTGGAGCTGAGGCTGATGATGAAAGGATTGAATTACTCTTGTCTGAAGTTAGAGGGAAAGATATTACTGAGCTAATTGCAGCTGGGAGGGAGAAGTTGGCTTCTGTTCCTGCTGGTGGCGGTGCTGGCATTGCAGTTACTGCAGCAGCAGCTGGTAGGGTTGGTAGTGCTCCTGCAGCACCTGCTGCCGAGGCGAAAAAAGAAGAGAAAGAAGAAGAAAAAGAGGATACTGATGATGTAAGTTTTCTTCCAATGAGAAGGGAAAAGGATATGCTGTTGGACTGACTATTATTTTTAGTTAAAAAGTTTGCTTTTCCTTTTTTTTTCGGTATGTCCAATCCTAACTTGTCTATTTATTTCTGTTGCAGGATATGGGCTTTAGTCTCTTCGACTAAGCGATTGTGGTGCTACTCTGTTCGTATGGAGCATTCTCTTATGAAACTAATATCATTTAATTTAACATAGGAGTTTTAGGCGTCCGTGATATTTAGTTTTGGTTGTAGTTCTAGTTTAAAGGCTTGGTCTTTTGTTTAGAAAGATAAGTTCAGTCAAAACATAGCAGATATAGTTCCAGAATTTGAATTTCAGATTTCAAAAGTTGTGGATCTGACCTATATTTATACGGGGTCGTAATTAAAAATTATCGTCAACTGCTTGATGCCTGTCACTCTTTTGTTAGTAAGTGGCTTTAGATGTCAAAATGAAAGGTTGCCCTTTCATTGAGCTGGCTGATTGTTCAAGGATGTAAGATGCAACATGCTGCTGATTTGAAGAGGTGAGCATTTTGAGATGAGCAACTTGTTCTCTTGTTTGTATTAGAAAAAGTTTGGTTCGGTTGTTCCACGAAACAGTCTGTTGGATTTAGTCGGTTTGGTAGCCATTTACGTGACACCCTTGGTCTGTTTTTGAGCACTTGTCAGGGTAGAGATCCTCTTCTCGTGCTATTTGGCTGGAATGAAAGATGGGTCCCCTCGTTTGTTTGAAAAGATTATGTCAAACAACGTAAACTACTCTGCCCATTCCATCGTATAATTCCTGTAAATGCGGAGCAAAACAAATATCTGATTTTTATCAAAATAACAAGGCAGTCACTGCTGTGTATCAGTTGCAATGCGACCCAATTAGGACTAGAATGGCCGGGTCTGCATTTGTCAATAGAATACAAACCAAATTGATTGCAACGTGCAGATATAATTGTGTATATATATATATATAGAGAGGGAGAGAGAGAGGGAGAGATTTCAGCCAATATGTGAGATCTCAAATTTTTAGAAATAGTTTAAGCATAACTATGTGGATTAATTGTAATAATGTGAAATTATTTATTATATGGAATTTTGTGTATGAAAGTAGTATTGAATTAATTTTGAAATCACTTAAAAATTTGAGGGTAGACAAGCATAATTATTAAAGTTGCATAGGAAAACTTATGTGTTATAAATGGAAAAGCGGGTCATTTTAAGTGCAAAGGGGGTGTGCCGTGTGTGTGTTTGAGTAGGTGTAGAAAATGTGTGTATTTTAAGGTGGAGTAAAGTGTGTTTTTAAAACACAATTCAGTGTGTGTTCTGGTTTGTTGAAACCGTGTCCGTGAGTGAGGGAGAATAAAAGAGAGAAGAAAAATGTGTTTGTGGGTGTTAAGTCGAGAACAACGGAAGGAGAGAGAAAATAAATATTGGTGGGTGCTTTTAGTTCAAACCGAAAGGAAGAAGAATGAAACGGAAATCAAAGATATCGAATTCAAATAATGATTTTGAGGTATGGGTTGGTATGCAATGTGCTCTCCTTAAATCTCTATGCAAAGAGTATTTATTTGATTATCTTTTGATTTGTATTCCAACTTGTGTTATCGTTATTTTAGAATTTATATTGAATATCGTTGAATATTTTGATCTCATTGATCGTGTTCTGCGGATATTGAGACGGGATCGTGACAACCAATAGTTGATGCATCGCCAACCAAGAGACCTATGAGATCAAGTTGTGGTGGGATAATTGGTGAAGTGTCAAATCTGTGTTAAGATTTTACATGATGTGTGATATGCAAATATGATATTTGTATCTGTTGATTGAGATACTTTGTAATACTCGATTATTTGATATTTAATGTCCTTGAGCATATTTTTTCTCGTCATATTGTATACTTCTCCGTTTTATTTAATATTTTCAGGTTGATTTTAAAGAAAAGATCGAAATGAGATAATCAGAGTATTAAAGATGAGAAAATGTTGATGTAATTAATGTTTTAATCATATTGAGAGATTTATTTATATTGATAAATTTATTTGTATTGAAAGATGATGTTGATAAATAAAATTTTATTGAGACAATTAGCGCTCTGTTATTTTTATTTGGATGTTTTTATATCAATTACCGTCTCCGAAAAAAAGGTAAAAATCAGGGCGTCACACAATATAGTCAGTCTAGGCATTTTCAACATCCCACTGCCTATAAATACGTGAGTTAATTCAAAAGATATGGTTTAGCAACCTTTCTTAGCGAGCCTATGGGATGTCTTATGAACCTTTTCCCCGGTGGTGGATAAGGGGAGACCTTCACCTCTGGCTCGAAGGGCCCAACTTCCCTAACCCTACTGTCATTATGCCTGTTTGATGCTATTTGTGACCTTTTCTTCATCCACCGATGCAGAAAATCATCCACTTTTGTACTCTAGAGGGAAAGTTTATTGGCAAGATGTCAGCACAACATTAGCCAATTGTAGGCCAAGCGTTTATAGATCATCAAATTCCCACAAATGAAATAAGAATTGGATCAGATCAAAACTTTGCAAACAACGGTTTTTCCCATATTGAGTTTGGAACCCAAAGGTAATCGTTGAGTGAATTTTACCTTATGTTTTAGTTGACCTAAGTTGCACCCTTATTGCTGGGGTGGCACCTGGCCTCTGAACCGTATGTGGGACGAGTTTATTCCTCATACAGTTAGGGCTGAAGACCGAGAGAAGTTAAAGAGAGATGGACAGACCCAACAGTTACTGGTCAAGGCGGGGATTAGCTTGATGTCACAAAATGTAAAATTAACAATCCATCAGCAATATACTTCGGACACTAATCAAAAAAAGCAATATACTTTAAACTTTGAGGACCATCACCTCTTTTTAAAATATCAACAGATACAATTATGACTACAAAAAATTTGTTAGTACAACTACCAGGATGTAGTTAAGACACTAAATTCTACAAGATAACAGGAAGTAGGAAGAGCAATTCCCTAAATCCCCAAAACACGTAGATTTGGAAAATTATATAATCTATTTGATGGATTCCTTGGAGATGCAATCAACAGGCCCATTCAGCATAGTATACCTAGCAGATCAAGAGAGTTTTTAGTGAGTAGGTCGATATCGTTACAAAAATGAAGACCATACTATGGTGTAAAAGTAAATAAAAGGTTCTGTGCAAAAAAGGGTGAGAAGCTAATAAATAACTGAAACAAAGATTTCACAAACTATGCAAGTTTCTGCTCTGGTAATTCGACAGGACTCCCCTTTAGGAGTGTCATTTAATAAGCTATCTCCTTGATAAGACTATTAATGAAGGATCCAAATCATCCCCTTCATCAAACTAATTAAAATGGAAGCATTACAATGTTCAGAAAGCCCCCTTTACAGCATAAATTGTACCAACCTGCTTAATGAAAGAAAAACAAAAAATGTCCAAACACCAACCTCTCACTCAACTAATTCTTACCTTCTCCCACTAACACATCTTGAAGTGGTTTGGGAGTTCAAAAGCGTTATCTAATAGTTTCTTTGGTAAGTCCTGGGACAGTGGAAACTGACAAGCCACTTCACAATCATACAGAGAACTAAACATTATTTGAAGTTAACATTTCATATACTTTCCCCTCTTAGTCCTTACTGTCAGTCTGTTCTTGCGCCAAATTCAGGATATCAGTAAGTTACAACTTGGCTTTATTATCATCTATTAAAAGAGGATTTAAATCTTTAGTTCAGTTTATAGTCAATTCTTCCTCGGTTATTTCATAGGTGCTACTCAATTAAAAATATTCTTCAGTTAACATGGGACTTGATTAACTCTTAATAAAATGTGGTGCTTTGATATTAATTTCTGAACTATATACTAACCTGAACCAAATTTGTTGGCCTGTTGAGCAGCGTGTTACAGTTTACAGAGAGATCCAAAAATAAACCAGAGCCCAGAGAAGATAAAAAAGACCAGCACATAGGGGCTATTGGAAAATTGAATTGCTATTAAAGTTGAGAAAAATAAGTGCCCCAAAAATGCATACCATAATTTATGTGATGCAAGATTTCTGCAACCAGGACTCTAAAGAGCACCACCACAATATGCAGCAACAGTATCGTTCAGCTTTAGTCAGAGCGTGGAGACACAGATAATGAAAGCATTCCATCACTACCACCCAGACATACAACTTCTCCCAGATCCACTGTCTATCTGGAAAGATAAATGATTACTAGGGAGACCTCACTTTAAGACTTTGGAACAGTCACATTGAGGATTTTTACATCTTGGTAAGGCTTGTCAGCCTTGTCTGTCTTCACTTTCTCTATGGCCTGTCAAGAATCAAGAAGTCTCAAATGAGGTCAATATAAGAGAGGTAGGTTGCAGGCGATATAGGAGAAAGAACAAATATATATTCACAACTGAATGTCATGTCATGTACATTGAGGGCGCCATTACGCCTGCCATCATTCCAAAGCACATGATAAAAGGGGTTGTAGACCCATCAAAACATTTGATATCCCCATTTCAATGACGAGGAAATTTTGTTCAGCACCTTTTCCGAATTTGGAAAGTTGATCAAATGGCGGGTCTTTAAATACAGAACAGGTGGTGCCACGTTCATCCACATTAGCACAAGTAGTTTCATGCATTCATGTACATATTTACAGCGATCTATACATTTGTTATTTTAGTAAAAGAAAAACCAAAGGAGAAATAACTAAAGAAGAAAAAAGAAGAGAGATTTGATTACAAAGTGTATATCTCATACCTGTACAACATCCATTCCCTTTGCAACTCTTCCAAAAACAGTGTGCTTATTGTCTAGCCATGGAGTTGCCACTGTGGTTATAAAGAACTGAGAACCATTGGTGTTTTGTCCTGCATTTGCCATGGATACTGTAAAAGGCCTGTCATGCCGTAAGCTGCAGAGACCAGAAGGATCATTTCATTATATAAGTGGCATTTACACAGTCAAGGCACTGAAAAGGCAACAACGTTAACGTGCACAAGAGAGAGAGAGAGACTTACCACAACTGCAAGTTCCTCCAACGCAATACATAAGTGCGTTTTCAAAAATTTAAAACAAATGACTACATATGCCAATGGTATGGGTGATAGTTAGGATAAATGCATGAGAACCATTGAGTTATGCAGTAACAAACAACTGGCAATAACATTCTGAACAAAAACAGTGAAAAAAACATAAACAAGGCAGCCAAACTAATTAGAGGTGACGACAGTATTGAACATCTCTTCCTTCATTGTCCCTTTGCCTTTTGTTTGAAATTGAGCTTCAGGGTCTTGGAAGGAGTGAAAAAGCTAAAACATTTGGGGATGTGAGGTGATGACCATGTTTCGGGGTATTTGGCTTGAGAGAAATGCAAGAATTTTTGAAGCCAAAATGGAGAAGGTGGATTGCATTTGGAAAAGAATATGCTTCCCAGCTTCTTTTTGGGTTTTTATATGCCCACATTTTCCAGCAATTCCTGTTTGTAATTAGGGAGAACTGGGAATCCGTGTGACATGTAATTTTTTATTTGTATGTCTGCATTTGCTTGTATGCTTTTCCTATTGAACGACTTCTCGTCCCTCATGAATTCTTTTTATTTTTAATGAAAAGTAGTTTGTTGATCATCAAAAAAACAAAGCTGTTAGGAAAGCCATAGAAAAGTTCTAAAATAAAAGCAATGAGTTCTGCAAGTCTGACTCAATATATACATAAAAAAAAACCACTGTAAAAATGTAAACCACTAGAAAGCATTACATTGCAACAAAAGCATACTGAGTAGAAAATAGTATATAAGACTACTATCATTTTATATAAATAAAGAGCAATGTAGTTTATATGCTGTTACATTATGCTATAATAGGATGTAACCCTTAAAGGGTATTTTTAGTACTTTTGTGGTTATATATATATATATATATTGAGATGTAATTGTGTAGCCCTAACACACTAGACTCTTTTCTTAATCCCTTCTTTCTTCTTCATGATCTTATCTTTTATCTCTAGACCTAATTACACCAAAATCTAACTTGGTATTAGAGCAATGATCTAAATTTGAAGCCTCAAAATCGTAGGAAATTATCGGATCTGAAAAAGGGCATTGACGTCATTTTCCAACTGTTGACATCATTTTTCTAGGATCAAATTTGGGGTTTTTTTTTCTTTTGTCACTTTTCCATTTCTTTTGCCTTTTGCATTTTCTATGAGATTTTGGAGATTTGGCATACGATACTTACCATATTGGTCCAATTTCAATATGAATCGTCCAAGTTGACCAGATATAACTCTGAGTCAAGCCGATACCATTGAGTCACCACCAATTCAGGTGGAAATCGGGATTTTTGTGTAACGTGTATTGGTATCGGATCAACAGTAGCCGAGTTATATCAGACTCCGCCGATACCTTGAACCATAAGATACATAGCCCCTGGTAATTTCTTCAAGAAAATTTGACCAAGTGTACAAATTGAAAGAATAATATGTATATACATAACAGAAAGAAAATAATGGCATTAGTTTCTATCATAAGTGTTTATTCACTGTTTGTTTGTTTGTCCATAAAGAAATTTGAATCCTAGCATGGCCATCATAGGCTAGATATGCAATGACCACATATACAGGGAAAGAGAACACACAAAAAAAAAGTGCATATAGATAATAGGGAGATGGTGATCTTAGACATTACATACATACCAAGAAAACTATCATATCAGAGTTTACCTACTTATGTCATTGGGTCACCAGAATTCATCCTTCACAATATGCCATTGTCAATATATAAGTTTGAAAATTAGCCACAGATAAGTAAGTTGTCTTTCATATCTCATACGTATAAAAATATATTTATTTACATTTTTCGTTTTCTCCATAATGTTAGTGCCCTAAATTATCTACAATTTTCGTGTTAGCATATCAGAGCCGTGCCATCATGCCATGTTTGATGCATCATGTCTGCATTGTGTATTTATGTCATTGCTACTTGGGAATCTGGAAACTCAAGTGCTCAACCTAATACTTGAGCACATTCTATAATCCAACTTTCACCATTTAGTCTGCAAGTAAATCACACTACCAATCCCACCCAACTTTAGATACTGTAAATTATCACAATACCAAACCTTCTCCCTCCCCTCTGCCCCCTAAAAAATGTCATAAAAGAGAAAAATTAAAAGTTTATCGTACAATTAAGGGTGTCCATGGGCCGGGCCGGATCGGGACTGAGTAATGTAAGCCAAAACCCTTATCCAAGTGAGTTATCACACAAGCAAGACTGAACTTCGAGCAGGGGTAAGCTACCTATAGCCCAACCTATGAACCCATTGGGCGAGCTTACTGGGCCGGTCTGTTCGCGAACTTTTTTATATACAACTTCATTTAAAAATAATAAATATTTTTGTAACTTAATATTTGTGTAAATTATATTTTTGAATCAAAAGTAAAATCAAAATTGATAAAAATAAAATAATGAATAATTTTACTTTTGATTAGAAGATGAACTACAACTAATAGAATGAATACATTTCAACTAGATTAACACCTACTCACTTATCTATTATTTACATTATTCTATCATTTAAAACTTGCATGCTTCATATATGAAAAAGAAAATAATACTTTATTTATAGTATCTAAAATTTTAAAACTTCAAATTCCGATATTGAGACACTTATTTCAAAATTTTAAATTTAATGGTCTAAGATATAACTTTTCTTCAAATGAAGGGTGAGCGGGATGTGCTTGGCGGGCTAGTTCTTGGACTCGGTTTTAACGGGTTTTTTGGCCGGGCTTTGGATTGGGGGAAACCCAAACTCTCTTTTTAAAGATATTGGACTCGGGCAGACCAGCTATCGGACTTATCGAGTTTCGAGCCTATTTTTTCGGATCGGGTACCGGGAATAACCCGGCCCATAGACACACCCCTACGTACGATGTCTCAACTCTCAAGTACAAAAAATAGCACAAAAAGATATATGGTCGGAGTATACTATTCATTATATTAACTGACACAAATCATCACCTTTTGTGGAACTCATCTTCAAACTCTCTTCCCCAAATTGATTGCCCACCAGTGCCGTCTCCTAATGGATCTCCTGTTTGTATCATAAAACCTTTGATAACACGGTGAAAAATGAGATTGTCATAATAGCCATTCCTGCAGTGTGTTGTAAAGTTTTCCACCGTTTTTGGACATTCCTCAGGGTATAGCTTCATGTGAATGTCACCCAGAGAGGTATGCATGATCTGGTGCATTGGAAATACAAAAAGATAATAAATTTAAAATGTAAATTAAAAAGAGAAAACACTAACATCACAAAGCAAGCATGAAGAACACCAAAAGATCATATGGCAAGCAAACCAAGGTCAAACCAGGTAGTATAAAACTCATCTAAGGCAATTCCTGGGAGTTTCACACAGTGGAAGGAAAAATGATTAAAAATCACAGGGATAGAACTTTCTATGTACTCAGCGCAAATTCTCCTTTTATTTTGCTATCCCCTCAATTTACGGTGCTGGGAAGGTTAGTCCAGTCTAGACCTACCCAAAGGCTTTCTTGTCCACAAAGTGGTTATACTCAGCTTGAACCCATGTTTGCGTCAACACCAGCTTTCACCATTGCACCAAGCAATGGCAGCTTGTGAAAACTATTATATAGTAATTCAAATAATTTACCAAGAAGTGAAAACAAAATTACACAGGAAAAAAATTCAGCTTGAAACTTCACAAATGATTCCTGTTATTTGGGAGGACTTCATATGCAGGGAATGCTTCATGTATTAGAAGGCATATCATAGCAAATACATTTTCTACAGTTATGGCATAAAAAAAACTCACCACATTATCTGGAAGGGATGTCGTAGCAGCTTTTCCCAAATCTGATACAGCCAAAAGTTCATCAGCAGGAGGCTTTTCATTGAACACATCCCTTCCCTTGGTAGCATCTTCAGGTTCCTCTGGTTCCCTCCGACTATAGTAACAAAAAATAAATTATTTGTTTGATATGAGAAATATGACACAACAATTTATGTACTTCACAATAAAGTACATGTAAAGACCCGGTATATAATTGAAAGTAAAAACCAGATACAAACAAGCTTTACCATCACCAATGCACGAATAAGATCTAAAGAAAAGTGTTACACAATAAGTGACACAACTCCACCTCAATTGGATTACAAAGAAACCAGCTAGACAAAACAATCCTAGATTAGACCAAAAAAAGATAAAAAAATCCCAGATAGTTCCATGGTGTCTGTATATCATAGTTCTATTGCTACTTGACATGGCAATGTTTCAATGACTTCGAACATATGTGATGGGGATCGTATAGGAATTGGATACATATTTTAGATTAATCATGAGAGTAATTTAGTATTTATCTTTTAAGTATTTTCTTTTAATTTTTAAGGGTTTAGTTGTCATTTGATTATTAATTTATTTTAGGGTTTGTGATCTCCTTATATATATATAGGATTTGAGAAGGGATATATATTTGTTGTGAGACTAGACTTTGATTATTGATTATTGATATTGATATTGCTTCTGCTTCTTCTTTTCTCATCTCCTTCTTCTTCCCTTCTCATCCCTAATTTTTCCTTACTACGATCTACATCAATTTGGTATCAGAGCTAATACAATCTACATCAATATGAAAGCATCTAGTAGTTGTAAAAATACTGTCAGATTGCAACCTTAATGCCAGGATGATTTCAAGAAAACAACCAAACTGATAAGCAACAGCTGATTCCTGTGCATCAATAATTCTGATACCTGAACAAATAGATTCTGTGTTTCTTGAAAGCACAGCATAAGAGAGTGGGATCTGTCAAAGGCTCTTTGCTTTCATTGGCATTTGCTGCAGCAGCAGGAATTTTTCTTACCTTTTTACTGCTTCTGTCACCTTGATACAGCGCAATCCTTAAGAATCTATCATTGTTCTCCACTTTTCCAAGAATTCGGGAAACTTTATTTGTATGTAAATTTATGACCTGTAAACACCAAAGTAATGAGATGTTGGATATAAGAAATAAAAACAAAAAAAAAAAACCTGTCTAAAAGTCATTTTTATTGCTGACAAGGCAAATTCAATGCAACTGACTTAAGTTGTATTCCAGTAGAATCTAAAGACAAGACCAATGAACAAAAATCTTCTTGCAGTTACAGGACAATTGATGTCTTACTTTTATTCCAAGGAGGGTTGCATATATAAGAAAGTTAGAGCTTTCATCAAAAACTGCATTTGGTTGGGGCACATTATCTGTTTTCTCAAATTCTTTTTCTACAGCCATTCTTCGGCCAAAATCAATAGCTTCCAGTCTGTATAAGGGAACATCACTTCTCTGGAGATCTTGGGCCACCTAAACAATGTAAGAGAAGTGGTTATGACAACAATGTCTAAGGAAAATTTGTAAAATGATGCTATGAAAATGATTGAAGCATTTATTTATTACCTCAAGAGATTCATCGTAAACTCGCCTTAATTTGCCTGTTCTAAACCAAAATACACGGATTCTACGGTCAGGTGACGTGATGGAAAATTGGTTACCATCTGGGCTCACCTGAGAATCAATGCCATACAGGATGGTATAGTTGTGAATAATAATTGGAAAGCGACTGAGTGCGAGATTTTCCAAATATTTATTAAATAAGTAACATATGAGATATTCATATCAACTATCCATATATTCACATAATTTATGATGAATTCACGTTTCTTGCAGAAATCAGGTATGATCAGGTACTAGTATTCAATGTTAAGCCAAAAATCTTCTGAGCCAATTGGTATGTATCTTACCTCAATGGCAGAAACAGTTGTTTTGCATTTCACAATTTCAAAGAGATTAGTATTGCTTTTCAAGCTAAAACCCATCCTGCATGCAAATGAGAAAGAAATATTAGTATAAAGGGAATCCACTAATGGAAACAAGAAAATTTAGGACAAGTTTCCGAATCTCATATAGGTACGTATGCATAATGATACTACTATACATATTGGACTTCAGTTGGTGTTCTAGGCATTATTTCAGACATAAGACCAAGCAAATTAGAGAGCAAACAAGGTCAAATAGCATATACATAAAAGTGGATTTACAAATTCTCAAATTACTTCACTTTTAGCGGTGCGTGTCCCACACAAAGCATATGATACCAAAACAACTAGGGAAAAAATGGAAAGAAAGGAAAAGAAAGAAAGGGCATAGAGAGAAAGACAGAGATTAGCAAACAAGAGAACTACTCCAGTCCATTTGCACATCAATTATCAATACTTCCATTATAAGTTCCTCTACAAGCAATAGTTCCGTTACATATTCTGTTGTTTTATGAAGATCAAATATCAAATGATTAGTGATAGAATCCCCTACAAATTATTAGTGGAGATCTCCAGCCAACATTCATTGAATTCGCGAATACATGGATGCTTCACAGATACTCACCCATTCTCTGGAAACTGCAGTGTCACAGGATTCCAGTATTCAATGATTCCCTTGGCATCGGCAGAAATCACCGTGTCAAAAACATGATTGTACTTCATAACTTTTGCTGGGCCCAAGTGTATCTGGACAGAAAATGACAGAAGCCATAAAACCTTAACAAAGGGCACATAATAGCACAGCATCAAACAACTGAACTAGAAACTAACAATATACCAATATACCTCTCTAGAGATAATGGGTTCATTTGAACCAGCTCGCGCATCATATATGTGCACAAATGAGGAGTCACTGTCACTAATAGCAAGCTTGGCTTTTACATCACCTTGTTTATAAACCCATTCAATAGCAGCAGGTACAAATGGAAGACGTATCATGACCATCATATCATAATTGACCACGTCATATATTTTCACAGAGTGGTCGTTTGAAATTGTACAGCAAAGCATACCATCCACACTAACCTGCACAGCTAAAACTTGGTCATGGTGCATATTTTATACATAAATCATAATAACCCCCCAAAAGAGACAATCACATCCACAAGATACAATTGAAACCATATACAACCTCAATAGGAAAATATAACTAAGCACATTGAATGCCCACAAAATAAAACACATGAAAACAAGGAAATTACACACCCTTTGAATTTTTAGGGACGGTATCTTTCCACATATGCAATGCACAAAAAAATAAGGATGCTTGCTTTACCAAACACTGACACTTTTTCCACAAGGAACGGTCATTTTTATCAATAGATAGTTGGTACATGAGAAAGATCCAACCCCAAAACACTACATAATAAATCTTAATTACGTAAAAACCCAACTAAAAATGACATAAAGCTCTTCAACCTGCCAAAATGTGAAAGGGAGGAGTTCCTTCAAAAATCCTTTGCAACCCAAGGCCAAAAGGTGCTAATGAGTAAATCCGTACGCATAAACCTTCCACCACTTCGTGTCTAATGTAAAAGTTCTAACTTTTTTTTTTCAACCAAATGACCCAAATGATAGCTAGAATACATAATTCCACCAGGTGGCCCCTTTCTTGTTTTTCCAAACCCTATGTAGTCCTCAACATCTATAGAAGAAAAGGACCGAGGAGTCACCAATTCAAACCTGCCAAATTAAACAACTTATTTCATTATGACAAAGCAACATAGAAATGCAAAGATAATCCATTCTTTCAGTAGCACCTCAACACATAACACAGCACAACAGAGAAAAGCAAAGCTCGAGGTCTTCTTCTTTGAAGCATATCAATATTGTTAGCCCTACCATTAGCCACACCCATGCACAAACTTGCACTTTACTAGGCACTTAAGTCTTCCTGACTCTTCCATCTCACCACAAAAGGGAGAAACAATGGACATGGACATGAAGGATCATCAATGAAAGATTCAAAGAAGGACCTACAAGAAAAGGACTTACAAGAAAAAGAACCCAACGAATCAAAAATCTAGCTCATTTTACCAAGTGACTCATGAGACAAATCAACATCATCAAATATAAAATGAAGTTAGACCAACTCCAAAGTATACCAAAACAAAGACTAAATAAAAAACATCTTAGAGCAAGTGCACTATTATTATGGGCCACTAAGTCTAAGAAGCACGGATACGGACACGAGGATACAACAAAATTCTAAAATATAGGATCTGGGTACGACAAAGATACGACTAATTAAAATAACGTCATATCTTTTTTAGATAAATAACATTAATAATAAGACCTAGCATGATTAAGTAGTTAGTTAATATCTTCCAATCTTACAATTAAGCAATGGGCTAATATGTAGAATTGGGGAGTGGGCCAATACTAAATTGAGATGTGGGCTAATTCCAAAGTGGGTTGTGGGTTAATAAATAAATTATACCAAAAAAAAAAGAAGAAAAATATTAAAAAAGAAATGAAGGAAAAGTCTCTGTTAAAATCGAGAGAGAGAGAAGAAAAAGAAGAGGACAACCGAGGGCGACACCCGTAGCAGATTCGAAGCACAGAACGTAGAAGCAAAAGGGAAAAAGAAAAAGGAGAGATGAAGAAGAAGGCGGCTTGAAGCAGATCTGGTAGCAGATCGATTGTTGAAGCCTTCGGCTACTTTTGAAGCAGATTTGAAGCAAATCCGATGCAGATCTGAGGCCTTCGACTTGAAGCAGATCCTAAGGCCTTCGCCTCCTCTTCTCTACTCTCTATCCAGGCTTTGACACTGCCACGTCAACCTCCTGGCAAATATTCGTGTTTCCTAGATGGGCCACTTAAGTTCATCCAAGTTGTGAGTCAAAACAAGCCGTAATGTTAAAGACATGGCAATTTTAGGTCCAAAAGGATGGATAGAGGGCTAAAGCCACCAGCCTTCACCTTACGTCAAAATTATGGCTAGATAAGGTAGTAATTACAAGGATCATCAACCGGAATATTTTCACAATGCCTTCTGATTTCCTCCTTAAAAACGACTAATTCCAGCCACAAGTTTGTGCTCTTTACCTAGTTATGTAGTATTGAATCTACTCTTTCTGAGATTCAACCACAATGATATTATTAAGTGGCTTATGCATACTTGAACTGTAGACAAATATTGTGCCAGAGAGATAAGAAAGTGTACATAATACAGCACTTTCATGTGCACAGCAGCATTTCCCACTACCTAAAATGGACTGGTTAAATTCTTCTTCTAGAATTTACGAAGATTGACAAGAATGAGGGTAACAAAAACAATAATGAACATATGTGGCAGGGTAAAAAAGGTAAATTCCAAAACGGCCCACAAACCACCCATAAGCTACCCTAATTTTGGATAATTACCACTTTATTACACAAGCCATATCTTCCATGCATAGTCAGAATTAAAAAAAAAATGAAAGACTAGAATCAGAGCAAAAAACAACCCAGCAGATAGATTCAAAATGTGCACATGATTCTACCGGTTATCTACCATTTCCCCTCACGTGTGCGTAAAAAAAAAAACAGAAAAGGAAAAGAAATGTGTATACACAGGCATGGAAGCAATGGGAAAGGAATGACTCACAGCCAACCCTTCAATTGCTCCAAGATGCGATCTAAAATGCTTCGCAAATTCAATACCAACGGCCTTTTTCTTCCAGAATTTCAAGTGACCTGAAAGAGAAGCAGCAAAACTATTTGAAATCAACAGAGTAGCATATACTTCCAATCCACTTTGTAATTCCACTTTCAACAACCCATTCTAGACAATTATATAATAAACTTATAATCAGATAAAATGATAGTAGAAAGAAGAAAAAATAATTAGCACTGTAATTCGGTGCATATAGGAAATGATTCTGGAAAATGGCCACCATGGTCATTTTATGGTTACTAATAGATTAACACTCGAGTAGCAACAAAACATATTACTCTTTCTAAGAACAGAACCTGGCTTTCTTCTTTGCGTCATGGAGTTATTTTTTTAGGGATAGGCAAGTAAAGCAAGCTCCACTAAATCCAAACCATTAAAATAAGTCAATAATCTACAGAAATTGCGAGAGGAATGATGCCTCCAACAATCCCTTAAGACGAACAAAAGCATATTATTTCATGGGAGTAAATTCTTTTGATAGCTTGGTAAAACCTATAGCCTAGACAGGATGATCAAATTAAATTCCTGGAAATAGCATTCCCCTTACTGACAGTCATCATTGTTTATCATTACCATGTTCAACTCTCTTTTAATTGTGTCATAGAACAACACATCTTCATTTCTTATCCCAATTATGCCCTCAGCATCCAACTAAATCAATCCCTTCAAATCGCTTCAACCATTTGTCCTTATTGGACGTGACTAAATCCTCTGAGCCTATCTCATCTCATCAAGCCTTCTGTTGCCTACACCTCTAACTATAAATGAATGTTCTAATTTTTTGATCAACCGCCTTTTCCAAATCCATTCACTTAAAACTAATGCATTCCTTCCACCTAAACCAGTGAAACTAAAAAAATCTTAAGAAATGCAGAACAAACCCATGCTTAAGATTAATTCATATTGTGGAGGTGAGATCAAATTTAGAATTCATAGCAGCTCGTTGCTTATTTGATGCTAAGAGACAATACTAGTCACCGATGAAAGGGGATACACTCTATGTACGAAGCACGACTCAAAAAATGTTTCGGAAACATATCAAAAACGTAATCTAAACAAATAAAAATTTGAGAATTTATTTCCAAAACTTCCTGAAACTGTAAAAATACACCGAAATTTCCTGAATACCTCAAAACATTGGTGAAAACACCTCGAAACATTGAAATTTTGATTCAATTAACATGTCGGCCGTTTCAACTGTTCTGAAATGAAATTTTAATCATTGGATATGGTTGTTATGACAGTATGATAGAACTTTTGAAATCTAGAATACAATAGAGTCAAGATATTATAAGATTATATTTTTAAAATATCTGTAATTATAAATTTAATTCAATTCTTTAATAACAGTTTAAAAAGTAAGTAACTTCTTGCAAGCACAGCAGATTCACTTTTCAAATTCTGACCCACCATAATGTAAATTATAAAATTGGTACGTGCCATAGACACAAAGTAGAGTCTGAACATTTTGGCTGAAGCTATATACCCCACCCATCAATAAAACCTATTGCTCTAATTCTGGACAGTAGACCAATTGGAGAATTTACGCATGAATGTGCCCATCAGATGTCACTAGAGGCCTAGTTGTCAAAGCATAAGCTTCAGTATTCCGGATACGGAGGGAGAGCCCCTGTATTATTTACTGATTTATGCAGTAAACTTCAGAAAAAGATAGCTATTAGTATTACCGTCGGCACTCCCGGTTATGAAAAAATCTGCTGCTGACACAGCAACATGTGTGACAACATCACGATGCATGTAACTCTTCTCATACCTGCAAAAAAAAAAAGAAGCATAATTCAAGCTGTCTGATTTGTTCTGATTTATAATGCTTCTATTAACAATTTTGCAAAAGAACAGAGCACTATTAGATAATTAATGCTGAACTCAAGAAACAGGATTACACTGCAACAAGATTACACCATCCCAAGGGTAGCAAGAAAAGATGCCTATGACAAAAGCTGCTGGATGGAGACCAACAGCTCCCCCCCCCCCCCAAATAAAAAAAAAAAAGACAAACTCCACACACTTACAAGTCAAAAAGAGATCCTCCTAGGTTGAAGCGAATATATTGAACCTAGGGGCAACAAAAAGATCGGAGTTCCATCTTCATGATTGAAGTATGGGGAAAAATACACAAGACCCATGTATGCCTTTGGTACCAATGAATAGGAGAAGTGGAAAGTGTTGATTGCTCTAATAACTAGATTCACCAGACGTGGAGGAGCCCAGTCATTAATTTTATTTTTTTTTGCAAACTACGTTTTTTCATACATTAATTTACAAAATTAAGGTGGAAGTTGAGACTTGAACACCACTGAGGCCTTTCAACCCCTCCAACCCCCTTCTTGTGAAGCATGGTTTCCCACAACCAAAAGTCATGACATTTTGATTGCCTATTGCCTAAACATTTGAGTAACTGAATTCTTAAATTATATCTGATAAATCTAAGCCTGAAAAAATATTGAACACCAGATTTCTTGCCCGATTAGAGCTCCAAATCTTGTCTTACTACCAATCAAGATGTCCAATTGAGGGAGGTGGAGGTTCTCAATAGATCAGTGGTAAAGAATGGGAATGTGGTATGCTCTAGTGTTCTCAGTTATAAATGTCGGGCAAGATTTCCATTTCAGTTCCTCACCAATATTTGTGGCAACCAATAAGATGACCTCTGAGCTTCGTAAAAAACACACGGTGAACCTTGACATTTGACAGAGAACAGGACCAGAAGCAGCCCGGATTGCTTGTCTCAGGTTTCAAAGCCAAATATTTCACACACAACACTCTGATCTCACTATGCTGCTCGTATACAAGGTTGAAATATACTTATTAATAGCTAAAGGCCATTATCGATAATCCTACCAGCATTCTCATCAGGCTCGAAGTTAGTTCATCCGCTTTGCAATATCACTGATGATACATAGGATATGCCTAAGGTTGAGCTCGGTTTATCCAGCCCAGGTCTCGCAGGTTGGGAGCCCAGTCACATGAAGATTCTGACTCCAGACCTCGAGACCCCAAAATATGCACCTCAAGGAAGGCGGTGTTAAAGCTAGTTGGCACCCACCAAACACCCCCGATAGCAACAGACACTTATCTAGGCACGAAATTCATAACCACCCCAACAGACCCGCAGCCGTCACACAATTTAAGCACCCGTTATGAGAAAAGGACAAGGATCTCGCTGTAGATCTGGCTAGGCCCAGAATCAACTATAAATAAGAGGCTAAAACTCTCAACCAAATATATGAATGATAGCTTTACCAAAATACTATGTAATTTTCCCCCTTGGTCAATATATTCTCCTAGAATAAGAGACTCCATTGAAAAAATGATTAGCCGAACTTCTGAACTGGTAAATCACTATAATTGTCCTGTGATTGATCCCCTTCCAAAAATCTTATTCCTAAAAGCTTTGAAGCTCAGACTGAATTCCTCTGTGCACTTTACATTCTCCATTTTGCTCAATCGTGTTAAGAACATCATCAGTTGGCACCGTCTGTTGGAACGATTGTTCCTATTAAAAGTATACTGATTTTTTTGAGTAATTGATGGTTTCTACGCGCAACATGAGCAGAAGTCAAATCAATCCCCCTTTGGTTACAGAACCAACAAGAAGCTGTTAGCAGAAGACAGTAGGAAAATCTTCATGATTTCTTGCCCATTCCTGAAGTTGATCCCCCCATATGGATCCCCTTCCAAATAATGAGCTTGAGGCCCTTTGCCTAGCCAATCAATGCCTCTTCCAACTGAATGAAGAGTTGTTGAGTCTTCTTCAACGTCCCCAAAGGGCACAGCCAGCCCAGAATAATCCCCCATGGCAGCAGCCCAACCCCCCCTGAGAGACATCACCGAGGGGGATGAACGTAGCCAAACTGTAGGTAATGTCCATCGTCGAGCTCACAAGAACGAAGACAATGAGGAAGTACAAAGTCAAAATAGGAAAACCTACAAGAACGAATTTCCTCAACATCAGCTGGAGAGGAAGAAACAGTTTTGGGAACAACGCTTCAAAAAAATTCAACAAGAGCTCAACCACATGAGGGAGATTGTCAAAGGCAAAACCCCAGTAACAATGGACGCTTTAGTTCAGCAGTCTGGGTTACCCTTTACCGTTGAAGTGTTACATTTCCCTCACCCACTAAAATTCAGGATGCCTCAGATGGAGGCTTTTGACGAGACAAAAGATCCCATGGATCATCTTAATACTTACAAAAATCAGATGGAGTGCCATGGGTATCAAGATCCAGTCCGATGCCAAGCTTTCGCCGTCACCTTGAAAGGTTCAACCTTAGCCTGGTTCAACAAGCTGACCTCACCATCTATCTCTTCCTTCAGAGAGCTTTTCATCTCCTTCCTTTCACACCTCATAAGAGCTTGGACTTATCGAAAGTCGTGCTACCACTTATTGAATGTAAAACAGGGACGCCATGAGAACCTACGAAGCTACATTTAGATGTTCAACTTAAAATCTTTGAAAGTAGACGTCCCTGACGAAAAATTCGCTATCGCTGCTTTCATTGCCGGGTTGGGTGTCCAGTTGAAAGATTTGACGTTCTCCATCTCTAAGAATCCACAAGCCAGTATGGCAGAGGTCCTGTCCAAAGCAGAAAAGTACATCAATGGCGAGGAAGCTCTCCTTTCCAAGGCAGGAGCTCAACCACACAAAAGGTGAAAGAGAAGGAGAAGGAGAAAAAGAGGGACCGAAGTCCCAAAAAGGAAAGGAATCGAAATAGGTCTCCACGAAGATACAGGGATCGCTCTCCGAAAAGAAGAGGAGACATCCAAGATCGCCTAGGTCCTCCACTGTAGGAGTTGCAACCAAGAATTACACCTCGACAGTTCACTCCCCTTACTGCCACAGTGTCCTAGGTCCTCTATGAAATGCAAAATGAGAAATTTGTAAGGTGACCACCTCGAATGAAAGCAGATCCTGCAAAACGGGATGCAAAGAAATACAACAAGTATCACAGAGACCATGGCCATCTCACTGAAAATTGCATCCAATTAAAAAAGGAGATCAAGTTCTTGATTCAAAGGGGACAATTGCAATGCTTTGTGACGCAAGACAACCAAAACCGAACTCACCCACCCCTAACACCTTAGCAGCAAGTTCCTGCACAACATCAGTAACAACTGATGGAGATTAAAATAATATCTAAAGGATTTGCTAGAGGTGGGGAGTCCAACTCAGTCAAGAAGGCTCACATGCACAGGGTCAGAACTAAGGAGGCACTAAAGGTGCAAGTTGTGTCCAAAGTACCTCGACTGAGCATGAACATTACTTTTTCAGATGCAAATTTAGAGGGCTGCTAGCATTTCCACGATGATCCATTGGTGGTAAGTAGGGGTGCCAAACGTGTCGGGTTAAACGGGTGACGGGTGAAAAACATGTAAACCCGTATACGACACGTTTAATAAACGGGTAAAAAATTTAAACACGAACACGAATCGTTTAATAAACGGTTAACACGACACGACTCGTTTAACACGTTTAATTTTATTAAAATTTTAACTCACACCAAAAAATTACTCTATTAAAATTTTAAACTCTATTAACTATTAACTATTAACTATCCACAATATTTGTACTCTCTTAAATATAAGATTTTCAATTAGTGGACACTTGTAAAAACAAGTGAAAAAGTTGAATGATGAAAGGAAAAGACTTCAACCATTTTATAGGCAAGGGAGGAGGTCTCCTTTCCTTGAATCTTCCGATGTGGGATTCAAGTCAAGAAGGAAAAGACTTCAACCTTTTTATAGGCAAGGGAAGAAGCCTCCTTCCCTTGAATCTTCCGATGTGGGATTCAAGTCAAGAAGGCTTCCTCCCTTGAATCCCACGTCGGAAGATTCAAGGGAAGGAGGCTTCATCCCTTGCCTATAAAAAACTTTCTTGACTTGAATCCCATATCAGAAGATTCAAGGGAAAGAGACCTCCTCCCTTGCCTATAAAAAAGTTGAAGCCCTTTTCTTTTATCATTCAATTTTTTCACTTGTTTTTGCAAATGTTCACTAATTAGAAATCTTTTAATTAAGAGAGTATAAATATTGTGGATCATTAATTTT
>CM042187.1:12081822-12099972 GCA_023539305.1 Ilex asprella | reverse complement strand
TAGCGAAAGGCTATGGTACCGTTGACATTATCGTACCAAAAATTATAATTTTTTAAAGTTAAATTATAATAATTTTGAGATGTAAGTTGTAATTTTAAAAGACATGATTGGTTATGAAGGGTTGAAATCGATACTGAAATTTTCATGATCGATCATAAATATCTATGATTGATCATAACATTACCTTGAGCATTTTTAACTTTTCATTTCAAAAATGTAAGTTCATCCATAAAAAGTGTTAACTAGAAGTACGATACCGAATATTTTTGTTTCGGTATCTCAGAATTTCCCTAGACAATAATGCAAATGAATATGTGTACATATCAATGGAATAGTTTCGTCGCACATGAAATAAATTGTGTAAATTAAAATCTCATGGACTACCATTTTCTTTTGATAAAGAAATGGTTAGGATATGACATTTTAAAAAAATAAATTCAAATTGTTTAGAAATTGAGCCGAATACAAAGTGTGAAATATAATCCTCTCTCACTGCAAAATGAGAGTTGAGCAACCAGAACTCAACCACCTCACCAGCTAGTCTAATGAGACCTCATAGTTCGGACGATGGGCATTATTGAGTCCAAATTATTTAATTCTCATCGTGCAATTGTGATAGATTGAAGTGTAAACTCCAAAATCATACGTAATTTTACACTGACCCGAACTTTCATTAAACATATCAAAAACTCAGCGTTATACTATAGCCCATAATCTATTGCCAAATTGGTGAAAACCAGGTATTTTCAACATTTTCCACCCCAAAATAGATTCAAAAAATTTACATACGAAGCATCATGCATCAATGGCTGCCTGAGTGTCGGCAAAGAAGAGTAAAGTGATCTTGCTTTAGAAAAATTTCCACTATAAACCCACCAACCAACCAACCGTATAAGTGTTGTAAGCTTCCTTGTTGACCACCTATTATAGACACTAGTAATAGTCCACTGGAGTCTCTGGACAGCTTTCATCTGATAAAACATCTCGGTTGAATGGGGTAGGAATGAACGGTGGGGATGTGCATCTCAAAAGTGCCCAATTCACTGCTTGAAAGAATGGATGGTGCTTGATTGCTGAGGCACCCATTGTGGACCCCATTCGCCTCGCCGGATCTTTGACCAATAGTTGCGAAATCAGATCCTTAGCCATGGGTGGTATGGTTGGTTCCTTAGGGAACTCGAGGGCTCGAGCAACAATATTAGCTAGTGTTAGCTCATTATCCATTCCTCTAAAGGGTGTGACACCGTAAAATAGTTCAAATATGAAGATCCCCAATGTCCACCAATCCACAGCGCTACCATGGCCCTCACCGGACACAATTTCTGGCGCCAAATACTCGTGAGTCCCCACGAATGACATTGACCGGACATCAATGGGCTCGGCCACAAATTCAGGACCACCATGATGACCCGACTTCTTCTTTCGCTTGCGTCTAGGGTGGAAGCATGACACTGCAGGGACAATACAACTGGGAAGAATGCACGATGAAGACGTAAAGGGTGGTGGATCGAGATGGTACTCATTAGGTGGTGGTGCACTTGGTGGATTTTGATCTGAGAATATCTGAGCAGGCGTAGACGTAGAGGTGTCACATTTCAACGAGAGGTCGAAATCAGTGAGCATGATATGGCCATCCGATCGAACTAACACGTTTTCGGGCTTGAGATCACGATAGACGATTCCCATCATGTGGACATACTCTAGAGCTACCACAACCTCTGATGCATAGAACCTGAAAAAAAACCAGCAAATTGGCTACTTGCTCAAATTGGCCACACCAAGTGAAATCAATCAAGATCAATGCAGCAATTTACCATGGGCCAAGAACTTTAGTCTAAGACATAATTGATGATAACACGTGGGAGTAAAATTACAGATTTGCCCCTATGCAGGAAAATAATTGAGGTCCCACAAGATTAAGTCACACCTTGGTGCCATGTGGACCTACTTGTATCACTGTCATTTATAATTTCACTAAGGGATTCTTACATCATGCTTCCACTCATGAATCAAATTATTATGCAACTAATCTATGCAATTTGTACTTCTAAACCAACAAACAAAAGATAAAATAAAGTATAAAGATACTACTTTGTTTCTTATTCTACCAGGTGTGGCATCATATAGGGAGGGGACCAATATGTTTCCTGGTGGGTGAACTTTCATATTGTGGGATGTCTAGGACCCTATAAAATATACCCATGCAATGAAGCAAAGTATACCAATATCTAAGTTTTAAAAAAGAAAAAAGGGGGTTCCTTGCCCTTTTTGCTGCATATTTTGGCATATTCTGATGAATATTTATCTTATCTTATCTTTTCTTTTCTTTCTTTGAGTCGAAAGAAGCTAAAAGCACATGCTCATCCGCCAAAGTAACTTAGATCGTAGGGTCGAGTCTGAGAATTACTCAATCCAAAAATTGCAGTAAAAATGTCTACTATCAAGCCCTCCAATACCACGCTATAAGCAGGAAGCTTATGCATTGGGCATGTTTTTTTTTTTTTTTTTCATTTGTTTTGGATTCGGTACAACATAAAGCTGATACACCAGGTTTATGCAGGTGTACTAATGTCACTGCATCAAGGATTTGTGTTACCTGCCATGGTTAGCAGATATATATAAAATGATTGACAGAGTAAATAGGAGACTAAACTTACATGTATAAGACAAGTGACTTATATTCCGTGATATGTGAACATGACAATAATTTCAAAAGACACTTGTGATCCCTACAACTTGTGATTCTCCGTTCGTTCTGGTTATAACAGAAAATAGTCTCAACTGTGTGTATTTTGGACTAGTGATTACAATACAAACATCAACATCTACAACGACTTGCAACCACGCACACCATTTGATGTTGAACTTATAATCTCACGATATTTCATCTCTAAAATCTTTCCATTCGAGCTATAAACATTCCAGTAAATAAATAAATTACAGAATATGTTGCTGTCTGGTAACTGTTTTTAAGGAGCTTTTTCAAGCGGAAAACAATCATGAAAGAAGTAAAAAGTTTGATTACTACTACTTTACAAAAGAAAAATAACAAGACACACTATTTAAAAACATTTTGAAAAAATAAAAAAAATACTCACAAAAATGTAATCAAAGGGTACATAATTGATGTGGCCTATTCCAACATTTATAAGACAAATTTGGATCTCTTATGTTGTGTTCTAACTTACAAACCCTTCCCAAATTTGGTTAAGACAAATGGGATCTACTACTTCATTAATTCTTGATGCGTTTGGTTTAGTTCCATTGTCATTCTCACTATGTAACCAACCTCAATAATGGCATAATTGTCACAAGGAGAATAAATGGGGGGCCAGCCAGTAAAATGCTGAAGATATTACATATAGAAAATTACACCCCCACCACCTTAAATTCCAGAAATCCCACAAAATTAATGGATTTTGGGGCACAGTAGAAAATTTTCCAAATTTTTGTGACTAAAATGCCCCTTGCTACTGTTCGAGGGCAACAGCAACTACTAAATAATTACGTAGTGGGCCAACTATAACCACCCAACTGTGAGCAATCAAAGCCATTTATTGGTCAATTGACGGTGATTTAAAGCAACAAACAGCGATTGATTGCTACTAAATAATTGCAATTAAAGATTTCACTACCTTCACTAATTACACATAATTTTTAATTGCTAATACAAATTTTACGTACAATTTTTTGTTACAATCTCATGTTTAATGCACATGAGAACAGTGGCATTATCGTAATCTTACTGCCTATTACGTTGATGACTTGTCAAGAGCCCATTGGCGAGACAAACACTATGCAGGAACATCAAAGTACTTGTTGGAGACTTTGACTTTAGAGAGAGATAGACACACTGACAAACTTACGTGGACATGAGCACGTGCGATCACGATCCACAATCCTACGCCGTTTATTTTCTAGTTTCCACCACACAACAAAAAACTATCCAGTGTACGACAGACTACAGAAAACACCGTAAACCCCATTCACTCAGTTAGACAGTTGCCAACTAAGTAGGTCCCCACAAACTTGACATCCCCCAACAGTCTTGCCAGGTCGTGGACCCCAAACACATCAGGAACGATAGATCACTATCACAGTAAGTTTTTTTTTTTTTTTTTTTAAATCACGAGAAATTTGAAAAAGAAAGAGCAAAAATTACGCATGTACTTCCGCCACACCGAATCAAATCCACGTAAATTAGCCATGTAAATTAATGATTTTAAATACTAAAATGCGCCTGGTCAAGAATGCTAAACTGCGCACCTGACGGCAGATTCAGGGAAGCGTTTACAGGGCTGACGTTGCCGGAGAACATGGAGGTCGCCACCGGGACAAAACTCCGTCAGAAGACACGACCATTTAGGTGACTCTAAGGTCGCATAAAGCGTGGGCAAAAATGGGTGGTCCAACATCTCGAGAATTTCCCTCTCTGTCCTCGATCTTCCCTCCTTATTACGGCTCGCAAGTTCCTTCCTGTCCATGACCTTGGCGGCGAACAATGCTCCGGTGGTCTCGGCCGATTTGAGTTCGGCTAAGTAGACGGAGCCGATGTCGCCGGAGCCGAGGCGACAGAGGAAGCGGAGGTCGGAGAGGGAGAGTGAGTTGGAGGGGGAGGTAGATTTGGCTCGGCGGATAGAGTCCCAGCAGGGGTCGCCGGAGGGAG
The DNA here is from genome assembly GCA_023539305.1 of Ilex asprella. Lineage (NCBI taxonomy): Eukaryota > Viridiplantae > Streptophyta > Magnoliopsida > Aquifoliales > Aquifoliaceae > Ilex > Ilex asprella. The sequence goes on along the minus strand of CM042187.1, from coordinate 12,095,306 downwards.
TGCTGTGGGGTTTATTGGTGGTGGGTGGGCCGTAGTGGGTGGAGGAGGAAATGGCGGTCCATGTGGTTTCAGAGCCGGAGGAGGTGGAGCGGTTGATGTCGGTTGTTGTCGTGGTGGTGTTGGTGTTGGTGGAGTTGAAACTCATGCTTTGGAGGTCGTCGGAGAGATCGTCTAGCCATGGTTCCATGGCTGTGCTTTGTGGTGGTCTGTACTTAGAAGAGAGAGAAAATAATTTGAAGATTTTAAAGGACGAGAGGGAGAGAGAGAGGCCTCGGGGATCGAGAGAAGAGGGTATTATTATATTGGGCTGGGCTTGGCCACGTGTTGGCTCTAGGTCTTGGACTGCGTGAAATTTGGGAAATATTGGGCTGATTGTTTTCTTTATTTTCTTGGGGCTAGTTTACTACACCTGTGTTTTGGTGGGTCTGTTTCTGTTTTTTTTTAAAAAAATTATGTTTCCATAATAAAAATTATTTCAAGTGTATTTTTTTCGGCAATATGGATAAGATTCAGATAATTAAGGGCATGTTTGGATATGTTTTCAAAAATTAGTATCTGAAAACAATTTTTGAAAAGAGTTTTGAGAAATAGTTTTTGAAAATTTTTAGATTGTAAAACCTGTTTGGTTATATATTTTTGAAAATAATTTTAGAGAACAAAAATTATAAAATTTATTTGGACAGTAATTTCCAATTCCCACATCTCTTCAAACTCTCTCTTTCGCACAGTGCATCAAGACCACCACCACCACCGTCTGTCTCTCTCGTTCACTGTGCATCAACCCAAAACCACCACTACCACCACCACCAACCCAAAACCACAACAATCACCATCAACCCAACACCCAAAATCACCACTGTGCATCAACATCACCACCGAACTACAACCACCCAAACCGAGGATCACCACCGAACCCACAATCACCACCGAAAAATCGAGAACCAACACCCAACCCACAACCACCACTAAAATTGAGAACCACCGCCAACCCACAACCACCACCAAACCGAGAACCACCACCCAGATCTGTGCTTTGTTGCACAGCGATCTGCACAGATCTGTGCTTCGGTGCTCCATTTTTGTTGCAGACAGAGAGAGAGAGAGAGGGCTTTATCTTCGTTGCTTCAGATCTAAGCTTCGGTGCTCCATCTTCGTTGCAGAGAGAGAGAGAGATCTAATGGAGACGATGAACAGAGGGAGGAAGGGAAAAAAAAATAAAGGAATGAAGATTTTGCTGTTATGAGGACTCGAAGGACAGACCTCATTAAAGCCTAAAACTCTTCTCTGTGTTTTCAAAATTTTCAAAAAAAACTCAAAAAATAACTTTTAGTCGTTCTCTGTTTTTGTGTCTCAAATCTCATTTTTTTCAAAAATTTTGAGAACAAAAATACTAAACAAACAGGTTTTTGGTGTTTTGAAAAATTTGAGAACCAAAAACTGTTTTCGAGAACATAACCAAACATGACCTAAAATTATCTGTAAACCAAATGCATAAGACAAAATGGACTCTTTTATTTTTGCAACAGATTGAGTGTAATCTGTAGTACTATTTTTACTGTTGCACTTGTATTCAAGTTATTTACTCATGGGGAAGAGTATTTTATAGAGATTGGACATAAAATGATGACAAGTGTTCACTCTTGTGAATGCTATGTTATAGGTTCGAGTTTGAAAATCTTATTAACACTTACTTCTCATAGAGTTCATCGTAGACGGGAGAAGACGTTTTATGCGGGTACAAATTTTTTGAAAGAATAATTTAGATTGAATTTATGCCTACTATGTAAGACAATTCTTCTGAATCAGCTATGCAATGGGCAGTTAGTGGGTATATCCTTTCAACATAAATGAATTTTTAGTACGTGTGTAAATGAAAAGTAGGATACTTAATGTCCCAATTTAATGCAACAGGAGCTTGGTAAGTTGTGAATGGTGTTTCAACTACATGTGGCAGAGGCTGATATATTACTCTTCAAAATTTGATACATATAAATGTATAAACATACACACGCAGACCTATACATATACACATAACAATGCATCTTTTTTTTTCCCCCTTAATGAAAAGGGAGATGTGTGTCTCTAAACATCTTATAGGGATTGAATTTAGGTCTTAGATTTGTTAAGTACTAACATTTTGTCACCACATATGCACTTCTTCTCTAACTTCGAGCCTCAAATCTATCAGTTGAGAGATGAGGAGTCTGGTTTATCAATTGGGTCGGTGTGCGTGAATCTTAGGTTTGCCGAGACTCGGCCCAGTTCTAATTTGTCTCTATCCGATTTTAAGATCAATCGGGCCAAAATGCTCAAATTCAAACTCACCTCAAAATAAATATTGTGAATTTTAGCTAGCCTACTTTATTTTATTTTATTTGTGATGCCTAATTGTCTTAGCAAGTTAGTCAACACAACCAAAATTTATTGAAGATATGAAATTGACAAGTAGGCCATCCATGATAAACATGTGCATATGTGCGTGGGTGTGTGTGCTTCGGGGAGGGGTGTACAGGGAAAGAGAGAGTTTGTGTGGTGGAGCAAAACACCATTTTCCCATATCTTTGATCATTAGTATATCTCTGTTTATTCACATGAAGTGAAAGACTATCTGAAAAAAGCAAAGGAAATCAAAACAACAAAGTAGTTTTATACCCAGCTACATCTAATTAGAAGAGATTTTCACATGTTAAGAGAAGAAAAAGTAAATAACTCTCATAAAAACTATGCAGTATAAGCAAACAGAGTATTAGAAAGATTTTCCCATAAAGGGAATGATGAGATTAATAGATTTATTAAAGGAACTGAATGTAAACTCAAAACTTAAAATCGGAAATAAAAATTATCTAAACTCAAATTGACTCGCATTCAAATTTGATGCTTAAAGCCAAACAAATGGGAATTCCGACTCAAATAAAAAACAATCTTAAAGATCAGTCTTGAACATAGTGATTATAATTTTTGTAACTTATAAGGGGCTTTTTTTTTCTGAAAATTCTGTATTCTTGGCACAAAATTAACCACGTATGTGTTGTGCATATAAGATTTACTTTTGTAAATTAACTTGGGTAAAAACAATGGGGTGGGGCACAAGGCTAATAAGTAGTTCCACTATGCAATGCTTAAATATGGAAAATGGAAAATAAAGTTTAGGCGAAGAGAGAATCAATGCATTTTGAAAATGACAGAGGTCTCTAACTACTGTTAATCATCATCTGTACTAAAAGTTTAAATTGAGAGGGAGGAGCGTATGACCTCTTTTGGATCGTTCATCCATGTGATTGCATTATGGAGTAATGAAGATATTGTTGGTGTATATTTACATATAATCTAAAGCTTGAAATTTTTTAGATGAGTTGGTAGTTTAGCAATCATTACAATCGACACCAACCTCGTTGGCCCATGAGTGAAAACTCACGAGTCTATGAGCCCTAAGCCAAATGTGTCACCAATACTACGGAATATTATGGTTCTGGATCAAAAAATTCAGCCGACAACCAAAAGGTTATGTGTTTCAATTTTAGTACTTGAACCTGGTATATTGTGTTAATTGTTGAGTTATATCCAATTCACATTTTCCAGTATCCTCTATTAACGTATGAATACTAAAATCAATAATAACTCCATCTTTGTCGTGCTTTGTACTTATTATTTCAATCTCGAATAAAGAAATTAATAATATTGTATTAAATAGTTTGAAAGTTGCACGGGTGAATTCATGTAATAGTTTGAGGTAATTGTATCACAGTGGAGATTGAACAATTTACTATCCTTTCCAATGCCTAAGTCAATAGATGCTCAAAAAGGAGATAAAACTTTTATTGTATTGAATTGCTTATGTATACCCAACTCATTATGTAATTTATACTTTCTAAAAGGATGACGTGGCAACATAAGAGTCTCATCAAGTCGACTGAGGGAACTTTCATAAGGTTAATCATTAGTGAGTTATACTTTTCTCAAACAATAAGTATTTCCTCGAGATCTAATCTTACAAGGATTGTCCTGTCCTAGAAGCCGAGCACTCAAAGCACGTCCCTTCGACATTTAATGACTTCTGTAGCATATTTATTGAGTTGTACCTAGTACTCATTGGGTTGACACCAAACAATTAATTAGCATGACCCCATAAAATCTACGCTAGTAAGGATCATACATTTTATTCGAATTTCCTTATATTTCAGATATATTCTGATATGATGTGTCTGTAGAAACAATTATTTTATGTGACTCGTTGTGTCATGGTGGACACATATCCTTACTTGACCAAGCAAGATGCACTTTTTGCCCTACTCATACTGGGGCATGTCCCTCTCAGCTTTGTCCTTGGGGTCGATCTATTCCCTCGAAGTTTTACTATTTGTGTCTATATATTATGATATGATAAGAGAATTGTTTCGTATCCCATCAATACTAAACGTTAAATTTATTGAAATATATGATTGAACATCGTTTTCGATCGGGAAACTTCCTGGATAATTGTCAGATCAAAAGTTTTTGATAGCATTGCTCCACTTTAATCCCACAGCTAGATATTCAGGTCTCTCTATTGTGCACTAATTTTAGTTAGTTTCTGCTCCAATGTTGGTGTCTCGACCATTACCAACAAAAAGAAAGGACACAACCACTTGTGTCCTTCACCTAATCCTTTCAATTTCCATGTGATTGGACTTATGTTTGTCCTCACTTTGTGTTGGCAAGAAATACATAGGGCCTCACATATCAGGTGACATATGTGCTGTAGTCACTCTCTAGTCACATTCCACCTTTCTAAAGACCTTCCATAGGAGAGTAGGGAGTGTTACAATTCCATCGATGATTAAAATTTCGTTTTGAAATGATTGAAATGTTAGAAATGATTCTGTTTTCAAAGAGATTAAAATACATTAGTAATAAAATTAAAATTCTAATATTTCGAGACATTTCATAATATTTTGAAATATTTCAATACATTTTCACAATTATTTCGAAATGTTTCAATGTATTTCAAGATATTTTAATATGTTTCAATCAATATTTTAGAAAAATAATTCTTAAATTTTTTATTTTCTTCATTATGTTTCTGAACCGGGTTCAAAATATTTCCGAAATACGTCGAAACATTTCCGTTTATAATTTTTTCTATCACATTTCACCATATGTTTTCCATCTTCTTTGTAAGTAAAGTGAACCTAAAAAAGCCATTTTTTAAAAAATAATTGATAACTGCCCTAGAACTTGTGATCAGAGACATGAAATTGAGACCTCGAATAAGTAATCTGTAAGACGTTTTCATCCAAACTCTCCCAACTTGTTGAGAAAGCCGTGATATTAATAGCAGAAAACGATGCCCTAAATACTTGTTGAAAAAAAAACCATTACTTCATTATTTTGAGTCATATGCTTGAACTCTTTATTCTGGAAACCTGCTGTGCTGTTGCCTGTTGTCCACTTTACTTGTTCAACTATTTTATGATTAATGTCATAAAGTGGGTATTATTGCCAAAACAAAAGGTGTGACTCCACCTAAATCAATTGATCTTACATGACATAAAGGTTGCCTGCTCTCTCCTTCGCATTGGTGTAGCAGTAGGTGATTGGTTAACGATGGGACCCACAAGTTAGATGCATTGGTGGAGCCCAATGATTTAACGGTATGTGATTGAAGTCGAGAAAGTTTACTCTTTGATGTGAATGAGGTGTTTTTCAAATTATAAGGATCCAAATTCTTGTCTGAATTGGTGAGAAATATCAAGTTTTTTTCATTTCTACAAACGTCGAGAAACATATTTTGCTCCCAATTTCCTTTTCCTCTGTCTTGGGAAGTGTTTTTTTTTAAAGTTGATGGTTTTAAGAAATAACTTGGGTATACATGTCAAGTCAGTCTGTGCGGAATTTCTCAATCCAATTGCATCCGCTCCAAACACCCTCCAAGCTTATGTGCAACACATCTATCTTTCCATTTCCATCATGAAGGTTCCATTGTACCCCATCGATAGAGCGCTTTTTGTGTCACTGTTGCATTAAATATTTTTTCATTCTTCCGAGGAAATTTTTCAAAGAGTGAGAATATATACTTGAATTCACTACTCTGGAGAAAATTATTCTTTTAAACTTGAGAATGTTAATTTCAAATATTCTAGTATTGTGCGGGATTTTTTTATTTGCCTTTAGTAAACCAGGTTCTTCAATTTAAAGGCTTAAGCTATTAATTACCCTATAGGCCTCTTACCCATATGTAAAAGCTTGTGTGACACTAGTTTTTTTGAAGTGACTCCAAGTTCTTTCCACATTTTTTACATTAGGTTTTTGTGATCCTTTGTTTTTTCAGTCTTCTTCTGAGTTGTTTAAATTGATTTTGTTGGTGTTCCGTTTTCTTATCCTCATATGGAATAATCCGATCATTGCTTGCTGATTGAACTTTTTTATTTGGGTAAGGGGGATATCATCTCAATCATGCATTTGTTAAACTGATGGTTTTATGAAAAATCTCTGATACATACAGTCATCTGAAAACCATGCGTATCGATTAAATTTGTCTTTGATGTAACTTGAGAGACTCAAACTTATGACGTGTGTGTTTTACACCTTGCCCCTTATTTGACCCATGAGATAGTGCCTTAGTGCAAAAAAAAAAAGAATTATAAAACCCCAAAAAAAATTGCTATTCAAAAAAAATTACATATAAACTGAAAAGCATAAAATGGAATACAGAAGCAAAACCAAATGATATTGTATGAAGAATGATTACAATTTCTTTTTAGGGTCAACAATAATAAAAAAATATTGACACTTTTTTTTTTCAAATCTTACAGATGTTTTTGTTGTATGCTATGATATCATTGCCACAGTAAATTTCTTTGTTTATTCAAATAATCCCACTTTAAGTTTAGGTCTGCAGCAGGGTAAAATTTTTCACCAACACCTTCATTCTACCACAGACCACAGAACATGCCTGCATTAGTAATGGGAAAGTCATTTATATACTATTTATATAAAGTGATTTCATGAAAATCCTGGCTGCAGATAGGTATGCAGCAAGAATTGATGATGAAATCATGTTAAGAGAGAGAGAGAGAGAGAGAGAGCAATTCATATGATTAGAACAAAAATAATAACACTAAATGTTAATATGGAAGTTTCATTGATGAGGTATCTTTGATAATTTTTTTAAGTACTTTTTTCTTTTTGTTGTTTTAAGCATGTTTTCTAAGCAATGCTTGTTTTGCATTTTTATGTTTTTGATTTTTTTCGTATCTAGGTTTTCTTCTTTCCTCCAATAGTACGACACGTATGCATAAACATATATAAGCATACACTACTTATATGATAAGATGCATATAGAAATTTCTTAAAAAATAGAAATAAAAAATATATTTTTTGATAAAACTATTTCTTTACTTACAAAAAATACTTCGAAAAGGTTTACCTAAGTTTAGACTATTCAGTAGAGCTCAAAGCAATGTAAAGATTTATTGTAACTACCGACATATTCTTAAAAAGAGAACAAAAAATTTACATTGACAAAAAATAGTGAGATTTTTTGTTTCTCGAAATAAATAGTAACAACGCGGGTGGTGCCTCTACTTCAACTTTTGTTGAATAGGCCATGCAATATTCAAATTTTACAACCCATCCTACCCAATCTCTTAATGTGACATTATGTCAAATTATCACTCCTGTATCTGTCATGGGAGACTCAATCAAGACTCCAGCAACTAGGCATAAAAAGCAGCAGTTGCTCTTAGATTTTCTGGCCTCTTTTGTTGTTAAAGCTTTGTCATAGTGTTTCCATCATTAAATCATAGAAGAATTTAATTCAACAAAGTCTTTCTTTTTAGTTGAGGAATCATGATAATGCTTTTGCTCTAGAAAGCATGGAAAGAAGAGAGACATGTTGCTTTTCTCATTCCCTTCACTTCTTATTTTCTTTTAGATTTTGGAGTGATTTTTTATTTTTTAATTTTTTTTGTTGAGTCTACTTGTCCGGCTCTAAGCAACACGTCAGTTGTGACAGCATGATCGTATGCTTAACCTCACAGAAGACATCAATCGGGCCAAATTGACCATGAGTCTCATGCTTTTAGAGAATGTTGGTCGTTTCAATTTGATCTATTCTTGTAATATTTTTAGTGGATTTTTACTCTTTCATCGCAGTCTTGCTTTTTTTTTTTGGTTATGGAGATGTGCCTGAAAGTCTAATTGTATATGAATACCAGTCTGCATCCCTCAAGATTAGCCATTATGCATAATTTTTGTTCATAAATTTATAGTCCATTGTCAATTATTAAGCAGAAAAGTTTGAACATATAGGACAGATCATACCCCAAACATAAACCCCAATAGGCTGTCCAAAATTTCAACTTTTTTTTGCTTGTTGAGCTACGTGTCGAAACATAAGAAATACCGCATACGTCTTGTCAATTGTCACGTTTCTTTAATCAAAGGAATTTCGCTACCTTAAGACTCACCGGACCTTGGTGGTCAATCTCTTGTAATTATGTCACCAACTTCCCCACAAAGGACATTAGAGACAATCTCATTGCTTTATAATTTTTGGAATTTTTTGGATATGCAGTAATATCACTGCTGAAATAGGAAAATATATATCAAGAATATGTATGTACCTATTGGGAATTGAACCAACACAAGATGTACCTTTGCTAACATATAAGAACTCATAACAGCACCACACGCCTTTAAAGCCCGGGTGTGTCAGATTTAGGAGCTGAGGCAGAAATCTCTTGAGCTTCAAAATTTTATTAAGGGTTAATTGCACTACATGTCTCCAAAATATAGGATTTGTCTCATTTTAGTTTTCAATATTTAAATTACATCATTTTAATTTTTAAAGTATTGAATATGTTTCTATGTGGTCCTTCAAGCAGACAACATCTAGATTGCAAACGATTTTTTATCATAAACTTGTCACGTAATAACTAAATATGGACAAAAAATAATTTTGATAGATTTTAAACAAAATTTGAGTAGCTCTTGACCAAAAAAATGTATAATATAGGTAGTTTTTGACCAAAATTTGGATAACTCATGATCAAAATCATGTAATTTAGGTAGACATTTAACCAAAATTTGAGTACAAATTTGGTCAAGAGTTATCCAAATTATTTTTTTGTCCATATTTAAGTATCATATGACAAGTTTATGATAAAAAATCGTTAGTAATCTGGACACTGTCTGCTTGGGGTATCATATATAAACATATTCAATACTTTAGGGACCAAAATGATGCAATTGAAACATTGGGGACCAAAATGAGACAAACTTTATACTTTAGGGACCTCCAATGCAATTAATCCTTTTATTAAAGAATAAATTATATATATGATTTTTAAACTATGAATTTATGTTAATTAAGTTTTTAAACTTTTTTTTAATGTTAATTAAACCCTTAAACTCTTTAATTATGGCAATTGAACCATTCTATCTACCTCCGTTACAGTGTACCACTCACATGATTATATGCCACAAAAAGACAAAAATGCTCAATTGACACAATTAAAAAGTTCAGAAGCTCAATTTATACAAAAAAGTTCATAGACTTAATTGACACAATATTCATAATTTGAGGACTATATGTATAGTTTACTCTAACCATTTGTGTCCAACGAGTGACACATTTCGTCACTTTCCGTTAGAAAATCTACTAAAGACAGATAGAAGGACTCAATTAACACAATTAAAGAGTTCAGTAGCTCAATTGACACACACAAAAAAAAATTTAGAAATTTAATTGACACTAGTGTCATAGTTTGAGGACTATTTGTGTAATTTACTCTTTATTAAATGCCACATAAAATAGTTCATACTTTATATAAAATCATAAAAAAACATATATTCGTTTCACTATTTCATTCTAATTTTCGATATCTACATCTATCCCTCAATTTTTTGCTGATGGGGGGGTCACATAATTTGTTTACACTTAATTATTGCGATTCACCCGTAGGGAATCGGATCCCCCACAAAGAGGGGGGGGGGAGGGAGTTGATTGAAAATCTTAGCCATTGGCGGGAATTTCACACGCATCCGATCTCCAATTCTTGTTCATTCCAGATGATCGTGCTGAGTGAATTATGACCTCGTACAATCGTGCCAAGTATTGCATACATAAATCGACAATATTCTTAACATAGTAAATTGCACTGGAAGTCCTCAAAGTATGATTTATCTCATTTTGGTTCATAATATTTCAATTGCATCACTTCGGTCCCTGAAGTATTGAATATATTTCTATATGGTCCCTTAAGCAGACGTCGTCCAAATTATTAAAGATTTTTTATCATAAACTTGTCACATAATACTTAAATATGGACAAAAAAATAATTTGGATAATTCTTGACCAAATTTTTACTCAAATTTTGATTAAATAGTTACCCAAATTACACAATTTTGATAATGAGCTATCCAAATTGTGGTAAAAAACTACTCATATTACACATTTTTTTTGTCAAGAACTATCCAAATTTTATTTAAGAGCTATCAATTTTTTTTTAATCTATATTTAGGTATTACATGATAAATTTATAATAAAAAATAGTTAACAATCTAAATATTGTCTACTTGAAGTACCATATACAAATATATTAAACAATCCAAGAATTAAAATATTGATGATAAAAATGAGACAAATCACTTATTTTAAGAACATTTAGTGCAATTAATCCTTCTTGATGTTTTTGTTGGTGTAGACAAAACCAAAACATTAGACTCAGTGAGACCTTTTGGTGATAGGAAGGACTTAAAAATTAATGTGGTAGCATATACCTTTCAGTAATTTTGGAAATTACATATAAAGATTGAGAAGATATTAAATTAAAATGCATCTTTTAACTCAATAAACCAACAAAAAAACATTTGATGCCTCCACTTTTTATAGAACATATGAACCTCTAACTAGGGTTGTCAAAATCCAACACGATACGATTAATCAACACGAATTGATACGAATTAAGCAGATTTGAGTGATAAACGAGTTGACACGCTAAACACGTTTAATAAACGGATCGTGTTTAGGTGAGACATATCAAACCGTTTATTACACATTTACCCATTAAAATAAAATTAATATAATAATAAATTAATCAATATTTTAAAAAACTAGCAAGAAAAAAAGAAGTAAACAAATCAATACGAAAAAAAAAGTAAAGTAGTAGTTTAAAGACAAAGGGGGGAGATGGGGAGCACTTCAAAGACAAAGACAAATCAATGCATTTTGTTTTTGTCCCACATTAACAAATGAGAGGAGATGAGGAGAGTTGAGTTGCCTATAAAAGACAATGACCTCTTCCCTTTCTTTTTTTAAGCCTTCAAGTCTCATTTTTATGAGATTTGACTAAAAATTCCTCTTTTTTGATGTAAGTACAATTGGTAGTAAAAACAAGTGGAATATTAAAATTTGTTGATATAAATTTTTTAATATTAAAAGGATTAAACAAGTTGTGTCGTGTTACCCGTTTATTAAACGTGTCGTGTTTGTGTTGAAATTTTTCACACATTTATTAAACGTGTTGTGTACGGGTTCACATATTTTTCACCCATCACCCGTTTAACTCAACACGTAACCGTTTAATTCGACACGTTTGACACTCCTACCCTAACCCCTTGAGCTCTATAGGATGGGCCACTCTACAAGCTTTTTCACATGGTTAAGAGAGTTTATGAACCCCTAGGACTTAGGTCCAAAATTTTAATTTTCTTCCTACTCAACCTCCAACTGAACCAACCCTCAACATCTTTCAACATGCACAAACAATAAATTGACCTGGCCCTAGACTTCATTAACATAGCCAAAAAAATCTTGTTCAAAACGAAAAAGTACTTGTAAATAGAGAGCTAACAAATTTGAAATGTCATTTACGTTGAGATCGTTACTAAAAATAAAAAAAGATGTAAAGTAAATTACCATAAACACGGTGAAATATATATATTTTTAGGTACATTACAAGATTAGGGAGTGTTGGTGACTCTAGTCTTGATTAGAGGTGTTTAGTCTATGTGCAAAAAAAAAAATGGAAATCGAGACCAAATTTGTTCACTTAGTTGGAAGTTAGGTTGAACCGCCCTCCCCCCCCCCCCAAAAAAAAAAAAAAAAAAACTCTATACTTGAAAGGATTGGATCAAATCACACACGGTACTCTCGTGGAGTTGACTTAGGTGGCGCTTGAAGTCTATCTCTCTTAAATCATCCGATAGCTTCAACTTAGGTGAAAAATAGTTGGATTTGGTTTGAGGTGGGTTTTATAAATTCAAAAACTACCACAATGTTACTAGTCTTGAAAGAAAAGATCATGAGTTCATGACCCTCCTCCATCAATACCACAATATTATTCACTAACTAAATCCAAAAAAAAAGATGAAAAAAAAATATTGTCCTACTTATGTAAGGTTGAACCCTTATTATGTCAACTAAGTACACCTTCTCAACTCACACAAACAAAAAGATAAGTAAAAATTGGAAGTTAGTTTCCTTAGATGTACTTGTTTGGAGACAAATCCTACAAAGAAACTTATAAGGAGCTAAGTACATGTTTAAAATTATATATAATGATTTAAGTCCCCCTTTTTTTTTTATCTCAAAAATATCATTCCTTGAAAGAAAGTTAAATTAATTTTTTATTTTAGAAATTATTATCCCTTAATTCAATGTCAATTAAAATATGTAATAAAATCTCCATCATAAATTTAAAATTCAAATTCAAAACTCTTTCTCTCTATATATATATAGATATATATACACACACACGTTGGGTTGTTTATGGATATTATGCAAGTATAGTGGTGGCGGTGGTGTGGAGTAAAAAAGAGCTATTGGAGTGGAACTTGAATGAATTTTTGTGTGTCGAAGATGGTGGTGAGTGTTGTTATGGAGGTGATGACCATGTGATGGTTGACATTGCTCGGGAGGTGAAGATGATGCGATGGTGGCAATGCTATGGTGAAAAAAATGGTAGTCGAATATATATATATATATATATATATAAATACACATCTAACATATATATTCAAATTCATGTTATTATTATTTTTATTATATTGCTATTCATGTTTCTGCTTTTGTTGAGTATGTTATTGTTCATGTTATTATTATTTTGAGCATGCTGCTGTTTTTGTTGAGCATGTTACTACTATTATTTTACTAAATATTAATATTCAATGTTACTAATTTTTTTTTGTTTTTGAATATTGCTATTTTTTGTATTTAAATGGTATTATTTTTTGTGTTTGAATTTGAGAGAAATAACTATTGTTAAGTATGTTACAATTTTTGTTAAACATGTTACTATTTTTGTTGAACATGTTACTGTTGTTATTTTTTTTAAATATTAATATTTAATGTTTCAATTTTTTTTATGTTAAAATATTACTATTTTTCTGTGTTCAAATGTATTATTTTTTGTATCCAAATAATAATTTTTTTTGCATTTTAATGTTACTATTGTTTATTTTTAATGTTACTATATATATAAATATATATATATATATATATA
>CM042187.1:12057647-12076822 GCA_023539305.1 Ilex asprella | reverse complement strand
CACACACACACACACACACACACACACACACACACACACACACACACTCACAGTACTACTAAAGCTTTTTGTTTTTGCTCTGGTCCTCCACCTCATCGTCTAGACTTCAACTTTTTTTCCGCCAATTTAGAAGAAAGACCACAGAAGGTGAAGAGGAAAAGCAACAGTGGTACTTCCCGTGATTTGCATCAAATTTTTTCCACTCCTAACTTTTCTCTCTCTTTCTTCATTCAAACCCACCCAACAACTCTCTCGTGTCCCCAAAAATCTTCTAACTGTTCATCCAAATCTCCAATTCCCCACTCTAAAATCCTAGTTCTTGCTGTAATCTAGACAACACTGGGTTTTCATGGCTCTTTCTGATCTTGTTCTGGTAAATTCTTTATTTCTCTTCATAGATTTATGGGTATGTTTGAACTTGTTTAATTGAGTTCTTGTCTTTGTTTTTCAAATTGATCCAACTTTTGTGGTGTTTTGTTGTCCTTTCTGTTCAAAGCATATGTCCTTTTCTCGTCTTGTACAGATGTTGTTCTTTTTTTCGTTTGATCCTGATACTAAACAAAGTGTGGCTTTTTGGGTCTGATTCAAACTCGTTTATCTTGGATACCGTCATTTTTTGCCTTTTGCCTTTTAAAAAATTTAGTGGCTTTTTTTTTTTTTTTTTTCTGACATAGGTTTATGTCATCTCTTTTATCGACAATTCATTGACCATTTGATTGTAGCAATGGAATCAGATGGTGATAGATGATACATAAGTTAGAAGAAATAAAACCATATAAGGGGTAAATGAGAAATGATGCTGAGGTTAGGTTTGTTATTTCATCAGTTTTTACCGACTCTGAAAATTCGTTTAAATTAAATATATGAGACGGCAAGAGCAAATCCTCGAGATGATCTGATGGGAAATATGCCAGGGTTATTCCTTTTTTTGGTTTTTGTCATTTTAATTAAATATGATAATTGTTTCAAATTTATATATGTTGTATGAATATGCAAATATTTGCCTCATGAACAGTAGGAGAAATATGTGGGAGTATATTATCTTGTTTGTTTATTTATTAGATTGACATAAGCTAGCAGTTCTGGTGTGAAATTTTATCATTTTTTTTGGGTATCATTTGGAAATTAGCAACATTTGGATTAATTCTGAGTTGTTTGTCTGTTATATCTGCCTTGGTTAAACATAATTTCTCAGAACTACATTAGGCTTATAGTTAGTGCGCAGCATGGGTATTTAAGTAGGTAAACTTGGTTATGTACTTGATTGAGTATTGAGTCACACTAGTATAAATCAATTCAACTGTAACTCCAAACTTATTTGTTCCCAAGTAGAAAGGGCAGGAATGGAAAATGTTTATTTTCTCATTTCGTAAAGTAAGAAATGGGAGTATAATTGTTTCTTGTTGAATTATGATGCTGCTGTTGACTTGTATATTTGTGGAATTGGTCGGTTATTGCAGGGTTTGAATGCTGCATTTTGAAGGAAGTCAAGGAATATCTGCACATTCTTCAATTTTGGGATTTAATATGCCTGAAGATAGCTTCTCTAAACGTGTACGGGTTCTGCGATTTCTGTGTTTCTCTATCTGGTTTTGTCAGAGATGGGTTAGTATACATCATTAGGACCACATCCACCTTTGGTTTACCTTGGAAGCATAAAAATGATGAATACTTTGCCTGGAACTAGTGAAATTGTCGAATCAGTAGAAGATTTTGATTCTGAATCAAGAATGGATGAAACTGATGGACATCATATGGTGAAGCCTGGACCAAAGGGTTCTATAGAGGACGATATTAATAAACTATTTGAGGCGATAGACATCAGGAATTCTCGTCAAGTTGCTAAAGATGCTTTACGGAAGAGTGCCATGAAAAGACCAATTAGAGATTGTTCATCTCCAGTGTCAGGTATTGGAATTTCAGAGTCCGTGAGTTTGAAGCAGGCATTACGAGGATTATGCATCTCTCAGGCGTCAGAGATGGCTGCTATGAAGCGGTCATCAAAACCTTCTAGGTTGTCAGGGGTCTCAGAAGCTGGAACTATCAAGAGGTTGTACAGGGCAGTGGTAGTTGAGGCCAGTGATTCTAGTTATCCCCTTAACGAAGGTAAAGGGAATGTGGTGATCTCCCTTGTTCCGGAAAGTAGCACGTCAGATTTTTGTGAAAGGGTACCTCAATCTCAACATGTCTCCACGGTAGAACCGTCAAACCATAGTGCTTGTTCTTCTACTCTTTTGGCAGATGCATCAGCAGGAGAAGCAAAAATGACCATAACACTACCACAAGATGATATTGTTCCCTTGCCAACTACAGTTGGTGGTGAGATTTCAAAGACGAACCAGGGCCAGTGTGGACAGATTATTTCGACGCAAACTTCAATTTCCACTCACAGTAGCAAGAAGCTCCCAATGCTAGATGAGGTTCTTCCTGCATCGGTTGAAGTTTTGACTGAATCAGTACTGCAAGACAAGGAGCAAAACTTCAAGTTGCATTCTGCATCTTATTCATCTGGCTCTACTGCTGGAAATAAGGTTATCAAACCTGCAAGCAGTAACACCCGCTTAATTAAGCCTGTTTTTGGGAACAAGGGCTTTGTGAAGAAGAAAATCAAACAAGCTTTAACTTCTGTGACCAGTAGTTCCAATCACTGTAATGGAGGAGCCGATGATGACTCGGGTCCTAGTACTAGTACAGTGGTTTGTGGTACTCCTGACGGTGCTATGGTGAATCTAAGTGAAGAAACAAAGAAAGCATCTCCTGCATCAAGGAGTGCAAACGTAAGCATTGAAGTCAGTTCAACTTCTGCAAACTTTAGTGTTGGGAAACCAGATCTCACTTCAAAGTGTTGCAGCAAAACTAGAAGTGTACTTACGAAAGCTGATGAAAGCTCCAGATCAAGAGAAAAGGGGGAGTTCTCTCAAAGCTCAAAAAGTAGCATTGGTGAGTATAGCAGTAGTACAAGCTTTAGTGAAGAAAGCAACCTAAGTGGATCTAGTCGGGGTGGCTACAGGCCCCACATGTCAAAAAACTTGAGATGGGAAGCCATTTGCTGTGTTCAGAACCAGCACAAAAGCTTTGGCTTGAGACACTTTAAGCTGCTTAGGAAGCTTGGTGGCGGCGACATCGGGACTGTCTACCTTGCTGAGCTAATTGCCACAAACTGCCTTTTTGCTTTGAAAGTAATGGACAATGATTTTTTGGCTAGCAGGCGGAAAATGTCAAGGGCTCAAACTGAAAAAGAGATACTGCAAATGCTGGATCATCCATTCCTCCCTACCCTTTATGCCCATTTTACAACAGATAGATTCTCATGCTTGGTTACGGAATATTGTCCAGGCGGAGATCTTCATGTGCTCCGGCAGAAGCAACCCGGCAAGAGTTTCTCTGAACAAGCAACCAGGTAAGCATTTCACAATGCGTTATTGCCAGTATTTGGTGTATTGTTCATTTGAGTTCATGAGGAATATACTTTACACTTTACGGACTGCATAATAAGATAGATGCATGCAACCTGTGTTAATGAATTGCTCTTGCCTGTGTATATTGTGGTCTTAACATTTTGTCTCAGTGTAGAACTACTTTTGTCATGTATGTATATTTGGCTAAGCCATGCTACACAATTATCATCTCTTTCTGGTCTCTATTTCGTCATGTCAGACTCGGTTTATCAAGACTGAACGGGCAGAATTTTTAGGAAAAAATTAGGATGAACTTACCAGATGATCCTTAAAAGTTAACATGGTATTTGCTGAGGATGTTGGCATGTATATCACACATTCTGGATAAAAACATTATCACTGGAATCTAAAATATTTTTGTTTGAAGTGCGGATGGAATCGTGGAAGGATGAACTTTCCAGATGACCCTGGTTCTGCTGAGGAAGTTTGCATGAATATCACACATGCAAGACAAAAAAAATTTGCTCTCGAATCTAATATGTTCTAGTTTGAGGTGCAGAAATCTGCTTGTTACATACTAGACCACAGCCAATGGGCTCCCACATTTGATTTTGGGTTCATACAGCAGCTATTTTTGTAAGGTCTGCTATCAGAGATGCTAGGCTGCTATTGGGATATTGGCCTTACTGTCTGTGATGTTGTGTCTCTAAAAACTACAGGGTTTTATTGAATAATTAAAAGGTCATTGATATCAACTGAAGGGGTATAGAAGTGTCACTTAGGTTAGTAAATTTAAAGTCAAAAAGGTGAGACTGGAAATATTGCATTGTTATGGTTCTTCAGGACCTTGAATTGTGGTTTCTACTGACTAACTGAAGGGGTATAGAAGTGTCACTTTGGTTAGTAAATTTAAAGTCAAAAAGGTGAGACTGGAAATATTGCATTGTTATGGTTCTTCAGGACCTTGAATTGCGGTTTCTACTGACTAATTGAACACCTAATGAGGTCCACCTTCAATAACTCATGTGCGACCTATTAGTTGATGCACTAAGTTCACCAGCACAGGAATGATTTGGCACCCAGTGCCCTTTGGTTGCCTTGATGAGTGTACTTGAGTGCTGTCTATGGGCCTGTATCTTTTTTATTTCTAAGTTATAATAGTTAGTGTATACGTTGCACGAGAATCATTTGTAGTTATAGGACTTTTAGGTTTATTTGTTCAAGATTGGATTTTGATTGAAATGTTCACATACATAATATAACAAAATGAAAGCTTTGTTTATAGTGAGTAATTATATGTAAATCACAATGGTATTTCGATTGGTTTAGGTAGACCAATCTAAACCCATCCAGTTGGGTTTCTAGGATAGGTTTGGATATGAATATGAAATATTTTTACCTTCTCCCACATACTTGGTGTCTATGAAGCACAGATACGGATACATAATACGGGTACGATACGATCTGGATACGACGAAGTCTATAAAAGTGGGATACGGGTAATAAAATATATTTAATATTTTTATTATTTTCAGCCAGCTTAATACTTATATATTTTGTTAGTTATTTAACACACAATAAGGAAAATTAATAATTCTTTTTAGTTTCAGGAAAATATATATCGTATCACTATGGTATATTCACAAAGTGAAGTGATTAAATAAAGGAATCAAAACTAATATTTACCTAATATTTAGAAGTAATTTTTGCTAAAATTATAATGTAATACCTTTATTTTATGTTCTTTTGACATGTAATTGTAGATAATACTTAAGAAACACTCATGTTCCTTTGAAGTAATATGAATTTTTGTTAATGTATTATATGGTATGTAAATTCGAAAAGAGATGCTAAAAATTTAACTCAAAAATTATATATGTTGGTCGACTATAAAAGTATCCATGAAGTATCATAATATTTAATTGTTATCGGATACGCATCATCGAGTATCCGACGAGTATTGTATCCGGGTACGCCAATCTCAACGAAGTAATCGTACTTCATAGCTTGAGGTTGTATAAGAATAAAAGAAACATGTGGACTCCGTGGTGTGACATAAAACCTGATGGTACTTTTTGTTATTATGGTAGTGTTTTTGACAATAATGTTCTTCATCCAATGAAATGTTTAATTTAATGCAAAGGCAAATTAGTAATTTTGGTAATAATCCCAATAGTGGTAATTTAGACCCTTTTTAATACCACCTCCAGTGGGTTTATATTTTATATAAATCGACATACATAGGGTTAAATGTACTAACTACTATTCAAATTGGGTCAAGGAAAGTCAAATTGTTTAATCTTTCATGCTTATAAATGAACAAAACATGGGTTATGTGGGTTCCTGGACTATTTTTCCCAATCCCACACATTAATCCACCCTTTCTCCGTCAACCAAACAGCACCTATGCACTATAAACAGAAATTGAGTTCCGGAAAAATTGTGATTGTCATAAGACATCTAAATTGCCTACCTTATTTGTGCTTATATTATAATATGCATTTGCCTAGGTGCTCAATGACTTACCTTCATTATAATATTATTAATGAAGTATTCGTGTATTAAGACCAAAAGCCAACAGCCATACATTATCCGAGTTACGTGATTGTAATACATTGAAATTGAATATTATAGATCTTTAAAGTGCTTTTGAACCTTTTCAATTCCCTTCAATTGAAGTTATAAATAATATGCTCCCAATGATATTGATAACCAAGTGCAATCAACAAATATTGACATAGATAACAACCTAGTTGATTTGAAACTCATTTGAGAATGCTCTAAAATGAATTTGACAATCTAAAACTCTTAAAATTTTGAAGGCAAATTTTGGGATGACTCATTTTAAGCATCGTTTGTCTGCTAGCTGAATTAGTTTATTGCATTTACAAATGTAAATTCTTCTAATTATTTTTAAATTTTGTTTCATGAGGACTGGCCCAACCAGGGATGGAATAAATAGAATTATCTTTAGGATATTTCACATCTAACTCCATGGAAATAAATAGGTCCTGCAGATGTCCAAAAATATCCTTGAGTTTAGAAAAAAAATAATATTTACAAAAAGTAACATGAAATGTAAATTCAGAAAATAAAAGGAATATACCACAAACACAAGCTTTTAATCATGGTCTAATGAGAGAAAATTTATCTACCATTACAGATAATTAATCGTAATTATACATACTAAACAGGCAAATGGAATTATAAAAAACCAGACAAAAGCAGAGTAAGCCCATATCTGACAACCGAACAATTTGAAAGCTCAATATCCGAGATTCCGAGCAATTCCTTCCTCGCATAGAGCGTCACAGAAACAAGAAAGTTCTGGTTGCACATATGAAAATTATGTCTAAGAATCATTTGTGATCTAATTATGTCCAGCTGTCCTGCAGCACCAGCTTGGGAGAATAGCTACCTGGCCTCTAACTGCTGGGAGCATCCATCTCAACTGTAATGAGGCTAGAGAAAGCAATGAAAATATATGCCGAGATTTAGGTAAGCCAATGAGAACGTGGCTTAAGGGATCTTTACCTTGAACACAACCTAACTATGGGAATATTGAGAGCAAGGTGGTCTTGGCACATAACTCTGAGAGTGAACTGCCAATCAAGAAGTGTGACCTTACCAGGGTTACATCGAATTTGGGTGACATTGAAGATGGTGGTGATGGAGGAAAATAACCATAGAATACAATGGGCTTACGATGGTAACCAAGAGAGGCGTCTGTTGGCGTTAGGGTTGATAAATTTACATAGATTAATTTAATGTTAATCTTAAGAGATCAAAGGATATCATGGGCTTTATAATAATCATTAAAGGCGAAATTGAAAATGAGAAGTCTTTCAAGTTAGCTGACGTTTATAAATTCTATATTTTGGGTTTTTGCAATATCGGGTCATGAAGTAACACATTTTCTGGCATGAGCATTTCTCTTATTTTTTGGTTTTGGACTCTGCATTTGTCTGCATTATGCGTACTGGACATGTCTTATATGGATGTACTGGCGTGTTGTGTTATTGCTTAACACTGGTACTAAACAGACATTTTCAAGCACCCATGTAAAGTGGTTTTACTTGTCTTAGGAAGGCAAAAAATATATTCAACATATTTGTTCATCCATAATTTTATGTGACCCCTTTTGAACTTGCTGGTTTGATTTTCTTTCTTTTCTTGTTT
Source organism: Ilex asprella (assembly GCA_023539305.1). NCBI lineage: Eukaryota > Viridiplantae > Streptophyta > Magnoliopsida > Aquifoliales > Aquifoliaceae > Ilex > Ilex asprella. Next base: position 12,069,245 of record CM042187.1, on the reverse strand, counting down.
GGGTAAATGGTCTGATTTCATGATGCCATTTGTGTAGATTTTATGTTGCTGAAGTTCTTCTCGCATTAGAGTATTTACACATGCTTGGGGTTGTCTACCGAGACTTGAAACCAGAAAATGTAATGGTTCGGGAAGATGGTCACATCATGCTCACAGATTTTGACTTGTCACTCAGATGTGCTGTTAATCCAACATTGCTCCAATCATCTTCACCTGTTGTTGAGTCCCCAAAGAGGGTTTCCAGTCCATGCTCAGAATCTAGCTGCATAGACCCTTTCTGCCTCCATCCATCCTGGCAAGTCCCCTGCTTCACCCCCAAGTTTCTCTCTGCTGCAGCAAAAACCAAAAAGCTAAAATCTGAACTAGCTGCCCAAGTTAGCCCACTGCCTCAGCTTGTAGTCGAGCCAACCAATGCACGATCCAATTCCTTTGTAGGAACTCACGAATACTTGGCTCCCGAGATAATCAAAGGAGAAGGTCATGGGAGTGCAGTGGACTGGTGGACCTTTGGAATCTTTCTCTATGAGCTTTTATATGGCAAGACACCCTTTAAAGGTCAAGGAAATGAGGATACACTGGCCAACGTGGTGTCAAAATGTCTCAAGTTCCCTGAAAGCCCTATAGTTAGTTCTCATGGAAGAGATTTGATCAGACGGCTGCTGAAAAAGGAACCCGAGAATAGATTAGGTTCTGCTAAAGGGGCAGCTGAGATCAAACAGCACCCATTCTTCGAGGGTCTGAACTGGGCTTTGGTACGATGTGCGACACCACCGGAGCTGCCCAACTTCTATGACATGGGGAATGTCACTTCAGATTCATCTTTCCAGAATAAAGAGAGTACCAAGTGTCCAAAAGATTCCAACGGTACAGGAGAGGATATAGAGTTTGAGATGTTTTAGCCTTTAAAGTATGATGTGAGAAAAGGAAGATGTTTGATTTTCGTTTTCAACTGGAGATCTCTCATCCTTGTTGTAACTGATATGTAGCATATTGATATAGCATATGGTGTATACATGTAATGCAGAACAATTGTGGACAGTTAAAATGAGTACCAAATACTTACCACTGATTTTGAAACCTGAGACTCACTCGTATGTAGTTTTGTAAAACAAATCAAGCTATCCGGATACGAAACTGACTCGTACTCTCAATAGATTTAGATCATAGTTGGATCTGATCTACAAAATAAAGTGATAATCTTGAATATAACAAATTTTCACGGCTAAATATAATGAACACGTGATTGAGACGGTTTTTTTGGTGAATAGGTAAAGAATATAAGTTATGCTTGAAAGTGTAATGTAGTTAAGAATAACTCCTATGCATTAGCTAAAACCCCAATCTTAACTATTTTGAAGAGCCAATCCTTAAAATTTTTCTTCAACTCACTCTTTATCCTACTAGTTATTTTAGCAAATCTATTTTTTACTCGCAAGGAGTAGCGAGCAGATTTTGGCTCAGTATTTGCTCTTTTGTGGCAAAAGTGGTCTTCATCTTCTTTGGTTGTGGCTTCATCGTCTTCAGGTATGAAACACACACTCTCTCTCCCTTAGAGTCGACAGAAACCTAAGCCGATAGATTTTGGCTCGTCTTCACCCAGGTATGGCGTCCAATTCATCCAAGGTGATTCCAATTCTTCCATTGGTGCTCCATCAATTAAGGTTTTTTATTCCCATTTTTGTCTGATTTGTGACACTTGTGAAGAATGAAACAAGGGTAAAATGCACTAATAGTCCTTAAGATTTGACACTTATTATACTTTCGTCGTTAAACTTCTAATTTCGTCAATTTCGGCCTTAATGTTTACACATTGATCCACTTTGGTCGTTACCCCTAACTTCTGTCCAAAAAAAACTAACGAAAAATGTCATTTGCCAAGTACATGAGGGTATTAATGGACATTTTAGTCATTATACTCTCAAAACTTTGGACATTTTAGTCATTGCTCTCTCTCTCTCTCTCTCCATGTGGAAGACTCTATGGTTGGAATCGAGCTTCACCATCCTCCACTATTGGAATCAAGCGCCACCATTGATGGAATCAAGTTGCACCATTCACCACCGCTGGAATCAAGCTTCACCATCCACCACCGCTGGAATCGAGCACCACCACCCATCACTGTTGGAATTGATCACCACCGCTCGAATCAATCTCCTCTTTCTCTCTTTGCCCTCTTACATTCTTGACACCTTACACACAAATACAGTACACATCCTAATCTAAACAACCATTGTAAAACTCATACGCTTGACCAGTGTTATCAAAATCGGACCGATGAACCGGGACTTTCAACTGTCCGGTTTACTAAAAAGACCGTTTGGGTAATCGAACTGTTAGAGAACCAGAAAACCAGCCAGTTTAAGCCAAAAATCGGTGAACCGAAAATTAAAAAACGGGCCGGTTCAAAACTAGTCTTCATCTTTTTCGTCTTCTCCAGATCTCGAACAGCAGCACACAACACCACAAGTTAGATCTCGAACGCCAGACCTCCTATTCTCCGTCTTCTCCAGATCAAGATCTCAAACAGCGGCTTGACACCACAAATCTAGATCTCGAACACCAGATGGTCTAGATCTCGAAGTTCTCGAACACCAGATGGCCTTCGTCTTCAGTTCTTCTCCTCTCACTCTCTCTCCACGCTGAGACACTTAGAGTCACAGTTAGTAATATAGTAAAGTAAAAGGATGTTGGGTTCTGAAGAAAAAAGAAGAAAAAAAATCCTGGTCCACACTCTCTCTCTCTCTCTCTGTCTACACGCGCACACACATACACAGTCTATGAAATATGAATATAGACAATACTTTTTAATACACATACAGTGCACTATTTATTTTTTATTTTAATTGTGATTTTTTTAGTTATATTAGTATATTATATATATTTTTTTATTATAAAACCGGTCCGACTAGTTGACTCAGCGGTTGAACTAGTGAACCATTGACCCTGTCCCTCGGCCGGTTCGATGTCTGGTCCGGTTCTGATAACACTGCACTTGACACCACCTCCATCAACCCACTTGAGTAGCCCCCCCTCGGCAAGAGTTTTCTCTATTTTACCCCTAACTCATTGTCAATTACTCCACCCCTAAAAATCTCTTTGATTTTTATTTATTTTTGGTTTCGATTTCGATTTTGAATTTAAACTTGATTTCGAAAGAATTAGGGTTTGATTGCCCATGGAGGTCTTGGAAAATCCAGTTTTGAATCCATGTGGGATGTATGCGATTGTGGGTTTGTGTTGTGGATATGTATTTGTGGGTTTGTATTGTGGATGTGTATTTGTGGGTTTGTATTGTGGATGTGTATTTGTGGTTTTTGTCCTGGGTTTGAGAGTGGAGACGCAATAACAAGAGAGGAGACAGTAGAGAGGGAGATGTGTTGGGTTTGGGGTGGAGACGCAGTAATGAGACACAAGAAAAAGAGATGTATTGGGTTTTGGGGTGGAGAAGCAGTAAAGAGAGAGAGTGAGATGTCTGTGTAAGAGGAAGAGAGAACTTAGAAGGATTTATGCGTGTGTGAAGAGAGAGAAGAGAATGGAAGAAGAAGGTGGGTGTGTTGAGTCTAAGAATAATTGTGTTTGAATGTATAAATAGTTGTAAAATATCAAAAATGTCCTTCAATATCCTCATGTACTTGGCACATGACATTTTTCACTAGTTTTATGGACGGAAGTTAGGAGTAAGGACCAAAATGGGTCAAAGAACCAAAATAGGTCAATGTGTAAATATTGAAGACAAAATTAAAAATTTAAAGACGAAAGTACAATAAGTGTCAAAAGTTAAGAACTATTGATGTCTTTTATACGGTGAAACAATTGCTCAAACGCCCCAATATTTTCGAGGAATTTTTCTTTCATTTGCCTTCAGCCGCCAAATCAATGATACGAGGATTTTTTAATGTTTCATTATTATGTTGCATTCGTCGGTCAAACATTGATTTTTGAATCTAGGACGATTTCCAAGGATTTCCAAGGGTTATTGTGGCTTTTTTCGGTATTTTTCTTAACTATATAGTGTGTTGAAATTTACGTACATAGAATACTGATTTTTGTGATACAGTGACGAATCATAAATACAGTGATATATATTTGTTAAAGATATACTTTAGTAATGGTTGTTGAAAAAATAATAATTAGAAATATATGACCGTTAAAAATGTGATTATGATCATTATAAAATTTAAATTTTGATGATATGACATGACACGATATCGTGTCATGTCATCAGTATGGCGATGACGTGGTGTACTATGTACTATTTTTGATTTAAATTATTAAAAATTAATTAAAATATTTAATTAAAATAAATAGCATAATTAGAATGAATTTATAAAAATATTTAAATATTTTGTGTGGCTAAAATGAAGAATGAAGTTGGAGTTGCTTTAACCATCAGATTTTTGGCACACATAGCTTGATATTTATTTCTCCAGCAGCTTGTTGTACCAGCCTAAATTCTTATTGCAACAGTCCAGGTACACAGGAAAAGATATGAGGGCATTATACACTAGACTGGCAACCGCTGTAAAATTACCATATTGCCACTACCCTCTCCCTCCTCTTCTCTCTCTGGAATCCCCATTCTTTCTCTCCTTTCCTCCTCCAAAGCAAAACCAATCTCTGAAAAATTCGAACTACCAAGTAAGACAAACACGCAGAGCTAGACCCATAATAAGAAAAGCATTAATGGCTTCAACGACTGAGGCAGAGGCAGAGGCACAGGCAAAACCATTCTCAGTTCTCTTTGTGTGCCTTGGCAATATCTGTAGAAGCCCAGCTGCTGAGGGTGTCTTCAGAGACTTGGTCAAGAAAAAGGGTCTTGATTCCAAGTTCACCATTGATTCTGCTGGTACCATCAATGAACATGAGGTATCTCTGTCTTTGTGTGTTTAAGTCATGGGATTTTAATACGTGATTTCAATGATTATGTAGAGTTGTGGGGTGTGGTTTGATTTGACTTTCTTTGAATTGTTGTTTTGTGGTGGTGTTTCCTCAAGGGAAATGAAGCAGACCCAAGAATGAGGGCTGCCTCTAAAAGGCGTGGAGTCGAGATAACCTCGGTATCAAGGCCAATAAAACCGTCGGATTTCAGAGACTTCGATCTGATACTTGCAATGGACAAGCAAAACAGAGGTGGGATGATTTGAGTTGGTATACTCAAATTACGACATTGAAATACATATATATTTTTCATCCTTTTGTTCTGCGTGTGTTGAATAGAATTGGATGGTGCTCTGTGAAATGCCCATCCACTATTGTTTGCTTGTGTGTGTTGTGTTGTGTTGTGTTTTTTTTTTTTTTGGGGGCGGGGGGGGGTTTGTCTGTTAGTGGCATATTTGTGTCTATGTTTGGCTGTTAGTTTACTTTTCTTGAATTTTCCTGATTGTGTGTAGAGGATATACTAGGGGCTTTTGAGAGGTGGAGTCATAGAGAGACCTTACCTGCTGATGCACATAAGAAGGTTGGTTGAGTAGTGTTGGTGTACTAGTGTATTTTGGATTGCTACTCTTATATTTGGGTACTGAATATGCAGGTTAGGTTAATGTGCTCCTATTGTAAGAGGCATAATGAAACCGAAGTCCCAGATCCTTACTATGGTGGACTGCAAGGCTTCGAAAAGGTAACACATAACTGATTTTTCTTTCTGTTGGAATGAGATATGATATCAGGAACAAATTATATTAGTTATTTTGAAAACCTGAAGAATCCAAAAATGTTTATATGAAGCGTTCCTAATGAGTTTTTACTTTCACAACTGCTTTCTTGGAAGTTTTAAGAGGTGAGACATGATTGACATCATACAACAACTCAACTCAACTCATTTCATCACGGCTCTATATTGGCTTTCGTCAGGATTTCCTCACAATCATAAGATGAATCACCTTACATGACAAAAAGTACCCAGACCTTTTAGAACAACATATGAACAAAACAATTATGAGGAACTCATATATCTAGCAGCCCCTGAGCATGGAACACCCACTTCCCATGGATGTATCGGCAAAACCAATGTTAAAAAGTAGCGTGTAGACGTGACAAGGATATGACAAAAAAATACATGTTTTACAGTATATTATTGTTTATTTATGACAAACATTACTATATGATGAGTAATAATTTTCTTTGGCTACATCCTTAAGTTTGTTAATTTTGGATTCTAATAGTCAATAATCATGCTTATAGAGAAAGTGAGAACAAGGACCATGTATCTGTGTATGCGTGTGTGTACGAATATGGATATGCATATACACACGAATTGATTTTTAGCACTACCCTTTACCATGTCTCAACAAATAATTTTGCAGAAAAAATTCCTGTGTTAGTTTTGTGAATATCGTCAGAAGTTTTTCCTAGTTTTATGTAATTCGTTGGTTAATTTTCCTTTAAATATTGTACTTTTTCCATGGTTTAATAGTGATGCTGAATAATTTGAGGGCTTAATGCATATGCATGTTGCCTAGGTTACAGAGAATGCCTATATGTGAATGTTTATCCTCCTTTATCTCTAAATAGAAGGTCGTTTGAAGGAGAAAGGTTTTAGTGATTCAGTTGTGGCATATGATTGGAACAAGTTGTTTAGGAGGCATTAACCTGGGATTTTTAACACCATGGACTCTCTTGCTTAGAGTGCCTTGCAAGTTCGTTTTAATTGGGATCTTTGGTTTATCCTTGTATGCCTCAGGAGTAGCTAAACCAAACATCATCTGGATCTCACTCTAGTAACATTTGTTGGTTTATCCTAGTAGTCTTACTAGACATAGTTCATTAGAAACTACCCTTAAGTCAACATAATATTGGGCTCTGCTAAACAAATTACACCATGTCAGTGCACCTTACACCTTCTGAAATTTGTGTTCCTTGGTATTTTCATGCTACCTGGTTCTTTTTCCTAGTTGGCCTTCTTAACATCCTTGTTGAGCCTTAAATTTTTGCCATATTACTTTTTCTGCTTTGCCTTGTGCTGCTGTCTGTTTATGCTGCTTTTGTGGCTTCCCTAGTCCCTACTTAATCTATACGGTCAACTTGTGCACCTCATTTACTTTAAACATCAATGTTTTTTTATTTCATTTTATTGTCAACATCTCAAACAAAGAATTCTAGGCCCTTCTCTTGTTTTTTATGAACTCCAGAAATGCTAGATTGAGCAACAAAGCACAACGGTGTTATGACGGATATAAATCCTCCCATCATAAGATTTCCAAATTACCAAATAGATTCTGTTAGATTTTTTGATTTACTATATCAAAATATCAAGATTACTTCTGTCAGTATTCTGCCTTTTTTTTGCTTTCCATGCATTGCTTTTGATCATATTCACAACGTGGAGTGCAAAAATCTAAATTGCAGAGTTATGTGGTTGCGAAGCTTAAGCGAATTTCATTGGGAACTTATTTACTATTTACAAGATGTGCTAACAAGCAAATCCTATCTCGTTGGCAGGTTTTAGATTTACTCGAAGATGCTTGTGAGTCGCTATTGGGAAGCATTTTGGCAGAGAACAGTCACCTTTTGGATTCTTAGCCCCTCTCGAAAGTGATGAACCAGTTCCACTGTTCTGTTGTGCACAGAAAATCGTTTTCTGCTAAATGATCCCTTGTTCATAATGCCAAACCCACATCTAACTATAGTGAACCTATTGTGGTCACCGTGGTGGCCTATTGTTTTTCTGAAATTATTCATTGATTGGGATGTCATTTTGAGCAAATAGAACTTTGAGATACTTAAATTCCCAATGAAAAAATATATGTATGCACTTTTCATTCAGTTGGGTCGTACATTGTTATATTACCCTATGTTTTGCATCTTGGTTGGTACATGAGGAAACCATATGTCAACTGGGTATTCCCCCCCCTCCTTTTTCTTGTTTTTTTGAAACAATTGACTTTTATTTACCAACTAGATATGATGAAGCTATTGATCCACTGATTAGCATTCTCTCTTTCTTTTCTTTTTTTTTGCAAAAATTATTAATTGCCTTTTCTTCGAGCGATGTTAAGTATTGTTTGGTGGTAGTTAATTCCGAATCAACAGAAGCTTTGCTCTAGCATGCACTGATAAAAGATTTCACTAAGCTCTGGATATATGCAATATATATTAGTGAAACAGAAGCATGAGGAATTAAAAAAGTGTAGCCAGCAATGTATCTGGAAAAAATCAGCACTCAATGAATATCAAAGGATGTTGTCTTCAAAGCACCTTGCTTGCCCCAAAAAACAATCATGTTATAAGCACATTGGAGAGGAATCCTCCAAGCCATTAGTTGGATTCTACTTGTAAGGATAGTTGCTATTGAAAGACTATGGTCTCGACAATGTTAGCTAAAACTGTGTTCATATGCCAAAGCAGTTGTAACACAGTTAGGTAATAACATTACATCTTAAGAGAGAGAAGGGAAAGGGTCTAGGGTTCATACTCACGTTTAAAAATCACAAAATAAGAAACCTGGAGAGAGAGAGAGAGAGAGAGTTCATCTATTCCGGGTGAGGGTTAAGCCACCAAAAACTCAAACATCCACCCGAGGAAGTGAGGGAGAGAGAATTGGCTCAGGCACACGAAGATGTGACCTAAAGGATCTTTCAGTGTGAAAGATGGTGAATGCTTCTTCCCCCTCTCCCCTACCAAAAACCCAATAAAAAAAAGTTTCCTTTTCATCAAGCAACTACTAGTGTTTGACATGCCTACTGCATGACAATTCATTTTTCTCTTCTGAAATGCGATGCATCGAGCAATCTATGCAGATGGTTAGGAATTTAGAAAGACAAGGAACGAAGAACGCGGGCTGCTATATTCTATAACTTTGGATCCTCCGTTAAAGTCCGTAATGCGTGTAGATATGTAGACTATTAAAGAAATATGTATCTCCATACAGAAGAAAAGCCATTGACTACCATTTCTGAAGTTACTATGGAGTGTTTTCTCTGTACATCAACTGAAAATTTTAATACACCAAAAAGGAAAAAATAAAGAAATGAAGATCAATGATTCCAGACTGAACCGGCGTGTATGATGCTCCCCCTTTATTTACCTTCCTTTTAATTGGGAATTGTGACGTTCGTCGTATCACCACGGCAAGTTGCTTAGAAAATCAGCTGATTCTCACACATACAAGGCATCTCAAAGCTTTGCATCATAAAATCATATTATGTAGCTCTGTTTCAGTCCTTTCCGGGAACGCTTTCTCCTTGGATTAGCACTGAGCATGCAAGAAAATGCACTTACAAGCTCTGAATCCTCTAAATTTACCAGGATGTTTGCTGCATTTGGGTTGGCAAGGAGGAGCTTCGCCACAAGATATCCTGCGATTGACCAGGTTTGAAATAGGCGTGCCTGTTTTCCAATAAATCTTGCTCGCTTAGTGTCATAATACTCTGGCCACTTGTCTCTAGATATGTGCCTCTCAGCAATCTTCACAGCATTTTCAGCAATCCAGGGTCTATTCATCTTTATGCTTGCCACAGTGAGCTGAAAGAAACACAGGCAGACTTGTTTTATTATATAAAGATATTTCTGTCAACTCCAGATGCATTACTTACAGATTAACTACATGTGGTATGACCTAGTTACATATTGTCTTCTAATACTTTTAGAATCTAAAGATAACCGTATGTGATTTTGGACCGAAGTGAAAACCCTAACTTTGTTGACAGACATACACAATAGACTCTTCCACCTCTTTTTATGATTAAACCACCAGTCAGATTGAATGCCACAATGTATATATATCCATCTGTATAGTTTTCTTGCTCGCGCGGAGAGAGAGAGAGAGATAGACTCTTCCTCCCCTTTTTAGGATTAAATCACCATAGTCAGATGGAATGCGACAATGTATATATATCCATCTGTATAGTTCTCTCTCTCTCTCTCTCTCTCTCTCTCGATCGAGAGAGACAGAGATCCAGTTCGTTTCTGGTTCTTCTCTTCTCCTCTTCTGTTCATGACAGCTTCCTGAACCACAACTGGTTCGTGATTCTTTCAAGAAACCAGATTAGATCTCTGTCATTGAAAAGATATAGAGGTCCCATGAGCGCTACTTGTTCTAAGATGATGAGGAAAATTAGAATCTGAAAGGCAACCTACTATCAAGGTCATCATCCCGATTTCTGTACTGTACATCAAAATGGCCACATGATTGTATTGAGGTTATCATGATGGGCATATTTGACAGTTAGTTGATCTAACCAGATACTCATGATTGGCCTATTTGAAAGTTGATTGATCTAACCAGATACTCATGATGGGTCTATTTGACAGTTGAATGATCTAACTAGATAGGATAGGATAGGATACAATAGGTTAAGGCCTTACTCTATTGCATCCTCTCCTCTGGAATAGCGGCCTTTGGATGCATACGCCGTACGGACTTGGAAAAAAAAAGACAGTACTTTTTTCTTTCTTATATTTGCATGTTTTGATCGGACAGTCACCCCTAGGCCTCCTTGGGGGCATTAATAATTCTTTTCTACATCCTATATTTCACACATAAGTTGCTATACTTCAGATGCTTCACTCATTCCTTAAATTAAATCCTCGTTCTCTGGGTTTTGGTCGCTCATCCCTGACATGTTGAGTTGACACCACCAATGTAATAAATGATCAATAAAAAAGTTTCATAACAATTAAATTGAGTTTTTCCGAGTAATAGCTGTGTTATGCAATTAAGCTCTCGTACTAAACCTGAAACAAGTCAAACTAACCTGCCAGAGCAAAGTGGGCCAAGAACCTGCATTGTGGTAAGACCATGGCCTGTATCAAAAAGCATCATCAAAAGATAGGTGGCTGGAAAAAAAATAATAAAACTAAGAAATCAAATTCACTTTAGAGACACAAAAATGAGGACATTACGTGTTCTTGGGATCACTTCCTGTAATGATCCGCCATTCCTGCCCCTCGAGAGCAGGATAACATATCTTCAGTGGCATATCAGCCACCAAATCTGCCCACTTTGCTTCAAAAAGATCTAATATGGCATGTGACTGATCTGTTGTTGCAAGACTACTTATAATCGACCATAAGTTTCCTAGAGAAAAGAAACGAAAGTCCATGTGAGCTGGCTGCAGGTTTCCAATCAGGTAGCCTCCTTTATTGGGCATCCATTCCACCAACCAAGGAGGAATCTGATCCGGATAGATATTGAACTTGTTAACTGCATCATATGAATATTCCTCTGTCTTGTAACGGTAGATTTCATTGAGTTTTTTCATATCGATCCAATAGTACTCCCTGATGTGGAACGACAATGCAACTAGACGATTGTTAAGTGCTCTGATAAGGTCAACCGATCCCTCCTCAGGAGCAAGCATCTCACGTGCACAAAGTAAGGCAGAATAGAACAATGCCTGAAAGAATATGCAACATCACATCATAAATTAAGCCATCTGTCTTTGTCAAAGAAGTTCTAAAAAATGTAGGCTACAATCTTCAAGCTTCTTATAATACAAGATACAAGTGCTTATGCCATTTAACCTAAAAGTTTGCTACCCTTTGCAATGTGAAGCTGATTCATAATTTTCTTCCTGTATGGTTTGACTGGATATTTCAGCGTGCTTGATAGGTTCTACCTTATAAGGTAACTGCCCCCTGACTGAAAATAAACCCCCCCCC
>CM042187.1:12031000-12052647 GCA_023539305.1 Ilex asprella | reverse complement strand
GTGTATATTAGACAAATATTATATATATATATATATATATATATATATATATTTAGATAAAATAAAATAAATCAATTATGATCCGTTTTTGACCCATCCAACCAAGCTATTGACCAGGCCATGGACTGATAGCCCCTGTCTGGCCTGGACTAGGCCCTTTACAAGTGGGCCGGTTGGTCCGCCTTCAGTTGACCCTTAAACTATTTTCTTCCTTTGTCTTCCCTATAAGGAAGAAACCAGATCATGCATGGTAGTCATTATATCCAAGTAAATCCTTTATTCATTAATTAATAGTAGATGATCCAAAAATACTAAAAATAAATAAATATTAGAGATAATCTGAATCTCCAAGAAGATGACTATACAAATTGAGCAAGTCATGAGAACTTTTCTATAGAATGACAATGAGCTTACTAAACTTGAGCCAAGGAAACATGGGAGGATATTACACATGTTTGATGATTTAGGGTGTGTTTGGTTACGTTTTCGTTTTTATGTTTTTAAAAAGATAAAAAAATAGAATCAATGTTTTGTTTTGTGGTTAAAAGTTAAAACAAAAAACGTGTTTGGATGTAGTTGTTGTTTTACAAAATCTAAAAATTAAAACAGAAAATATGTTTGATAACTATTTTATTTTATGTCATATATTTTATATTTATTTTAATTCTTGATAAACCATGTCTACATGATTATATATATTTTTTTTACAAAAAAGAAAAATTTTATTTCAAAAAATAAAAAAAATTACAAGAAACAAATATTACAAAAAGTTTAACATCAAACCATATTGACTTTAATCCTTCAAAATGTCAAATTACCAATAGCATAAGACCAATAGCATTCCAAAATCAGTAGTGTAACATCAAACCCTATATACATACAGCAAACTGAAATCCAATGTCTTCAAATGGTGCAAAATTTGTCCTAGTAAACCCCAAATTCTCCCATGAAACCCAATGTCTTTTCCTCACATCAGTCTTACCTGATCATAGAACGATTATAAGCCAATACATATATTAACTCATAAAACAGTGCATAATACATCTACCCAAAATAAAAATTGTTAAATATCCAGTGTATCACTACATAAATATATTGTTAATATTCTACCAATTACACAAATACACCATAATTAATTCACTAAAATCCCTATAAGTAATACAAATATCAAGAACAGTAATGCACAACACACAATGAAATTGCATTCACAACAAGTAAGCATAAAAAGTGTGACTCATTTCTTTTCTCTCCTTCTTAAATTGGCAAGTGGGATCACAAGTTCTGATTCATCTCTACGTGTATCGTACTCATCAACCCAAATGAAACAATTAGCATAATCACGCCATCTTGGACAACGATAAAAAAGGCGGCCGTTGTTTCATTTTTGTCCGCGCGACGAAAACATTCATATTACCATATCCACATTAACATGGAGGTTCAATTGGTGCCATTATATGATTCTTGTTTCAACAACATTAATTACGACAAATTAGACATAACAATTTATTCAATATAATATTGGAAGTTAAGAAAAAAAAGTATAATACTATTCTAAGTAAGACATATATTAATGATGAGTTGATGCCCACAATTGATCCGCAATGCCATCTCTAAACATGAGTCATTTCACGCAACTGACTCGACGTTATATCTATTTCAATTGGTGCTTGTGAACTAAATCCTGCACCACCCCTGCCATCATCAACATCCTCCATTCGTTCATAGTCAATAAACAATTGATCTTGTGGAGAGTGACTTCTAATGAAGTTATGGATTCTACAACAAGCTGTGGGCAGATATGTGTGATTATGGGATAAGGTGGCATTAATTTGAGAATATGAAAACGAGCCTTCAAAACTCCAAAACAACGTTCAATTACATTTCGAAGTGAAGAGTGACGGTAATTGAACAACTCATCTTTGTCAGTTGGTTGTCGACCCCTACCTCTATAATCACGTAAGTGATATCTTTCACTGCGGTAAGGGGACAAAAAATCTGGCATGTTTGTATAACCAGAATCTACAATATAGTATTTATATGAAAAAATATATATCATAGTAAGATAAAAGTATTGGATTTGTACAAATTACTTATTTGAAATACGTGGATAAATTTACCTCCTGGCGGCATTGGAAACTTATTTGCTGGAATAGTGATACACTCTATAAAAACTCTTGAGTCATGTGTTGTACCTTTCCACCCACTCAAGATAAACGTAAAGCGTATGTCAAATGAACATGCACACATAACGTTCAGAGTTGGTACAGTTTACTTTCCACAGTATGATACTTGTTGGTCTACTGGAACATGTGCATCAACATGGGTACCATCAATTGCACCAACACAATTCTAGCAAGACAAACATATATCCCAAATGTCATCAATTGAACTAAAACATATATTTTGTAATTCATATGAAGATACAATAATACTTTCAATTGCCTTAAAAATGGATAATATTGGGGATTGAATCTGATCTGTGGTTGAATGACTTCGAAATTCGGTGGTTGTATGATATTCATTCCAAACCTACGAGCTACCTTCAATACACGCTTGAAATATTTGGAGATTGTTTCACCCGAATGTTGAAACATTTCAGCGACTATGCGATTTCGTTCATTGTGGCATATAGTGAGTATGAATATAGCAACTTGTTCTGGAACAGTGAGGTATCTAGAATGTTGTAATCCTCTATTTTTTAGCTTTTCACAAAACAAGACAAAGACTGGTGGATCCATTCTAAATTGGTCGAAACCCCTATTTTCATGGTCATTAATTAATTCTAATACATATTCATGCCCCCTACGTTTAGATGTTCTACATGGATGTGATCCTGAATTTTGACTTGAATAACAATCAACTGCTGTTTCAGGTATGACAATACCCATCTCATCATCACTATCAAATATCAATTCCTCATATGAATCCATTAGTGTCCAAGTACCTATAACACATAATAAGCACCAAGTATGCAAAAACATCCATGTCATTAAACTTACAAAAATATCCATGTCATTAAACTTACAAAAACATTCATGCTGTTAAACTTACACAAACATCCCAACTTTTACACTTAAGACAAAAAAAGACACGGATCTACGACAGTTATAAAGCAACAAAACATCCCAACGTTCTACAGTTAAATACAAATACATAACTACATACGTAAAAAACAATACCGAAGATACACCGGAGGCGACGACCAACGAGCACTTGAAGATGAACCAGTGAACAGAGAACCAGCAAACCAGTGACTCCTTTGTGGACGACCAGTGAGCAGACTGTTAAAGAAGTGAACTGTTCATGCCTTTTATATTGTAAGGAAAAAAATGAAAATTTTGTTGTTAAGGGGGTTTGAAATCGAGACCTATTAATTTGATGAGGAGGCTTTGGCTTTGTTCTATTTTTTGGATGTTTTCAAAAACATCATTTTGGATGTTTCCAAATTTTGTCATTATTTTTAAAACATAGCAGGAAAAAAAACAAAATCATTTACCAAACAATTTTTTTTTTTGAAAAATTGAAAAAAAAAATAAAAATTTGGTGTTACCAAACACTACCTTAGTCTAGGGTAAGATTTTTCATATTGTTTTACCATATTGAGTTAGCAGTTGGTCTAATGATTACCATATTAGGGGTGTTCAATTTTTTGACCGCCCGTAATTTTTTACTCGACCCGACCCGATCAGCATTAATTAATTAATATATATAAACTAAAAAAACCCAACTATAATCATCTACTGTATTGAGTCCCGAGAGCGCATCACACACACACAACTCACTCCACTCCTCCTCCTAATCATCGTTCAGTCCCAATTCCAGGTATTCTTTCTCTCTCTTTCCCTCCACTGAAGTTGATCTGAGACTTTATCGGCGTCATTTGTATTTGCCTCTGAATCATCAATAAACAAACTTTCAATAAAGAATATTCATTCATATACATATATATGTATACAAATCTATATCTAGGGTTTTTGGGTGCTGAACTTTGAGAAGATCAGGGTAAAGGTCAGGTGCATTTTGGATCAACCAGAGTTTGCATTTCTCGATCTGGTTTGGTCGCGATCTGGTGTGCTATCTCTCTCTCTGGGAGTCCTTACTTCCTCACGAATCACGAATCGTCTGGTCTAACCTTAGTGGTCTGAGTTGTAAGTTGTATTTCTAGTCTGGGTGTTCAAAATCATTTTTACTGTAAATTTTGAACTCATAACAATGTTCTTTCTTCTTAAAGGTTATACTTGATGTGTATTTGAAGGTTTTATGAAATTGTTATAATTCTAATAGACAATATTATCACTTTCTGGATCTAGAAATGTTTAAGGTTTCATTTACAGACTGGATCTAGAAATATTTTCTGATCTAGAAATCATCTGGTCTGGATCTAGAAATTTTACAGACTTAAAATAATTGTTATTGTATTTGTATAACAATTATGGTGGATTGATATTCATGTTTTCTTATGTTTTATTATAATTGTTTTTAGTAATTGGATGTTTAAGTTTTGTTTGGTTATTTTTGTGAGCTACAAAAGTGTTTACTCGACTTCCTACCCGATTAATCGAGTAAGAAGCCGGGTAGGAATACTACACCTGATCGGGTAGGGTAGGCCAATAAAAAGTTCTTCCGCAAAGTATTGGGTAGGAAGACGAAAGAGTATATTTCTTACCCGTAGAGTAGGATGAACACCCCTAACCGTCATTACTGTTGAATATTAAAATTGTGGGTTTGAATTTGATCGTCATTTGCCTTTGTAATAATTCCTTACAGAAAAATAAATAAATTGTTTACCATATTAGGGGTGTTTTTTTTTGGGAACACATATTACTTTAAGGCTTTGATCGTTGTAATTGAAACTTCAAAATAAAGAAAAAAAGAAGAGACATATTTGCAGTGTATTAACACATATTTATCCCAATTATATTGTGTAATTGTCGATTTTAAGAATCTAACTCACTTACAAGACGAATATTATTTTCAAAGTCCTCATTTGAATTCTTTAAAAATCAGATTTCCGTTTTGATTAGATTAACTCATTTAGAGTTGATTTTATCAAATTATATTTAAAATTTAATTAAAACGAATTAAACATAGAAAATCAGTTTCTGTCCATTAATTGAATTCGGATTCAGAATAAAGTCGGATTAAAATCCGACCCATAACAAGCAGTCCTACATGTACCTAGCTCTCTCTCACTGGTTTACACATTTCCTTGCTCGCCCTATTCCGACTGTCTTGTGGTTGGTGCGTCCTCTCTGACTTTTTCAATATCACGTAAGTTCTTTTTCAATATCATCGAAATTAGGGTTTGTTTATCAATATCATTTCCTCCCATCCAGGGTTTGTTTATTTGTTATATGATACAAATATCTGAATTTGCTTTCACTTATCTATATCTATAGTATCTGATTAGTCTTTAATTTGTTTGATCTGGATAATTGAAAGTCGTGGGTGTTTTTATCTTCTATTGGCTGGGTATGTTCTTGTTTGTATTATTGGTTAACTAGATCTGATGTATTGGGGAATTTGTGACCTTGAAATGTCCTATTTTTTTAATTATTAATCTTTTTTAAACTCGATGTTCTTGTTTGTTTTATTAGTCGATTTTGATGATCAGTGTAAATATTGCCTATCAAATGTTTGGGCTGATGTGTTCTGCCAAGACCACCCTGGATTCATTCAAGCTAGTTTAGAATATGCACCCACACACATGATCATTAGCAATCAGTTAGCTTGGTTCGTTATATGACACCCACACACATCTAGAATTGAAATATGCACTCACTTCTCTATATTTATAGTATCTGTTTAATATTTGATTTGTTTGATGTGTTTGTTCTGGATAATCAAAAGTCGTGGGCCTGGTTATCCTCATTTGGTCGATTGTTTGGTTTATTGATTAAGATGATGTAATTTATTGGGACATTTGTGATCTTGATAAGTCCTTTTCCCCTCATTTTGGACCTCGATTGTCTTGTTTGTTATAGTAATGACATTGCCTATCTAATATTTGAGTTTGTGCTTAGCCAACCCGAGCCTGGATTCATATTTTTTGGATCTTAATTCCTGTAAAGATCAGATTCAATCCAGTTTAGATTTATGAGGTTTGATTGATCTAGGTTGGGTCTATCAATAATTTAACAAGCATGAATTAATTTGTAGGCATAGGTAAATGATATATATAGGTAAAAGTTTGGGCTATCGAGCATGAGTTGGGACTTGAGTCAAGAAGAATCTGCTTTGCTCAAATAAACTAGAAGTTGGGTCTGTACCCTGCCCACCCTTCCCAGCACCTGACTTTTTTATACCAAGAAATGCATATTAAACCACAGTACAAGAATATGTGAGTTTGTATCTTTGCATGTGTGTTGATAATCCGATTTAAAAGTGTAAAACTATAGGTAAAAAAATTTGAATGAAAAATGGCTAGAGAATCTCGAGCACTGTCTCACCATTTGTTTTAACTTAGAATAAAAGAAGCTAAGAAGAATGTTGCCTTCTCGCTAAAATCGAGGCTTCCTACAAAGAGGCACGCATTCAATTAGGCATCACATACATACTTGTGTTAATACTCAATGAATAGTGATAGGGATCAAGACCTTTTCCAAGAACATGTGCTTGGAAGAGGAGTATGAAGGAATACCTCCATATGGGATCCACCAATTAACCATTAAGTCTCGCACTCGGTGTCACGTGACTAGGGCCTACAATTAGATAGGGTTATATGAACACGTATTATTGTGGCCCCTATGAGCTGGGAAATTCAGACTTCACACAATCAGAAAGGGTACAATACTGGATAGTTTCTGTATAGTGCGAGTTTCGCTTCTATATAAACAAGCCTTTGCCATCCATTCAAGGTATGTTGAGGAGTAAAACTTTATGTATATTTCTACTTCTTTTGATGGTGAGACTCCGTTGAAATCTTATAGCTAAGACTCCTAGAAGGCCATAGTGAGAGGCTGTGGTTTTATTCTCTTTTCCTTCTAGTTCTTCTTTTCTATTTACTGTGAGGAATCAGATCCAAGTTATTACCCCTTCAGCCTTGATGTTGAGCACTATTTCTTTGTCTGTGAATCTAATTTCATCCTCCACTATCGCTACAGCCCTATCCATTGATTTTCTGTTGCTGTCTAGAAATTCCTACTACCTGTAAGAATCAGGTTCACACAAAAATTAAACGTCATCTAATTAAACCTAGTCTGTTCTTAAACCCAATTCTGACCATTTTACAACTACTGCCCTAGCACGTAGTGTTGATTACAGGACAGCCTTAATTCCTTTATTTTAGGTTTGTCCACCTTAAATAGTTCAGATATTGTTGGGGAAAAATAGTGTAGCTCGAAAAACCTGCTCGAATAAAGGTAAAAGGCACACTTGATTGTCTTAATAGAGCACGAATATATGCATATATGAGCTGTAAAACAGATAAAAGGGGTTTGGTCTTTCAGACTGCCCCATAAATCATCACAAAGCATTCATTAACATGCCAAATCTCCGAAAATTATTCCTCCAGTCCCATCATCCCATGAAGCGATGCTCATAATCTTGTTACTATTTAGCTGTCTACTGATAGGAGATATAGTCCAATTTTGTTGTTTATGTGTAAGTTGTTGTATTCGATTATGATCTATTAAGGACATTTCTGGAATATAGAAGAGACTGAGTAAGTTATCTTAAATTTTGCACTCTCAACTCCTACTTTTGTGGCTATTTATCCGTATAGACCACATGTCGAAATGATTAAACTTATGGATACTACAATATGCATGGAGGAAACGATGCACAAGAGAATCTATGCGTGTAGGAAAACATGCGCAGATCTCTTCAATTAAGTTTGCAGATGTTATCTTTTTCATAAATTCCTATGTAAGTTTCCCTTATTTAGATTAGCTCAAAAGATAGTCTGAGACTTCAAGGCTCAGCTGTTAATCTTCCGATGGTGACTCTGTAGCCTGAAAGATTGATAAAAATAGCTTACTTCATATGCTGATCTTTGATGAAGTTCTGTGATCTGTGTGTTTCGTGTGTTTCATATTTTTAATTACCAAAACATAATGAAGCAGACAGAACTTTGCCAAAGATCACAATTTGCATGTGAGCTTTCTGTTGTTTAGACATGTGGGAATTTCAATGGAAGCAATCAAAAAATTGTAGCCAAAGAAGCATAGTGCCTACAGAAACTGATTAGAAGAAATATAGACATAAGTTTGTGATGTATGATAAATTTCTGCATGTTTCATTGAGTTGGAAAGTGATTGTTGAATTTTTCAGTGAACGTGGAGTTTTGACAGCACGTAGTGGTCTTGTTCTGGTCTTCTGGAAACTCACTTAGAATTAGAGGAGACAACTGCAAACATTTTGATGCCAATAAATGTGTTAATTTATTGATCCACTTGATGATATGGTGGAAGAGTTCCATGTTCCCTAAACTGTATCAGTGATGCAATGTATTGTATTTTTTTTTTACCCTATTAGAAGCCATTAATGCTGGACACTATATTATTGTGTAATGGTTTTATTTGGTGACGTCCAAGTGGTTTTAATTGAGACTGTATTCGCACAACAGAAGCAGTACTCAGTTCAAGGAAAGCTTAAGATTGCTTATTCAAAATGTTCTCCGTCGAAGTGGCTAGTTCATTTTGTAGTATATATGTTGTCAAAGTATGACATCCAGGGCATAGAAATAAGTTGGCATCAAATGGGACTGTTATTAAGCTGTGCGTTCTGCTGCTGATGTACTAATGTGCGCACACACATTTGTCATAAGATGCTTAATGCTTATATTTCTAACTGGTACAGGATGTCAGAAACACCCTTCAGGCCGAGAGAAAAGCTCATTGAGAAGCAGAAATATTTTCAGAGCATCCACAAGCACACATATCTGAAAGGTCCTCTTGATAAGGTCACTTCAGTTGCCATTCCTGCTGCCTTGGCAGCTACATCATTATATATGATTGTGAGTTCATGTCTACTTGTTCTTCTTCCACTCAAGTTCTTTTTTGGTCCATCTATATATGGTTTATTTCATCATTTATGATGTTCTTGATGACTTTATGCATTTTCTCCAGGCACGAGGGATCTATAACCTGTCGCATGGGATTGGGAAGAAAGAATGAGCTCTGCTCGACGAGGGCCTGCATGGCCAGCTTAATTTCAACAGCCCATGCTTTTCGACCTGGACGAATGTTCTTAGACCATCTAGCGTTTCGTACTCAATAATTGCAGAGTTGCATACTTAAATCTACCAATTGGTGTAGAAGCTTCCTCATCAATGACTGATTCGCTGGTTTGTTTAATTGCTTGGTTTCCACTGGAGTATGATTTAATTTTTTAAGTCAGTATTTATGCATGTTTTGGCATATGCAGTTATTTTTTGTGTTACATTGGCCATGTTTGTTAGCACTTAACTTAAAAAAGCAGCTGTTTTAAAAGTATTTCTTGACCAACTAATGATGTACCGTTACTCAACTGGTCATCAAGAAGAGAGGTCACTGTGTTGAGATAAGGAAGTATGACTATCCTCGAGGAAATTGAGCAACGGGGTGGATGAGCATGATTGTCAACCTTGGATAGGGCTTAGAAGGTTTAATTTGACTGGAATTCGGAGAAACTCCCGAGGTACAAAGAGATGGCTTGGATTAACATATGCGATGTTGGGACATGTGAATTTACAGTTATTGAATTGAACTATTTAATGTTCTTTGAGCGGGCATCCTGGTGTGTACTCAAAAGGGGTTCTACAAGTAAGATTGATTTTGCGGTATGCACGGCCTGGGCCACTGTGGCCATGACCATCCGCAGTCATGACATTCTGTGACTCTTCTACCTCGATGATCACTCCCAATGTCAGAGGCCAAACCTCCACCTCGAGAAATGAGTCCAAATTGTATCCTTGGAATGTCACATCTACCTAAGTTTTAGGACATTTGACGTGCACTGCGCAAGCTTCGTACAAAATTGGCTGAGGTGTTTGCATGTACGCAATGTCCATGAGCAACGGTTTTTTTGCTGCTTGTCCATGAACAACGTTGACTTAGTACAAAGACAATTGGTGATAATCTATACGGGCAGCTCGCATTGTCTGAGTACTTGTGTTATAAATACTATCATTGCTCACCCCGAAGTATGTTGAGCAATGGAGAAAGACTCATTGACATCGTGGTCTGAGACAAATCCGAGGGGCTTAGTGCGAGCAACGCCACCTCTGTACGGAGGTGGTCATCCGGCTAATGATAGTCATTCAGTTGCCTCCACCCTCTCAAGAAATATTTTGCCCAAATGTCGGGTCTCTTTATTAATAAGTAGTTCGAGTTCTTTCATCTCAACTAGGGGTGCAAGTTGGGTTGGGCAACCCAATTTCAACCAGAGCCTAACCCAAAAAAATTAAGGCTTGAGCTAGGGTTTTTAATACTTCGATTGGACTTGGGTCAAAAAATCCAAACTCGAATTCAATTTGGGTTGGACTCGGGTTGACCCCTCGAACTCGAGGGCTGAATCCGAACCCGAATTAATATTATATAAATACAATTTTATAATTTATACTAGGGTTGAATTGAAAATATTCATGTTTAAGAGATTGGTTGACATTAGTAAATAATAAGTCACCACCTTGTTGTAAGTCTTGCCTGCTTGTTACAGTGAAAAATTTTTGACTGAATAAATTGATTATTTTGATTTAAACTCGCATGAATTGATAAATTGATCTATCTGACTGTATTTTGTATGGTTATGATTGCATTGAGTTTTTAATATTATGGTTTTTATGTTAAAAACTTGATTGAAGTTGTTGGTTGTTAAATTATTTGAATATTATGTAATATATGTATCAAGTTTAGAACATTAACCCGAAATCAACCTGTAAAGTAACCCGAAATCAGCCCAAAATCATTAACCTGAATTCAACCCAAGCCCGCCCGAATTACACTCGGGCAGTGCCTGGGTTGAGTTTATCAACCCGAGGTAGGGTTAGGGTTAGGGTTAAGATTATATACCTAGGGTTGAGTTAGAGTTGACTGTCCAACCCAACCCGCCCAAGTTGCACCCCTTATCCCAACCATCAGTTTCATTCATCCCTTCAGTGATACAGATATTGGTCATGTGTGTCAATTCTAGTCTAACTTTTTATCTACAATACGTAATTTGGTGATAATTTAGTTTAGTATAAGGTTTGTTGCCTTTAGTTGGTAGTGAATAAAAAGAAGAATTGACGCCAATTAATTGAAATACAACTTTGTTGGGTTGTGTTTTATTTAACATTAATATTACTTGGATCTAATTTACTGATTTAATGTGTTGTAGCCATTAGATTAGTAACAAATCTTAAAAAATACTAGGACCTATAGTCAATTTAATGGTTATGATGCATTAGATCAATAAATTAGGTTCAAGTAAAATTCCTCTACACTTAATATCTCAAATCCTTCGACAATGTGACACTTAAAAGTCCTTTTTATTTTTTCAGACTCAACTATTGTTACTCTTAGGTTTTTGTGGTGATAATAAATAACATTACGAGTGGGGTGGTGCAGTGGAGTACCGGCCGAACTTCCCACCTTGAGATTGGAGGTTCTAGTCTTAGAATCCACATTAGGGCTCTGTGCTTGACTACCATATTAGCCTAGCTAGGTTCGTTTTCAAGAGAAGTAATGGACAAAGTTAGGGACCTCATGACCCCACCAATAAGGACCTATCAGATTGGTCCTTGGGCGTAATCCTTTGCCCTATCCTTTATCTCAACATTGTTTGTATGCTAATGTCATAACATCGGTGAGTTGGCCTTTTGGATTCATGGAGCTTCGTGGTGTTTCTCTGCCATTGCTTATTGTGAAGGGTGTTATTACCTTTTGACAACCAGTTACGAGATCGTGGCCATTGATGCCAATAGTGTTGGCCTCACAACGCGACTACCTGTTGGTTTTTGCACAACGGATAATTAACAAAACTAATATTTGTTGGAGGATAGGAATTAAAAGATAAAAAAACAATAAAACAAAACACAAAGATGTAACGTAGTTCGATATAACATACTCACTTTGGTACACTGTTGTTGAGACAAAAAATCGATGATACCTTAGTGAGTTTATGGTATAATTTCTGGGAAAGAATTATGAACTCTGTCTCTTAATCTTCTTCCTGCAAAACGAACAAACTACCCAAGATCGAAGTGCTTCGATTGAAGGCACTTCGATGCTTAGGTCACTAATGGGACAACAAGAATTGCAGCGTACCTTTAACCTTGGCTTCTCGTTCCTTTTATATGTCTTTGTCCCTCTAGGATTTTCATAATTTTAGATTCAAGGTGACACGCCTTCCTTCACATTAATGATTCAGTTTGGGAAGTTGCTGATATTTTTCCAATAATTCTTCCTAATAGCTATAATTTCGTCGATTCACTTATCTTTCTTTCTGCTTATCGTTTGAAACAACTCGTACATCATGAAAATTGAACACATCGATGTTTTCTGAACAGATTGATGCACTTGGCTTGGTACAAACCGAGCTCTCGTAATTGCTCGCCGAACACTTTACTCAACTCGGTTTGGTACAAACCGAGCTCCTCTTAATTACCTTGTCTAACACTTTAATCAATTCAGCAAGGTCCAATTGACTGCAGCCGATGTCTTCGTCACGTGTCCTGTCTTGTCATCTTCACATGAGCTCATTTAATGTCATTACACATATAATAATGAGGGCTAACCCCTTCATTTGCCCCAAGAAAATGTCTGACAGACGCCTTTCGTCTGTCAGCCTTTTTTTGTTACTTAAACCCATCATTGCTTGTACCTTTTTGGGATATCCCCCTTGTTTTGGCGGTTCAATCAAGGCATTTAAATATTGCCCTTTAAAATTCATCTCTTTATAAATTGCCTCTTTCCGTCTTTCATTCACTTTGCCTTCTTGCTTCCAGACTCTCATTCTCTCTACATTTTCTTCCTCTGTACTTCATCTTCTTCAATGGCTTCTTTCACTCCACCAGAAGTTCCTGCCTTCAAAATCAAGTACAATATTCCAGACGACGTCGAAGTTAAGAGTTGCTGGGAAAGATGAGCCCCTGATTGGCATAAAAGAGTCGATCCCTATCCCTACTCGCTTTATAACTGAGGGTGGCGTGAGGTTTGCTCTCGATCCTTTTCTGATCTGGGTACTCTCTGCCACAAAGCTCTGCCCCTTTCAATGCTGTCTGAATTTCTTTAGGATTGTCATAGGGGTGTGTTCTCTGAACAAGATTCTGGGTTTGAGTCTAGGGTTGTGGCATATTCTATATTGCTACATTGTTAAGGCCGCTGGAGATAGCTTATATCTGTCAGTGAGGAGGAAGGATCGCTACCTTCTGACCCATCTTCCAGATTCCAACAAAGGTCACGAGAATGGTATCGTGTTCGTCTCTGGGAACTGGGAGTCCCTTCCTACAGTTGTCCTTATGAAGAAGGCATGTCAGGTATTTGATGTCTTTTACCCTCTGTTTTAGCTTTGGTTTATCATTTTTTTGACTTGGGTTTTCTTCTACAGGTGAGATTGTTAAGGAAAAGATTCCTGAGTCTTTTGTTAAGTTAGATCAACTTCAGAAAGTTTGAGACTTCAACGAATCGCTGTTCTGTCGAGCTGCCCATACCCTGCTCGGGTACACTCCAAACTACACATCTTTTATCGCTGTGCCGAATCGACCCAATGCAATAGTTGTAACAGATCGAGAGGCTATTCAGGCTGCTCGGGAAAAGACACCCCGAGGAAAAAAGAGAACCTCCCTAGCAGCCTTTGGACGTAGAACGGTGAGGAACTTGTTAGATTTTTTGTCAACAGTTGAATCGACCCCTTCTATTGAACCCCTTGCAACTACTTCCACGCCTCTAATCATTGTTCAAGAAGAATCGGCTGCCGAGGTTCCCGTCGAGACTACTTCCCCAAATGATGCAGCTATTCTGAGTAGCAAGTTGGCTAATAAACCGCTTATTTTTGACACTTCAACTCCGATAGAGTTAAATCCCCTTGAATCTGTTCATTCCCCCCCTTCCTGAAGATGACTCAAACTTTGAGCTTGCGGAGGACCGTGCCCCCAAAAGACAAAGAACTGCCGAGCTCGAGACGAGCCTTTCTCCAAGATTCGTTAATCCTTCCTTCCGATCGATCCTTAAAGCAAAAAGGAGAGAAATTACTGTCAAGGATTCGACGATAAAGAACTTTAACGTTGCCGTGGGGATTGCTCGAGGAGTGATTTTGCCTCGGGACCTAGCAAGGAACGAGGCACTTACTGATGATGAGGTGTCTCACCAAGCTATTCGACATATGGTCCTAGTAATTTTCAATACTGACTTCCTTTAAGCTTTTTGTCCTTTCTAAAAATTTTTCTAAGTCTTTTCCTTCGCAACTTTAAGGGTCTGCAAAAAGTTCATGAGGTCGGAGCTCGGATAGCCAGGAAGGATAAGGCTATGAAAGATGTCATTCATGCCCGAGCCTCAGCCTTAGCCAAGAAGCAGTCCCCTGATAGGGAATTTGCCAAGATTTGTGAAAAGGTTCAGCTTCTGAAGGCTCAAAATCAAAGTCTGATTGAAGAGAACCAAAAACTCAAAGCCGAGCTGGGCCCGTTAAAAGACTTTGAGCATGATCTGAACATTGAGCTCTCCCAACTTCAACTCGATTACACAAGTCTTCTAGAGGAGTCCGATCAGCAGAAGGCCGAGGCAAAGGAGAAGGAGGACGCTGCTTATAATGAAGGCATGGAGAAGGCGGCAAACAACCTGGAATTGCAGATCCCTTAGCTTAAAGATGCTTTTTTCACTAAGGGTTGACACGCTGCTTTAATTGTTGCCAACGTTCCTTCTTCTTTAGATCTTTTTCCAAGCATCCTCTTCCGAGCTCATCCCAGCCTCCTGCTCGTACGACCTGACCAATACTTAGAAGATTTCTTTGAGATGTAATTTTGACTACAGATCTTGTACTTCTTTTTTAAGGTTGAATGAAAGTCATTTTTCTTGTTTATGTTTTTTTTTAATTCCTTGAAACTTTTTATCGTTGTGGTTTTTGTTCGGTCCTCCTTTAGAGGGCTCGGTTCCTCAACAGGATCCTGTTACACTTTGAAACATTCAATGACTCAAAAGTTATATTCCTTGTTCGGTGTTCATCAAGAGCTCGATCCGATAACATGGACCTTTTTATATTTAGAAAAAGCTATAAAATTTGAAGTTATGGCTCTTCTCGGCCTTTCTTCATGAGCTCAGTTTCTCAGTAGAAACCTATACTTGAAAAACTGGAAAACTCTTGAAGTTATGACCTTGTTTGGCCCTTCTTCAAAGAGCTCGGTCCCTTAACAGGGACCTTTTAAACTTAGAATTTTTAGGCTTTCAAAGTTTTGGCCCTTGCTCGGCCTTACTTCAGAGCTCTGTCTCTTAGCAGAGACTTAAACAATTCTCTAACTCTTGAAGTTATGTCCCTTGCCCGGCCCTTCTTCAAAGAGGTCGGTCTCCCGGTATTAGAGTTGCTACTCTGCACCGACTCTCCAATCTCATTGGACTCAGATCCATCCCTAACTAGCTTACACTGTCATGCCTAGTTGAGGGTCTGGATTAGATTGGGTGGCTGCGCCTAATTTAAATTTACAACTTCTATCAGGATTTTTGCCTCCCTGCCTTAGCAGTAGGACGTATAAAGAAAGCAAGAGTAGGAAAGGAATCTTGAATTTGAAAGTTTATTGATAACTTGAACTCAATACAATTTTGCTATCAACTCTTAAGGGACACCTTTAAGTTTTCGAAGGTACTTCAATGTTCTATTTAAAAAGGTACTTTTTAGAAATAGAACTTTCTAAGGTTAGCTACGTTCCAGGGACGAGGCACTGCTCGATGTTCTATGGTCTCGAGTTCATAATATCTGCTGCCCACCAACGCTGGTTACTCTTTATGGACCTTCCCAGTTTGTTTTGAGCTTCCCATGGATCGGGTTCTTTGCCGACCCCAATACACGCATGAGGACTAGGTCTCCAATTGTGAAAGATTGAGGGTTGACCCTCTTGTTGTAAGCTCGAGACATTTGATGTCGATACGAGACCATTCTTATAGCGGCTTGCTCTCTCTTTTCCTCAGCCATATCAAGATCTCGTGTGATGACTGTATCGTTGTTGCTGCTTTCGACCAGCTCAGTCCTCAAAGTCGGTAAACAGATCTCCAAAGGAATGACAACTTCCATTCCAAAAGCTAGGGCGAAGGGAGTCTCTCCAGTTGATCGCCGAGGTGTGGTTCGGTACGTCCACAGAACACTCGATAGCTTTTCTACCCATCTCCCTTTAGCATCCTCTAGCCTTTTCTTGATTCCATCCAAAATTGTTTTATTGGAGATTTCTGCTTGTCCATTGCTTTGAGGGTAAACCGGGGTGGAATAGTGGTTCTAAATTCCGTATTGTTGACAGAAAGCTTTGAAGGGACTACTGTCAAACTGTGTACCATTGTCAGAAATAAGAGTGTGTGGGATGCCGAACCTAGTAATAATGTTTCTCCAAACGAACTTTCTGGTGTCAGAGTCTCTGATGTTAGCCAGCGTCTCGGCTTCAACCCACTTTGTAAAATAATCAGTAGCAACTAGAAGGTACTTCCTGTTGCTTGGGGCCCGAGGTAAAGGTCCCACAATGTCTAATCTCCACTGTGCGAACGACCATGGGCTCGCCAAGGGGAGCAGTTCGTTGGATGACTTCCTCGGGATCGGCGATTTTTTTTGACATTTCTCACATCGCCTAACAAATTGCTGAGCATCCTTCTGCATGTATGACCACCAAAACCCTTGCGAAATAGCTCGGTGAGCCAGAAACCTTCCTCCTGTATGAGCTCTACAACTTCCTTCGTGTATTTTAGAAAGAAAGTCGGCAACTATTGTCGAGTGTACACATTTCAGATATGGACCTCCAAATGAGCGCCGATATAACTTGTCTTTTGGGAATAACCAAAATCTGGAAACTTTTAGGCGCAACTTATGAGCTTCTTTTTTGTCCTCAGGCAAGTCACCGTTCTTTAAGAAGCCAACTATTGGATCCATCTAGCTCGGCTCGAGTTCACTGCATAAGATTTCATCAATTCTGTTTGGCAGAATGCTAGGCTCTGGTTGAAACTCAATAGTAATAGATCTATCAGTCTCTTGCTCAATTGCCAAGGCCAGTTAAGCTAAAGCATCGGCATGCGAGTTATTTGCTATTCCGACCTGCTAGATTGAGTATTCTGGTATTTTGCTAAGTTCTTTTTTCACAGTGGCATGATATGCTATCATCCTCTCATCTTTTGCCATATACTTTCCTATTATCCGATTCACCACCAGTTGTAAATCGAAGAATATTTGGAGCTTCAATGCCCCCAGCTCGGCTGCCAACCTAATATACTCTGGCTATCAAAGCTTCGTACTTTGCTTCGTTATTTGAGGCTTCGAATTCGAGTCTGATGACTTTCTCCAAAGTACATCCGTCTGGACTTACCAGTATGACGCTGATACTAGCACCCTTATGATTTGAGGATCCATCAACAGATAGGGCCCATTTGCCGCCGAGCCCTGACTTATGGTTATCAGTTTCTTCACTCTCCTCCGACCTATCCTTAGGCTGAAATTCTGCAATAAAGTGCCACTTACCTGGACCTTAATTGCCTTTTTTGGTTCGAAGCGGACGTCAAACTTCTCAAGCTCCACTGCGCATTTGGCAACTCGGCCTGACAGATCGGCTTTTTGAAAGAGCGACTTTAATGGCTGGTCGATAAAGACTGTGATTCAGTGAGCTTGAAAGTAATGTTTGAGCTTCCTAGTCGAGCTAATCAATGCATGGGCGAGTTTCTCCAACAGAGTATATTAGGTCAGTAAATTAGGTTCCAATAACATTGCTCTAATTAAAAATATACAATATTTCATCGGTTATGTATATCACCTGGCTCTGACACGTGGTATGTTTAATTCGGTGAATTTTTTTTTGGATCGTGTTATTTTGGATTTACAATCCTATCTTGAGTTCTGGACCTAATGTCATCCTTGCTTGTTTCGGCGAGTAGTCTAAATGCGGAATGGAGATAGCTTGTGAAGTTGTGATTCGTATGTGGGCCTATTTTTAATACCTTAAGATCATGATGGGCCAAACAAAAAAAGAAGAAGAATATCATGATGGGCTAGATCTAGACTGCATGATGCAGTTGAGTTTTGGCCTTCGGGGGTCAACCGGCGGCTTTTGAGGACGCAACCCAAAGGAGGCTCGAGGGCTTGCTAAGAAAGGCGGTAAGGGCCGACGAGGAGGGAAAATTGAAAGGTGTCTTTTGATCCCTTGAGCCGGGAGTGCTTATTATTATTTTTTTTTGGGGGAGAGGGGGTTGCCACGACAAAACAAGGGAATGAAAGGCCGCTTTGGGCTGCATGCTCTTCACCCTCCCCACAATGATGGCTCTGTTGTCTTGGGACCATTGAAGCTTGCTTCTTTTGCAGATTTTTCGTGGCCTATTTTCATTACCTTAAGATCGTGGTGGGCCCAAAGAAAAGAGAGGAAGAAGAAGATCATGGTGGGCTAGATCTAGCCTGCATGATGTGGTTAGGGATTGTTAATGAAAATGAGTTTCTCAAATTTGAGTTGGTTTAGGTTCGAGCCTAATTGTCAAGCTTAGATATTTGCAAAAGCTCTTCCTGACAGAAACTTGAGAAAATTCGAGCCGAACTTGTGTCAAAACGAGCTCAATTTCTCTACCCAAGTTTTTAAAAATTAAATGCTAAACTAATCAATTACTCAATTCAAGTTTCCCATGAAAAAGTTCTAATTTACTACTTTTCACAAGGAAAATTTTCCTGGGTAAAAGGTAAATATATTTAATATTATTTTACCAACTTTAAAAAAACTAAACAATCTATCAAAGTTAGGATACAAAATTAAATATTACTTGGATTTAATTTGCTGATTTAATGCGTCGTAGTCATTAAATTGGTAGCGAACCTCAAAAAAATACTGAGACCTAGAGTCAATTTAATGGTTATAATACATTATATCAATAAATTAGGTCCAACTAGAATTCCTCTTTACTTAATTTCTCAAATCCTTCAACGTGAGGCTTAAAAGTCCCTTTTTTTTTCTAAGTTTTTTGAGACTCAACTATTGTTACTCTTGAGGTTTTTGTGGTGATGGTAAATAACATTTGTGCTTGTATAAGGGACGTTTAACTAGCCTGCTGGTGCCTGCAAATTGCTCTGTACATAACCTGATAAACCTCGGGGGTGCCAAGTTTACCAAAGTGGTCCCTGACTTACACTCACCTGTTGAGCCTTGTATTTCAATACGTGTCCCCACACTTGACCAATACTGGCTCATACAACTCCTACTACAAGCATTGCAATGAGGGTGTTAAAACCTTGTTCTGGGTTGTGTTGACACAATTTTATCTTCTACCATCCTATGGTAGCATGTAGAAATGACATTCATCATCTTGTGAAAGTCCTGAACAACTTGTTAGCACCAAAAGAAATGTTGTTCTTAGTTTATATGCTTGTCTTCATCTCTTTTTGGGTTCATATCATATTCAAGTCGTGTCGTGTCAAAATTTATTCAACTCATACCTGACCTATTTATAATTGTATACAGTTGAGTTCGTGTCATGTCAAAATTTACTTTACCTAATCATTTATAATAGTTTATATTCGAGTTCATGTCGTGCATATTATATATTTTGTGTCAACCTATTTATATGACCTGTATAACAGTACAAGCCGTTTACCACTCAGACACACCAAGACTAAATTCAAGTCAATCAATTTCGTGTTGATTTTGGGTTCGTGGTGTATGTATAATGTATGCTATTTTATTTTTATTTAATTAAGGAAATTTCATTGGGAATCTAATCTATTATAGTTATCGGATAGAAAATTAGTTTCATGTGATATTGGAACTTATAATTGATCAATGAATCAATTTGTTAAATTAACTCCTTAAATTAAGTCCAAGTAATATTGCTCAATTTATACTTAATGATAAGAATTAACAATTAATGAAAATTCATTTGAGTGCAAAGTTATTATTAGAAAAGCTGAATTAGAATTACCACAGAGAAACTGCATGAAATGGGTTTGTTGCTTAGAGTAGTCTAATTACCTTAAGATCATGATGCACCAACAAGCCAAAAGAAAGAACCATGATGGGCCAGCCAGATCTAGACTGCATGATGTGGTTAGGAGTTGTTAATGGAACCGAGTTTTTCAAATTTGGGTTTGGGTTGGTCCAAATTCGACCTCAATTATCGAGTTTTTAGATATTTGCACAAACTTATCTTGATAGAGTTTTGAAAATATTCGAGTTGAACTTTGTGTTAAAAGGAAATCAATTTCTCTACACAAGTTTTTAGAAAATTAAATCCTAAAACTCATTACTCAACCCTAAACTAATCAATTTCTTAGTTGAAGTTTCCTTGGTAAAAGGTCTAATTTACTACTTTTCACAAGGAAATTAGTCGTTTTTGACGGTATGAGTGACGAAAACTAACGAAATAGCTACATTGTAACAGTTTTTATATATTTAGAGTGTTATATGAGAAATTTAATCTTCAAATATGTAAACTGAGAATTCTTAAATCTTTCATGGTGTTAAGTGCAAATTACATCAACAAAAATAACAATAATCTTCACAAAACTTTGGACTTTATTCACCAATTACAATCTCGCATAAATTTCATCTCCTCGCACCCCCAAAAACAAAAAAGAAAAGAAAAGAAAAGAAAAAGTGGGTTTGCTATACTTGATTACCCTTGACTAATCTCTAGGTTAGCCACAATCCATTATCGTTAATGGCTTCGATTTTCACCTTAGATTATTACATTGTGTATGGTGTAGTTAGGCATTTTCATTGCAACATAACAGGCATTGGTCACAATTAGTCACATAGTACCTAAAGTTGCACTACAATGAGTTAGTGGATGATTGTTTAACAAACCCTAGATATAGTGCAGGTAGCTTTCGATGCAAAAGTTGTTAAATACCAACAAACTAGGCCATCGGATTTTAGCAAGACTTTAATTTTGTTTTAGATACCCTTTAATAATACTTCTTTCAAGCAATTCTTTTTAACCAAAAAAATAAAAATCATGTTTAATTACTAACTTGCAAAAGTGATCTAGATATTTTTTAGAACATAAATTGTTTTCTTTATTCGCGTGTATTGTATATTTATACTACTAATAAAAATATCTTGACATAAAAACAATTGATTTATTATTTTACTCTTATAACAAGTCTTTTTCTATTTAAATAAACAAAATACCATTATATCTCTCTATATTTAAATAACAAACTAATCTCTAAATCTTTGCAAAATTTTTTAATGATCATGTTATACTAAATATGATATATAAAAATATAATTTTTTTTCCTAAAACCCAAATATTAATATACGTCGACAATTTCATTGATACAATATCATCTTCAACGTTAAAAAGCTGGTATATTTATCTTTCCTCTTCATTCACAGTCAAAATTATTTGATAAAAAATTATTGAGGCACAAAGTAAAAACAAGAAAGAAAAAAATTGAGAATTTTTTTTTATAATGCTTACTACTTGGTAGTTCGAATAAAAGAATCACAAAAAAATGAGTTCATTGAATTTTTATAATTATAAAGAGAATACAAATAATTTAAGTATTATAAATATAAGATAATATTTAAT
>CM042187.1:11993811-12030600 GCA_023539305.1 Ilex asprella | reverse complement strand
ATTATAAATATAAGATAATATTTAATTTAGCTATAAATTAAATTTTTTTGATGTATTTTATTAAATATTTTAATAAAAAATTTCACGTGCAACGCACGTAGTACATTGCTAGTAAATATAAATGTAATTATAGTTAGAAGAAAGAATTAAGTCCCGACTAGGAAAAACGGGAAAAATAAAAATGCCAAAAAAATAATAATAAAAAAAGGCCATAACAAAAGTACTGAAAAAAAACGCTACTAAACGGAACATTAGATTGTTGGCATCACCCGCCAAATAAAGAGAAAGAAATGATTCTACAAAGTTCCAAGGAAAGGCTACAGTACTATCAACGATATGGTACCAAAAATTATAAATTTTTAAAATTAAATTGTAACTTTTTTGATATGTAAGTTATAACTTATAAAAAACATAATCGATCAGAGGTTACGATCGATACTGAAGTTACAATTTTTAAAAATAGGTTATAATGTCAATTTGTAACTCATAAATACGAAGTTATAACTGTTTAAGGGAAATTCATGATCGATTATAGGTATCTGTGATCGATTATGATCTTCTCTTGAGCAATTGTAACTTTTCTTTTCAAATATGCAATCTATAATATAAAACATGATAAGTTTCAATAAATTCATTTGATGGTTTCAAATAGACTCATTCAACAGTCACCAACATTCTTTTCAAAATCATTCATATTTCACGCTTGACGAGCCGCCATGAATTTAGGTAAAATCTATCATATAAACGTGTCTCTTTTATTATGTAGTGAATGATCTTTCATTCAATAACATAGAAGAAAAAAATGAATTGAAAGTAATTTGATTTAAGTGATAGGTTCCTAACATGGTTGAAGACAATTATTGCATTGTCCCTTGAACATTCTCTTTTGTTTGCTCTTTTTATTGAGTAATACTATTTGAACCTAAAATATTAACATAATTTGTTGACATAATGATGCAGTTGCAGTAAAACCATTGGATCAACACCAAATTTCAATGTTTGATGGCCCCCACAGCCAATTAAAAAGTTATAATAAATTAAGTTAGCAAATTAGGTCAGTAAATTAGATCCCGACAACATTGCTCCCTTTTATTTTCTGGTCATTAGGAATTTATGGTCTATTTTGGGTGCTATGAAATATGGTGGTTAAGTAGTTAATGTATTGTGGAGTTTTTGGTTGGTGGTGACCGGTGAAGCATGAAGTATAGTAGCCGGCTAGTCGCTGCCTAACAATTTCGATAAGTCTTTGTTGAGTCGTCTTTCAATATATCAAATCTCACATTTACGTCAAGTTAGATAGCATTTTTTTTTTCTTATTAGAATTTGGTGGGTGAATTATGCTTTGTACTTGAAATGATTTAAGAATTTTTATTTTGCACTTTCAAAAATTAAAATTTTCATATTGTACGTTTAATGTATTAAAAATATTGCAATGCAGTTCTTCCGTCAATTTTCGTTACTCATTTCATCAACGTGGGGGTCGATTACTCATTTCATCAACGAAAGGGTCACTTTGAACTCTTTAATAATACATTAAAAGTATAATATAAAAATTTTTATCCTTAAGTGTATAAAATAAAATAAAAATTAAATCTTTTTGGATACAAAACGAAATTGTCCCTTTGAGGATTGTGAGGCTCAATTATTGTTTGGTCTCAGAGTTTTATTTATGGGGAAAGTTTATGGTACCACCTTCCGCATTGTACCAAAAGTTATTATTTTTATGGTAAAATTATAATTTAAAATAAAAAAATTATACCTGTTTAGGAAAAGTCTATAATCGATCATAGATATACATGATCAATCATAAATTTTTCCTAAACAGTTATAACTTCTTTTTTTTAAGTTGTAACTTGATCTTTAAAAATAATAACTTATACCTCAAAATAATTATAATTTTAACTTAAAATTTTTGTAACTTTTAGTACGGTACCGGAGCCTTCTGCACCGGAGCCTTTCTCTTTTATTTATGAGGCTGAATTATTGTTTTGAACCTTTTCTGGCAACTATGATAAATTGATGGGGTCCGAAGTAATGACGGAGCAGAAAACGCCGGTCATCAAGTTGATCAAAGATGCAAGTTGAGGTCCGATTTTATTGTCAGGTGGGCGCCATCCCATCTAGTTTGAGCTGCCAAGAAATATCCTGCAACGTTGAAAGCACCA
Organism: Ilex asprella; assembly: GCA_023539305.1. Taxonomy (NCBI): domain Eukaryota; kingdom Viridiplantae; phylum Streptophyta; class Magnoliopsida; order Aquifoliales; family Aquifoliaceae; genus Ilex; species Ilex asprella. The sequence goes on along the minus strand of CM042187.1, from coordinate 12,028,435 downwards.
GTTTTCACTACCCAACAGAACTGACAACCTAACAAATCTTTGATTAAACCATAACCATCATGCTTTGTTGTCATTCTAATTTGGTAAGCTGTCGAAAAGTATAAATTCAATTGGTTGAATTTATGGATTGGTTTATTTATTCTAAGATGAACTTTTTTTTTTAATTTTTTGAGCATTGTTAGATTTTGGGATATAAGGGTGAAAATTACACCGTGTCGAGTCATTTCAAATTCTTGTAAGACACTAGTTAATCCCTAATTCAATCATTTAACTATTCGTATTTGATGAGCTCAAATTCAGATTAGGTCTGGGCTTAGTTCATGGGTTAAACTCAAATCATCAAAAGGTAGGTCAAACTTAGTTTATGACTCTAGTTCAGTTTAAAGCTGAAGAGTTCAAGAAGAGTTAACGCACGTAAGAGAACAATCATCATAATATCCATTGCTTCATGATAGTGCTCATCATTAATTGTAACTATTCTCCTCAATAAATTAATATCTTGACTCTCAGGTCACCGTCTGAACTAATGTTGTGCACTTATAAATTGTAAAACCCTTTACATATAGGAGCAGAAATTTCATACATTACACCTTGAGCGTATTCTTAATCTTTTTCTCTCTCTATCCCCTGCTTTTTTCTACTCTCTCATTCATAGAATTCTTCGATCACCATTGCCACCTTAAATAGTTAGGTCACCTATACGCAACCACTCAATCTTTGTCTCTTATTATTAATTATTTTATATCACGCATTCGACTGATTTGATCGTGCATGATTAATTTTGTGCGTCATCAATATTGTGTCTTGTCGATCAATATAACTTGTGAAAATGCTCAATTTTATATCTAAAATTTCATTATCATTTAATTGAACGTATGATCATAATTTTTTTATAAATTAAAAATTAACTTAATAAATATAATAATAAAAATGAGTATAAATATATATATTGTTTGTACAAGAATTAGGTCACTAGTCGATAAAATATAATAAAAAATTGACATTGTATTTTTATAATATTATTTAAATGTGTTAATCGTGTCAATTTTGTGTTAAATAGTAACTTAATCTATTTATTATTCGTGTTAACAGATCATGTCATATACGAGTTTATGTAGAGAAATGACCAACCCTAACTGACTAATTTTGCATCGATTTCGAATTGTGTTTTTGTGTTATGTCAGAAATTGTCATCCTTAAGTATTTCAATGGACTCACCCTTACAGAATAAAGTATAAACACCCGGTATTACATATATCAGTGAAATCCAAGAGACACTAATAAAAATTAAACATAAGACGTTCGAGTTTACCATCTACCCTAAGTTTTTTAAGCCACATCACTAAAACTATAATGGATTAAATTGTAACACTGAACTATTTGAGTTATAATTATATTTAGTTAAATCATAGCTTATTGAGTCATAATTTTATCCGATTAAAAATATATTTTTTTATTGAATAAATAATGAATTTGATATTGTTATACACTTATCCATTGCTGCATTATTGTTGTGGAAAAACAAAAACTATCATTGCATTAGTTTCAAATCTCATTGGTTTGTATGTATTTCACTCCTCTCTTCAAACACTAGGTCAGTCCACGAGCTTGACAAAAATGACTTCAAATTCCAGTTACAGTCTTTAACCGGCATCCTTTTAAGAAATACTTGACTATTGACCCACTTTCTCATTTCATTTTTTTTTTTCAACATTTGCTTCATTGTTATTTTTGTATGAAAAATTATATGGTATCTTATCCAAATTTATGATTTTTAAGGTGCGAATTATAAATTAAAAAAGGCATAATCGATCATAAAATTAAGTTATAATTTTTTAATATTAAATTATAATACGTAAAAAAAAAGTTATAACTGCTCAAAAAAATATCACGGTGAATTATAGATGAACTTTCTTCAATCGGTTCTATGTGGATGACAATAATTGTTATTCGGAATGGATGTGTACTTTGAATATTTTTTGAAATTTAATTGCAATTTGAGTCATAGACGGAGCTAGTGCTAGAGATATGCCATGGCCTGGAGTGGGTATGGTCCCCTCTCCCCTGTATTATGTATGATGTAGCCTGTAGGGAAAGGTCCACAAAATGGTTGTCCAAGAGTTTTATTTATTAAAGCTACGTTGCCCCTTGATAACAGACCCTGCACAGGCACAGCTGTATAAATAGAAAGGTCTGTGAACCAATCACCCAAGAGACAATAAAATACTAGTTTATTCTTACCTAATTATAATAATAAAAGTTATCCCTTTCCCATTCTGTTTGGTGGGAAATTCTACGGTGCCGACTTCGGTATCGTACTGCGGATTACTATTTTTGAATAAAATTACAACCATAAAATAAAAAGTTACAATTACGCAGAAAAGTTTATGATCGATCAAAGGTCCATCATTGATGACAGACACACATGATCGATCATGAATTTTCTCTGAATAGTTGTGACTCTCTTTTTTGAGTTATAACTTGACATTTAAAAGTTGTAATCAGCGGTATGGTATCGTAAAATTTTCCCTCTTTGGTAGATGGAAAGGGAATAAAAAAATAATAAAATTTTTCATTCTTCTCTTACCAAGAGATAATCCAAGGCACTTTCTTGGCTCTTTCACCTAACGAGTAATCATTGATCGGATTAAAATAAATTTAATTGTTAATTTTTTTTCTCTATTGATTAATCAGTTAGTATTAATTGAATGGTTAGACTTGTGCTTACACTTCCTATTTCTATTGCAATTACATATCATACTTTTTTTTAGTCATATATAGAGGGCAATTTTCTTCCAAACTCTTTGATTGTGTTAGGGGTGCAACTTGAGTTGGACAACTCGATTTCAACTTGAGTCCAACCCAAAAAAAATTAGGATTTGGGTTAGAGTTTTTAATACTTGAGTTAGGTTTGGGTCAAAAAGCTCAAATCCGAATTTAATTTGGGCTGGACTCGGGTTGAGGCATAATGAACCCAAATTTAACCCGAACTTGACAAATTAAATATATATATATATATATATATATATATATATATATTATCATTTTTTTTCATTTTTACTCTATCGTCCTTTGTATCTTGTTGCTTGCTACTCTGTTATGCAAGATTAGTGGTGATAATGTGATGTTTTAAGTTTAATGTTTTCATGAGTCTAGTTTCTATATTTTCTGGGATTGTGCTTTGAGATCACTAATTTTTTTGGTGTGAAAGCAGATGATCAATAATCGTACATTGTTATGAATGAAATATATGGATTGTTTTATAAATTTATAATTATTCTTCCCCCCTCTCTGTCTCTCTTATGGTGAATTCGAATTCAACCCGAACCCGCACGAATTAAACTCGGGCAATGCTCAGGTTGAGTTTCTCAACCCAAGATAGTGTTAGGATTAAGGTTGAAGATTAAATACCTAGGATTGAGTTAAGATTGACGGTCTAACCCGCCCAACCCGTCTGAATTACACCCCTAGATTGTGTGCATGAAAAAAAATATTTGCTAAAAAATTTAGTATGGTAAGAGCCAACGGACATACTCACAGGATATTTTGAAGGTACAATATGTATTTTCATCCACATAATGTTTGCCTGAAAGACAAAAACACCCACAAAAACAGTTAAATTTTTTAATTATAAAGTGACCCACAAACTTTTGTAGAATTAATGTTATATTGTTCCCTTCTTATCCTTATTGCTTTCATAACTGTTGTGGCTTGAAGATGTGGAAACACACATGAAAGTCTAGGGAGCAAACCTTCTAGATGACGGCCCTGGTGTGGCAAATTTTTTGACTCCCGTTTTGGTCAAAGTTGGTGCAACACAATCCCCAAATGGTGTGTTTGGTATGGGGGTTTCGGGGGGTTTGAGAACATGGGTTAGGGAGTAAACTCTCCTTAACTCATGTTTGGTATGTGTAAAGGAGGGACAAACTTTCAAACCCGACCCGGTCCCGGCCCGGTCATGAAACCCTCATTCATGGGTTTTATGAAACCCAAGGGGGGGTGGGTTTCATATATGGGTTTGGGGGTTTAGTATACAAATGACATTTATACCCCTATATATTCTATATACCTCATATATAAAAATTAGGTAAAGGACAAAAATATTCGATTGAAGTTGAATAAATTTTATTTTTTTTAACGAATTAAAATTTGAACCTATTAAAATTTATTTTTTACATATTAAAATTTGAATCGATTTGAACTTTACTCGAGTTGTTAGCGCAAATTAAAATTTACTTTCGAGTCTATTAAAATTTATATTTTTTTACTTATTAAAATTCGTGTCAATTAAAATTCGATTTATTAAAATTTGAGTCGATTAAAATTTATATTTTTATGTATTAAAATTTGGCTGATTAAAATTCAATACGAGTTGATTAAAATTTGACTTTAGTAAATTAAAAATAATTTTTAATTTGCTCAAATAGAATTTTAATTAGCCAAAATTTAATTAGTAAAAAAATATAATTTTTAATTGGCTCAAATTTTAATATGTAAAAAAATAAATTTTAATTAACTTGAATCGAATTTTAATTCACTTGAAATTTTGATACTTAAAAAAAATTAGAAAATATAGTTGGTCTCATTGAATATATAATTTTTAATTGGCTCATTGTATGTATCCCCATATAAGGAAATGTTAGAAAATTACACTTTCTTATTGGGTTAATGCTTTATTGCGTTTTATTATGGTTATAAATAATAGTTACATGTTATCAACATTCATTATTTTTTTCATAAGTAAGGAAAAAATATTTAATCATATATTTAACCCATAAGGACACATATTTACTCATATATGTATCCAAACTCATGTTTAACGTAAATAAACATGGGTTTGGATTAAATTGATTTAAGGGCAAAATAGTCTTTTATATACAAATACATTATCATAATAGTCATATCCCTGCACATACCAAACATGGGTTTGGACAGCATTAACCCCCTCAAACCCATCTTTGAATCCCATCTTTGGTCAAACCCAGGTTTAAACAATCCAATCCAAACCCCTCCCCAAAAACATACCAAACATACGGATCACGGTATTAATTTTTTTTTTAATATTATTATTTTTTTAAAAAAATATGGCATGTGTATTTTTTTTATTTTTAGTATTCAATTTTATATTTGATATTTATAATTATTGACAATAAGCAAATTAAAATAAGATCTAAGATTAATATTTATTTTCAGTATGATATAAAAAAAAAACCACTTTTATATACCACTGAGTTATCATTGCATTAAGCGAAGCTAACATTGGAATTATATTTTCTCATAGAATAAGTGAATTTGACACCAGAATAACATCATATCCAAGAAATAAGCCAATGTGATAGTTTCTTTTTTTTTTTACCCCGGAAAGTAACCAATGTGCTACTTACTAGAATCATTCTCTCAAGTTTATGTGGTTGACACATGAATTTTGTTTTTTTTTTTTGATAAATAATTTAAAATTTTAATAAAAATATAAAAATAACTAAAAGTAAGTATTCTCTCTCTCTCTCTCTCACACACACACATTCATTTTTTTTTTTGTCCAATGATGAGGGGTCATCGTTGGACCAGCTTATGTGCAACTCAACTAGTCTTCTCCTCGGTTAGGTGAAAAACAAACAATTTACGTTAAGATTAGGGTATTTATAAAGGATAAATACCTCATAACTTAATTCTAATGTTTTACCAAAATTTAAATTCAGAATGTTTGAATTTACATATCGTCATTTTTAACACTTGATCTACCTTCCCCTCGGGGTTTTCTCTAATGAGGAATGCTATTAGAACATAATTTATTGATCTAATTTGTTAACCTAATTTACTATGATATTTAGATTGACCGTATACTCCATCAAACATTAGAACTTTGTGTTGATCTAATAGTTTATACTAAAAATACATTATTATATCAACAAATTAGATCCTAACCTAACCGCAGCTCTCTTTATAGGATAAATATGTATTATTCCCTTTAAAGATTGATGTACTTTTTATGTCAAGGACAGGCAAGCCATTTGTTTTTATATGTGCACACCATGCAAGTTGTCTGCATTAATTATACTTTGTGGACATTAGGTATGGGCACTACCTTATTCTATTGAAGCCATCGATTATCAGCACGTTTGAGACCTATTTTTTATGCCAATAAAACCCATTTTTATATAAAATTATCTAAATCAAAATCAATGAATGCATATGCTGAATCGCAACGACAGCGTAGCATTTTCCTCGATTTATACACTAAAGTCCCACTTTTGGATTTACAAACAAAGTGGGCACTAAACCACCACATGCGAAAGGGAAAAGGAAAGGGAAAGGGAATCAATTCTTGTTGTCTCTGTCTTTTAAAAAATATCATTGTCTTTAATTTATTTATCAAATCATTCTTTATATAAAAATATATTTTTCGAAATATGCTTTTCCATTGGCAAGTGTATTTCAGGGATATACTTTTAGTGTAAAAATATGTTTCGACAAACGTACTTTCATAAAAATAACAGTAGTTTAGTAAGTAAGTTTAAAATTATGATTTTCTCGTAAAAAATTAACAAACTTCCCTAGATCGGTAAAAAATATTTGACTATATTGGTGTCGATACGTGGATGAGCAAAATATGCACGTATGTTCGAGTAAGTTTGGATCTAAGCTACTAAGCTTGTGAATAACAAGAGAAAAACCCTTCAGAGTAGAAAATGGTGTACACAGTGAAATTATAGTAGTTCACCATCGGTTAATATAATCTTTAATGGAGTCACTTGCTTCTTGAATCTAGATTCATAGAGTATGAAGTTTACAAAATGTTTTTTTAGTACATCTGGGGTTACTCCTCTTTCCCTTGCCTTGGAGACACTGCACAATATTTATAGTCTAATTCTTAACTTCTTCCGGATCTGCAGCGAGATCTTTACTTTTCAAACACAAGACCTCCGTTGATTTTATGTGAGGATTTTGGTTAGTTGAGAGTTTTGCACTTACATTATAGCTTTCTATTGCTTTGGGGGCGCCTTCTACTAATCAGTTGTTTCTTTCTTATTTCCTTTATTATTCCCTCTATGGGGAGCTCGATGTCTGAACCACTAAGCTTTGGATATCCTATTTGACCTCTTTGTCTGATTTCTCTTCTCAAGCTCATATTCAATTAAATTTTTTTACAGGTATCATCAATATCACTATCATTTCCCATTATTTATGCATATACATACAAAATGTATCTTTTATAGATCAACCCCCACCCCCACCCCCACCATCATCATCATCATCATCATCACCACCACCACCACCACCACAACACCACACACACACACAAAAAGTTGAGAAATAATGATGAACTCAAGTCGATAAGGTTAACCCGAAGATAGCCAATTAGAAACGAATACATCTTATTAACTATCGATTGTATTAACCCCAAAAAAAACACTCGTAAAAAGTTGATCATCATGAAATTCTAACAAGATGATGGGTTGGGTGTGTTAGAAGCAGGAAACTCCCACTTGCTAACCAGATGAGCAATTGTGGATAAAGAATAAATATTTTAATACAAGATTATAATATTTTTGGTCTCTAAAATATGTATTTTTTATTAATTTAATTTTTATTGTATCAATTTTGTTAATTTAATTCTTAAAATATTCCATTCATGTTATTTTGATTCCTACATAGACGGACAGTTAAATTTTTTATGAAATGATCATGTGTTTGACACGTGATACTGTCTAAAAATATGATATGTAATCACTTCCGCCAAAAAAAACTTGGCTGCCCATCATTTTGCATACCAGAAATGTTAAACTGGTTACATTTGGGATGAAATCCAAGACTCAAATAACGTGGCAAGATCCAAATATCTAATAAGGTAATGTTGGTCGGTTCATTTGAGTCAAAATTTTGGTCAGACTGACATGTTTGTTTACATAATTTATATCATGGATCAAGTGTCGTTTTCTTCATAATTTGGATCAAAATGATAATGAAAAAATAAAATTTTGTTAAAATTCGACTATCTTATCAACACGACCAAATAATTAAATCTTAACCATTCAATTTTCACCCTCCAAAACTAATATCTTTCAATTTTCATTGTTTAGGAATTAAGCATATTCTTGAGTCTTTCATCCAAGGAATAATCATTGATCGGACTAAAACAAATCCAGTTTCTGATTTTTTCTTCATCGATTAATCAATTAGAACTGGTTGATTGGCTAGACTTGTGCTTATATTGCCTATTTCTACTATAACTACCGAACGTGTCTTTTTAGGCATAGATGAAGAATGATTTTCTCCCAGACTCTTTGATTGTGTGCATAAAAAAAGAAATTGCTAAAAGATTTAGTACGGATTTAATTATAGATGAATTTTGTAATATGCAAGAACATTGAACACCATTTTGATAGGCAATTGGATTGATATGTATTAAAACTATTTCTTTTTATTATTTTTTTTTTGCATTAATAATTTTGTTTACATTGAATATATTACTTTGTTATATTAAAATTTTGAATTTTTGTTTGTGTGAGCTTTTATGTAAAAGATTTGGCCTTCTCAAAGATAAAATTTTGACTCCGTCTTTGATTTTAATCCTACTCTCGATTTAAATTATCCATTAAATGACTATCCAAATATTTTAATCTACCATTTCTGGACTAAATTATGTAACCCAAACAAGATTATTGTCATTCGATGGTTTGAAGTTTGAATTTCACGATCATTACTTTACATCAATACCAAGGCTCATGATTCTCCCATAATTAGTACTGTGTTTACACGGGTTGATTTATGTGCAATCAATGAGATACTACCGGCACTTGACTGAATCGGGCTTGAGGTTAGGAAAGAACCGGATGTGTATCCGAGATATCTCTCTAATGTCTAAGTTAGTCGACATTCTAAGTGAGGGGAAACAAATGCTCAATTTTATCTCTCTGTGTGCGTCTACCTGAGACCCAACCCTTTGATTTATTTATATTTTAAGAGATTCTGATATGAACTTTTGAGGGTCACATTTAACTTACAAATTTGATACTCATGAGGCTAACATGTCAATGGCTACCACCGTCCTCGAGCCCCCACTTTTATTAGCCTTAAGCAAAGTTGGCTGACCCCGATCATTTATGTCCTGTTTGGTTGGAAAGAAAATAGAAATGATGAAAAATAGAGGAAGAAAATTGAGGGAAAAATAAAATCTTTCTATTGTTTGGTATGAAGGAAAAATGGAAGGAAAATGTTTTCCCTTGAGCCCACCAAACATTTCCCCCCAAAAAATGGGTGAAAAACGGATTGAAAATAGAGGAAAAATGAGTTTTTTTTATGAATTGACTATTTTATCCACCACTCTCTGCTTCCAGTGTTCATCATCAGCGAGTCAAGCCTGTGAAAAAAAAAATATAATTTCTAGTTATACAACAAAGGAAAAAATACATATAATTTTTAGTTAGATACACATTAAATAATTAAATGAAGAATTTCTTTGTAAGTAAATTTTATTTTTGACTTTATTTTAATAAATGATACAATAAAATATAAATTTTAGTTAGAAAATTTAAAATATTTAATATTTCATCTTTGATTGGAATATTTTTTGTCTAAATATAATATTTTAAACTTAAAAATGGTCTAAATATTATATACCTATAAACTTTAGGGGGTTTAAATATTATATGCTTATAAAAAAAAATTATGCATTTTGGTTTATTTTCTTTAATCTTATTCATGTAATTAGATGCGAGGATATAATGATAAATTTGATATATATATTTTTTCTTTTCACTTAATACCAAACAAAGAAAAATACATCCTTTTAAATTTTCATCAATCATACTAAACATAACGAGGAAAAATATATTTCTTCCAATTTTTTATCAAATTTTGTTTTAATTTTTCTAATTTTTCATCTTTCTCGTAAAACAATCCGCAAGTATTAATTGACGCACCACGGGATACCCCTCAACCGGCCGACATAAGTAAGGACTACGCTTTTACCTGATATTCACGGGATTCGGTATTAGCCTTGACGTGCGGTATTGATTATGTCCTATACTCGAAGGAAGCCAAGTCCGTCGTCTTAGCCTTATTACAACTGTCAAGGCAATGGTGGCTTGAAGATGTGGGAAAACAAAGAAATTTCAAGGGGCATACCTTCTAGAGGACAACCTGGTCCGGCGGATTTTTTGACTACCTATTGTGGTCAAAGTTGGTGCAACAGAATCTCCAAACATAGGGTTACAGAGGGGTACCTTCCAAGACTAGGCCAAACCTTATTTTTTTGTCCCACGTGTTTATTATCTTTAATATTATATCCTTTTTTAATACAAACGTGGCATATATAAAGCTCTTTGATTTTTATTATTCAATTTTACAATTTTATATTTAAAATTATTGGCTATAAACAAATTAAATAAGATCTATAGGTTAAAGTATGCATTTTGCCCTCTAAAGATTGATGTGCTTTATGTCATGGACAGGCAAGCAACCCATTTGTTTTTATATGTGAACAATTTACGGGTGTGTTTGATTTAAACATTAAATTGAATAACTCCGTCCATCTCACACTCATTCATCTGATTCTTAGATTAATTATAGTGATAATATATTATTATCCCATAGTTGGTTCAATTATTAAGAAGTAATGTACCCCATATTTATCATAATTAATATTTTATTTGGAAGGAGTATTAAATAATGTATAAAAAGTGATATTTATATCCTAAATATTCTTGAGGGTAAAAATATATTTTACACAAATACTTCCAAATAGGTGATATTAGTTGAGAGGCTACACATGAGTTTAGAAATACTATTAATCTGAGCAGGGAGTATTTTTAAGTAATAATACATTGCCCAAAATATTTATCCAAATATGTGTATAAGTGGGATAAGGTGGGTCCAATCATATTTATTTCAATGAAAAATTATTAGTAGACACCTTATGGAGGACTCTTTTGTGAGAAAAAACCTAAAAAAAAAACGTGTTATAGATAAATACAACATGGTTGAAATGTATTGTAGAGAGATAAAAAAAAATTTATTCTTCTCTTTATTATAATACTCTTTTCCTATTTTTTATGATGTTTGTATTTTGGTAGTCGATTTTTATATGAGAATTAGTTTTATTGATAGACAGTTTCTTAGTATATAAGATTTCTTTTATTTTTTTTTTTGAATTTTAAAGGTCTAAATCATCCATAAACGATACGATATCTAAATAAAATCAACGTCTATTTTGAAGTTGTGGTCATCATCATCTGTAAATTTGAGATTACAATGATACATGACAGTGTAATACTTTCATCGACACTTTAATTAGGCCCGACAATTGTGTCAAGTGAAATGATTTCGTATCAGGTGGAACAAGTTTGTATAAATAAAACCTTCATCCATACTCCATTCATTTATATAAACGAGTCTAATTATCACACTCATACACGAATCATTTATTAGACGGGTTATCCGATTCAACCCCTGTGTCACCCGCTAAATAAGAGAATATGTTAGAGTATTTTGAATCTACACAAACAAAATATCAATTCGTCACACATTACACAAGTTTGACCAGTTTACTATAACAATAAATTATGGCTGAGCAAAAAAATAAAGACAAAAAATAAGCATTAAATGACTACTAAATTTGAATGAGTCCGTGAGATGGGAGGTGTGAGATGAGACAGACGCTGAGAGATCTAACTTTTTTTAAAAAAAAAATTATAGTACTATTGTTAACTGGTTAAATGAGTTGAAATGAGTTTATGAGTTTAACACGGAACCGGTTCATTTATTTCACGAGTTTACCGAGTTAACCCGTTAACCATTTGAGTATGTTAAGACTACACCTAAACCCACTAAATTCGTGTCAGATTCATGTTTGTTTTATGACTCATGTCTAGAATTATTAAGCCTAACTTTAATCATTGACAAAAAGCTATGAAATTATATTTAGTGATTCATACACAATGTAAATAGTATGCATCACATAATTTGATATCACAAATGTGACATTCATATATATTACTTTCAATGAACGACAATGATACATCACTAATTTAACAATGCAAAGTGAGACTAATTTCAACGAATTAATGAAGAGATTTAGACTAAAATTTACAGTTAATAAAGGCAAGGAGAATTATAACAGTGTAAGGAAATTATAACAGTGTAAGGAAATTATAACAGTGTATGAAAATTAGAATAGTGTGAGCGAGATTTTAGGAAAGGAAAAGAAGATGTTTAAAATTCAAATTCATTGCCCCATTAAAATAAAAAAACTCTTAATTTATTTTTGGAGGATTGTGGTTTGTAAATGGTTGAAAATTTAATGAATTTGAGAAAATCTTGTTCAAATTTTGAAAAATTAAGTTTTGGGACCTCGATTAGTGGCCAAATTTTGTAGAGATGGTGAATGAAATTTGGTGGTTTCCAAAGACAGACAATGCGTTTGTTCAATTGTCTCTGTGAGTGTTTTTGGAACAAAAAAAAAAAAAGACTTTTCTGCAAAACATTTTAACCAAAGATTTTTTTTTAATCCGACTATGATAGTTATAGAAAATGATAGTTAAAAAAAAATCCGACTATATATCACTATCATTTTCTATTATTTTTTGATATGCATATAAAATGCATCTTTTAGAGATCAATTCCCGGCTCCGTCGTCGCCTCCCCGCCCACCCACACACACACAAACTTGAGAAATAATTGTGAACTCAAATGGATAAGATTAATCTGAAAACAATCAATTGAACATGAACACATTTTGGTAGCTATCGAAGATGAGAATTTATTATTAAAATACAATACTTTTCAAACAAAAATATTGGTCTAGCATAATTTTAAATTTATTTATCAATCTATGACAATTTTTGCAAGTGAAATTATTGATTCCGCTTTCATGGTGAAAACGGAATTGTTAATTCTATTTGCAACATAATTCTACTTTGAAAGTAAAATCAACAATTCCGCTTTGATAGTAAGTGATATAATAAAAAGGAAAAAAATATATTTTTAAGTATTCAAAGCGGTTTTGTTGATTCCATTTTCTTGGTGAATTTTGCTTTCAAAAATTGTCGCAAATTGATAAATAAATTTTAAAGAACGATAGATCTATAATTTTGTTAAAAAATTGCTGTAATTTGGTAATAAAGTCTCGAAGATGAGGGATTGCGTTAGAAGCAGGAAACTCCCACTAGCTGTGAGAAGTGAAGACATGGGCTCATTTTTTGGCACTATTCATACTAAAAATATCTCTTGGATGGCCGGGGTCCGACTAAAGATATTTTGTTAGACAGACCCTTTCGTTTTGAGTAAATAGTCATTATATGTTGACTAAAATTAGAGTTTAAATAAAGAGTTTAAATAATATGATAATTATTGATATGACAACATTAGTTGTTATGTCATTTATTTTCTCTGTTTTTTTTTGGTTTGTACGTATTAAGAAAGTAGAAAAGACAAAAATATTTTATCCCATCTATCCTTCATTTAGAGAAGAGGAAAATTTTTTGCTAATATGACAGTCAATCTTGTCATTTCAGCAACTGTCATGTCATTTAAGTTTTTTATTTGGTTCCTAATTTTGGTCAATATAGCATTACTGTTGAGCAAAATACTGAGCAAAAAATAAATTCCATAACTATAATCCTATTTTTTGTATATTATAATTGATTATTAATAACACATATCAACAGTGATATTATAATAACACTCCGTTATTTTGTATTTATTTGTGAATTTTCTACTTTGCTATTTGGTGTCTACAACTTTATTGGTAGCTAACCTGATAACATGGATGATTAACTCCGTAAATATTGTTTGAAACTTGAACTCTTTATAGGTATGCAATTTCAGAAAGTACAACCCTAATGGAATTTCAGGACTCAAATTTTTAACTTCTGGGTAAAGAGTAAGGTCGGTATCACCATTAGAGCACCTTACTCGATGGTAAGAAATGGGTAATCTGTATTGGTATCAAATTTATTCCCATGTTATGATCTTTCCATTTTTTTTGGACCTATTTCTTGGGTAAAGTCTAAAAATAAAGAAAGCCTTGTCGAAAATGATGGGTCGGGTTGGTTGGTTTGTATAAAAAATAATAAAAAAAAATATATTTTTGGTCATCTTCATTGCCATTTTGCATACGACAAATTTTAAACTTGTTAAATTTGGGATCAAATCTACTGCCCAAATAACGTGGCAAGATCCTAATAATTAATAAGATATGATTGATCAGATTATTTGGGTCATAATTTTAATCTAAACTAGTTATTTTTCATGCATGAAGTAATAAAAAAATTATCATTAATAAATATATTTATATTCATACTTAAAATTAAATCATAAAAAAAGTGAAAATAAAATTTAAGCACTGATTGTTGTGGGGGTGAATGATGATAGTGATGATGAGTGACAATGGTAAAGGTGAAAAACGATAATGATTGCAGTAAGTGGCGACGATCGTGGTGGTTGTGAATTTTGGGTGATGATGATGATAGTCACAATCGTAAGTAACGACGATGATTGTGGTTAACGATGGTAATGACGGTGGTAATTTTTATTAGCATAACACGGTTGCATAATTTTTACCATGTACATGTAGTATTATTTTTTCTCTTATTTTTGATCGAAATTGTAATGAAAAAATAAAATATTATGAAATTCAACTATCTTATCAATACGATAAAATAATTAAATCTTGATCGTTTAATTTTCATCTTCCAAAACTGATGTCAACGGTAATTATCATTCCAGATTTCGTTACATGGATTAAGACAGGAGTGGTGGAATTTTATCCTCTCCATCTAGAAGCCGTTTTACTTTCGCCTTTGAACTTCTTCGGCCTTGTACACCGTTGTGGGCCCTTGATATACCAAATTATTTATTAAAAAGGGGGAATTGCACTTTCTTCCCCCCAAAATTTAAGAATTCTCACTTTTCATTTTTACTGATTAAAGTCTTTATATTATACCCTCAAATATTAAAATTATTACAAATCATTCTGTTAACTTTCGTCGTTCATTCCATCAAAAATCACTCCATTTTTTTTGTCATACTATTTGGTATTCGAAAGTCACTTTGGACTCCGACTAATCCGGATTCGAGTCGAATAGGACCACAAGAGCGATAAAGCTCTCCCTACCGAACGCAGCTGCGTTTTCAAGACTTGAACTCGAGACCTTGATTAAGCTAGAAGAATCTCTCACCAACTGATCTAACGCTCCGTGGTTAAAAATCACTCCATTGGCATAGACAAAATGAGCAAACAAAAGTGAACGAAAAGGGTGATATTGCAATAATTTTAATATATTAAGAGTATAAAGTAACAATTTTTAAAAATTTTGGAATGTAAAATACAATTCACCCCATTGCAAAAATCAAATCAATGACCGTTGAAGGGTCGTATAGATGTCCTGCAAAAATGTATATAGAATAAAGCAGTAGGCCCATCCTAACGACTTTCGTGGCATCTTCGCCGAAGCAAGCATGGTTTTCTTTTGTGTCGCTTTATTATATTATTAACATGTGAGACTTTGGATTTTAAAAGTAAGCGCGGTGATATTCACCATTGAAGGGTGTAAGTAATTAGAGTAGATTACCGGTACCAATTCATCTAGAGAAGTCATGAGCTAATTCTCAAAGGTCAATTTTATTTAAACTATTAAATTCGAATATTAATTTCATTTAAACTCGTGAATGCATAGTATACAATTTTCGAGTTTAAGTCACTTAAATTCAAAGGTTATAATACTTGATCTAGAGAATTCGAGACTCTAATCACAAGATATGGTGAAACTTAAATCATGATTTTAAGTTATGTTTTTTTTCCCCTTACCAACCCTAATACGGATATTTGCTATCCAAATATTAGATATTTTAATCTTAGCCCAGAATGAGTATGAATTACACTACCATAAATCAATAATTTTTTATATGGCTAATTAGTAATTAGGGAGAGAGTTCGAATCAACGACTTCAACTTAATCAATGATTTCAGACTAAATCAAAGTTGGGTTAAGATTTTTTTTTTCAAAAACTTACCCGAGTAGGAATATTCCTACTTAAGTACTAAATAATTTTGGGTTAAACTTGAATTGATCTGTCCAAATTGAACTTTTAGAACTCCTAATTTCCAAAAACCTTAAAATCCATGAACATCACTAAGTAAATAAAAAAAATAAAAATTCGAATCAAAACTCCTAATCCATATTTTATAAAAAACATCTAGATTAATAAGTAAATAAAAAATTAGTTGATTTGATTTGTCAAGAGAGAGAAAGCCCACCCCATTCCCCCGCTGCGTGAGAGTTACTACAAGCGGTTGAATAGAAGCTTCTTCTACTTCGGTCATCAAAATACTACTACAGACCTTTGTCCATCCCTTACACACGTTCGAGTCAAACAACTCATTTAATTAATTACTTTAATGGCTGTGGGGAAACAACGGTTCGCAGCCTCGATTTGACCAGTCTTGAGAGAGAGAGAGAGAGATTCAGAGAAGGACCTTCTCAGCCACTTCCTCCAAGTCCTCTCTATATATCCATCCCCTTCATCAATTTCCTCCAAGAAAATATCGACCCACAGGTTTTCTTTCTCCCTTCACCGAAGTCTTTGAAACAGAACCTGCAAGCTGGGTTCATTATACTAAAGGGAAGAAAAAGTCATACCCATTGTCATTCTTTCATTATTTTCAACAAATCTACTGGTCTGCGTGCTTTGTTGATACTTTCTGGAGCGGGAATTCAAAGCAGTGTGGTGGGTATATAGTGTTGTATCGAAACAAGGCCATATAGTGTTTGATATATTCTCTTGAGAGAGAATTCATACCAAGTGGAGGACTGGTGATCGCAGAAAGTTGAAAATGGCGGCGGCGCTGGTGGCCGGGGATGATTTGGCGAGGAGTTCGGCTAGGAGTAGTAGGAGTTGGCGGTCGCAGAGTATACGGGACATTTGGCAGGGACCGCCGGATGTGTTCATGAGGAATAGTACGCAGAGGCAGGTGGTGGATGATGAAGAGGAGCTGAAATGGGCCGCCATAGAGAGGCTGCCCACGTACGATAGGATGAGGAAGGGAATGCTGAGGCAGGTGATGAGTAATGGGAGGGTTGTTCATGATGAGGTTGATGTTGCTAACCTTGGTGATCAGGATAAGAAGCAGTTAATGGAGAGCATTCTCAAGGCTGTTGAGAGTGATAATGAGAAGTTCCTCCAAAGGCTTAGAAATCGGACTGATAGGTAAGCCTTTCTTTCTCTTTTAGACTTCTGTTTTTGGTTTTGAACGATTCTGTTTGATTACTGAGAAAATGGAAAAAAAGAAGAACATTTTAACTTTAACAAATATTGTATGAAGCTCATATTACTGGAGACCTTACTTCACTTGGGTCTACAAAATTTTGGTTTCTTTTGGATTTTAAAGAAATATATCAGAAGGGTTTTTATCTGGTGTTTTATTTTTTTATTTTCCAATTAAATATCATATTGACCGTGGGGTTTTAATTTTGATGGTAATAGGGTAGGAATCGAGATTCCCAAGATTGAAGTTAGATTCCAGAATTTATCTATTGAGGGAGATGCATATGTTGGGAGCAGAGCACTTCCAACTCTGCTCAATTCTACCTTGAATGCAATAGAGGTAATTTCTTATGGTATTCAGCTTATACTTTATACTATATAATATTATGTTAGCAATTTTTTTTTGGGTAAATGTTGTTAGCAAATTTTATTCTCCATTGTTGAGTTGAAAACTCATATAAAGTACAGAGGATCAATTTTTCACTACGGGAATTATTTCCAAACATATCTTCTACTCGTTTTGAGAAAAAAAATTGTGCAATTTTTTAGAATGTTCTCTAAATTTTGGATCTGTAATATGCATAGGGACTTCTTGGAATGCTTCATCTGTCTCCATCGAAGAAAAGAATAGTCCAGATACTCAAGGATGTGAATGGAGTTATTAAACCATCAAGGTATTTTCATGAATTCCCAGATATGTAATTTGATGCTTACAGTGGTCTTCATAGTTGACATTGAGATCTCTCTATGAAAAGGCTGAATAGTAACGTGTGGGGGATACTGGGGAAGCTGAACAAGATAGCCTATAACACACAATGTTTAGAATCTAACTCACGTAAAAGCTTAAGTCTATAAATAGCAAACCCACCCAATTACTCTTTTGACATGTGACTAACCCTCACTTGTGTAGTTAACTATTTTCCCCTCACATGTGAATGACATCGGATTTGAACTTTTCCTTTAGTAAGATCCACCAGTTTTTGAAAAGACCAGGTTTTATTCGCTTGTTATGAGTTAATGAGTCCATTTTTCTGATGTAAGAGGTGACCCTTGCATGTTGTGTTAAAAAATCTCCCTCACTTAGGAACTGCATAGGGCTTCAACTCCAACCCTCTTGATTATGATAATTCATTGCTCCCCACATGAAGTATGCTATGTTGTTTGTTGTTAATGAGTCATTGTGTCCTCCCTCAAGTGTCTATTGTGTGTTTTACTTTGCCCCTACCAGCACTTTAACCTGCACCTTACGTTGCCCCCGGCATGAGCCTCAGTCCGCTTCACCATTCCGTCAGAGACAAAGCCTGTGATGGTTGACTTCCTCCAATCACGGGACACCGCATCATCATGGGAATCCACCCTTGGTGGCCAGCCATTATTTGACCACCTCGATACCATTACTCCAACCTCCAAGAACCCGTACATCCCTGTTCTTCTCCCGTGCCATTTTCAATGCTGCTTTGAGAATTCACTCAAGATTTTCAGCCATCCTCTCTAAAACAACATGTTGGAGAGAGGGCGGTGGGGGAGTCTAATAATCAAGGCCAAACCTATGTGTTTTGAATCAAATTAAAAAAAAAAGAAGAAGTTAATGCTGAATGCAGTGAGGCCACCAAATGTATATTATTACTTATTTTCCACACCACTCTTCCAATGTGAGATTGGCCCTGACACTTGTCATTACCACTACACTCTTCAAAAAGACCATATGTATAGTATACTGCTTAATTTTATGCCGCTATAATTAACTTTCTGGTTATCGATTCACAGGTTAACACTGCTTCTAGGACCTCCTGGTTCAGGAAAAACAACATTGATGCGAGCACTTGCAGGGAAACCTGATGATGACTTAAGGGTTTGTCATCCTCTCTCCCATTTCCCTTGGGTTTCTATTAATTAACTACTTGTATATGCTCAGTTGGTTTGCAGTAGAACATGTGAAAGGAAAAGGCAGCTTGTGACCTTGCAACTTTCTATTCTATATTTTCTTTCATTTTCCATGTCCTCTCCACAATCAAGCTAATTATAATGGTAGATTTCCAATATTGACCTATTGATTTCACTAATAGGTAACTGGAAAAATCACCTACTGTGGCCATGAGTTTAAGGAATTTGTTCCTCAAAGAACATGTGCTTACATTAGCCAACATGATCTTCACTATGGTGAGATGACTGTCCGCGAGACAATGGATTTCTCGGGACGTTGCTTGGGGGTTGGAACCAGGTATGAGATGCTGGCAGAGTTGTCAAGGCGAGAGAAAGAAGCAGGTATAAAACCAGATCCTGAGATTGACGCATTCATGAAAGCCACAGCCATGGTTGGCCAGGAAACCAGTTTGATCACAGACTATGTTCTCAAGGTCTGTTCTCTTTGTAAGAAACTTGAATATTTGTGCTCTTATACTAGTGACTATCCTAACATCTTGTGATTCTGTTACAGATACTTGGATTGGATATCTGTTCTGATATTATGGTGGGAGATGACATGAGAAGGGGCATCTCTGGTGGACAAAAGAAGCGTGTTACCACTGGTATGTGTGAATCACAGTAAAATTTTGGGAAGCATTTCATTAAAAATAATGGTAACTTATGTTTTAACAAAACGTTTACGAATCATGTTGAGGTTTTTCAGCCGTTGGAAGAGTCCCATACTTAGTGGTGTTCGAAGTTCCTACTTTGTTCATTTGTATACCAAAAACATGCCTTAAAACCAAAAAACGTGTTAAAAGCAGTCCAACATATTTAAACTAACTTGAGCATGTTTTGGTGCGTTAAACATTTGTTTGATTTTTGGTATAAAGTTCCTTATAAGTGAAAGCCTTACTCATACTTGTTTGGACTTGAAAACACAAATACATTTGAATGTCCTAAATGGGAGTGGCTTGTACTCAATGCAGGGGAGATGTTGGTTGGACCGGCAAAAGCATTTTTCATGGATGAAATATCAACAGGACTGGACAGTTCCACCACTTTCCAGATTGTTAAGTTCATGAGGCAAATGGTTCACATTATGGATGTGACCATGGTCATATCTCTGTTGCAGCCTGCTCCTGAGACATTTGATCTTTTTGATGATGTTATCCTACTTTCGGATGGTCAGATTGTCTATCAAGGTCCACGTGAGAATGTGCTTGAGTTTTTTGAACACATGGGATTCAAATGCCCTGAAAGGAAAGGAATCGCAGACTTTCTGCAGGAAGTTACTTCCAAGAAAGATCAAGAACAATATTGGTTCAGAAAGAATCAACCTTATAGGTATGTTTCAGTGCCTGAGTTCGCAGGGGCCTTCAACACTTTCCACATTGGACAACAAGTTGTGCAAGAACTCAGAATTCCCTATGATAAGTCCAAAGCCCATCCTGCTGCACTGGTGAAAGATAAATATGGCATCTCCAACTGGGAACTCTTTAAGGCATGTTTCTCAAGGGAGTGGCTACTGATGAAGCGCAACTCTTTTGTGTACATATTCAAAACTGTCCAGATAACAATCATGGCACTTATTGCCCTGACTGTTTTTCTGAGAACCGAGATGAAATATGGAACCATACCTGACTCTGGCAAGTTTTATGGAGCGCTGTTCTTCAGTCTGATTAATGTGATGTTTAATGGGATGGCAGAGCTTGCAATGACAATATTCAGGCTTCCTGTGTTTTTCAAACAGAGGGATTTCTTATTCTACCCAGCATGGGCTTTCGCTATGCCAATTTGGCTCCTCCGTATTCCCATTTCTATAGCAGAATCTGTGATATGGATCGTTCTTACGTATTACACTATTGGCTTTGCACCTGCTGCCAGTAGGTTAGTGCAAATTCACGTTCAGCTTCATTTCATTTCTTCAATGATCTTCTGAAAGTTCATCCAATGCTGACAAATCCCCAACATGTTCAGGTTTTTCAAACAGCTTCTGGCTTTCTGTGGGGTCCATCAGATGGCTCTCTCTTTATTCCGTTTCATTGCAGCTCTTGGAAGGACGCAAGTCGTTGCAAACACTCTTGGTACCTTCACCTTGTTGTTGGTTTTTATTCTTGGAGGTTTTATTGTTTCCAAAGGTAAGGAAATAAATAGTTTCTGGATGTAACCAATACTGTTTTTGCTTAAATAAGTAGTTGAGTACAGTTTGCAACACTTAAACAGGGCACTGCTGACTTCCTTTTTTTTCACGATATTAGAATTAACTATTTTGGTTCTCATGCTGCAGATGCCATCAAAGACTGGATGATCTGGGGCTACTATATATCTCCCATGATGTACGGACAAAATGCTATTGCCATCAATGAGTTTCTTTC
Source organism: Ilex asprella (assembly GCA_023539305.1). Taxonomy (NCBI): domain Eukaryota; kingdom Viridiplantae; phylum Streptophyta; class Magnoliopsida; order Aquifoliales; family Aquifoliaceae; genus Ilex; species Ilex asprella. Next base: position 12,006,887 of record CM042187.1, on the reverse strand, counting down.
TGAGAGATGGAACAATGTAAGACCATCTAATTCTTTGCAGTGTATCTCCAACATTTCAATTCGAAAAGCTATCATACAAACTTAATTATTTTCTTTACTAATTTGTTACTTTAATTTTTAACTGGCACAGACTGTGAATGGCACTACTTCTACAGTTGGAAAGATTGTTTTAGGTGACAGAGGCCTGTTTACCGACGAATCTTGGTACTGGATTAGTATTGCAGCGCTTGGGGGATTTTCTCTTCTTTTCAATGTTCTCTTCATCCTTGCACTGACATATTTAAATCGTATGTTTTTAATGCCCCACTTGATGTTTTGCATTTATGCTGAGATAAATGGTAGCCCGTTACATATTTTAACTTTGTTATGTTAAATTCAATCTCAGCTCTGGGAGATTCTAAAGCTCTTATTACAGAGGAGGATAATGAAGATAAGAATAAGCGGCGAATGGCTTCAAATGCTCAAGGTTTGTCGTTTGTTTATTTTGCTTCTTGTGTAGACTCTTTGGTCTGTTTTTCTCGCTTGATGACATACATGCTGCAGATTTGGGAAGTAAATCAAGTAATCCTAGGACCTAATCAGTAATAGCTGTAGATAACATTCTGAAGAACAAAACCAGTTAAAGGGAGTGTCATAGATAGATACGACATAAACGAAGCTACAAGAATTGGATTTCTCACAAGGGAACTATGTATTGCATTTGCTATTCATTAGAAAAGTATTATTATAAAATGAAAAACACAAAACCTGGAGTTACTTGAGGCACTCCTGTAAGTGCTGACATGAGTTGGAATATTAACAAGCTTTCCAATGAAAATACTCATCCTTGAAACATCCTAATATTTGCAGTGTTCTTCAAGGGGGAAGCTAATTCATCTTATGCCCATGTGCCGTTGAATAGCTTGCATGTAAATGGTCAACTTTTTCTATGTTACTGTTTTGCTCATTCAATTTGTACCTGCAATTACAGGTATTCAAATGGCTGTGAGAAATCCTGAAGGAAGCTCAACTGGTGCAGCAAACAATGAATCAAGAAGAGGAATGGTTTTGCCCTTCCAGCCACTCTCACTTGCATTCAACCATGTGAATTACTATGTGGATATGCCTGCTGTGAGTCTCCGTTAATGCAAGTTTATATAAAAAACCTACACAAAAAGATATCCAAGAATGAAAAACTGTGACAGTTAGAATTATATGCTCAGTGTTCTTTTAATTTGTATATCTGGCATGATTTTATATGCTGTTAACTATAGGCTTTCAGTCCAAGAAACTTCTGCTAACTTGTAAATGCTGTTTTACATCAGGAGATGAGGACTCAAGGGGTTGAAGAAGACAGACTGCAATTGCTACGAGATGTTAGTGGTGCTTTCAGACCAGGGATTCTGACAGCATTAGTCGGTGTCAGTGGTGCTGGAAAGACCACCTTGATGGACGTGTTAGCTGGTAGAAAAACTGGTGGTTATATTGAAGGAAGCATAAGCATCTCGGGTTACCCAAAGAATCAAGCAACTTTCGCCCGAGTCAGTGGTTACTGTGAACAAAATGATATTCATTCACCATATGTCACTGTCTATGAATCTCTGTTGTACTCCGCCTGGCTGCGTCTTGCTTCAGATGTGAAGACTGAAACACGAAAGGCATGTAACTGAATCAGAAAAATTATTTAATTTCTCGTGCATACAAAAATTGAACATGGGAATTGTTGTATGACATGTTTTGCTTACTGCAGATGTTTGTTGAGGAGGTCATGGATTTAGTTGAACTTAATCCCTTGAGGAATGCTTTAGTCGGACTTCCAGGAGTAGATGGTCTGTCAACGGAACAGAGAAAGAGGCTCACCATTGCTGTTGAATTGGTTGCTAATCCCTCCATCATCTTTATGGATGAGCCTACATCAGGGCTTGATGCTAGAGCTGCTGCAATTGTCATGCGTACTGTGAGAAACACGGTGGATACGGGTCGAACTGTGGTCTGCACTATTCACCAACCAAGCATAGATATTTTTGAAGCTTTCGATGAGGTATGGTTCAATTGAATAGTTTCTGCATATGAGTACCTCACCGGCTCACCCTCAGCACAATTTTTGACATTACATTTTTTGTCTTGCAGCTGCTGTTGATGAAGAGAGGAGGACAAGTGATTTATGGTGGACCACTTGGCCGCCATTCTCACAAGCTTGTTGAATATTTTGAGGTGAGTTTCCTTTTTGTCTATACGTGCTTGATGACATACTATCTTGCTATCAAATCGTCTACATCCTTTCTGCTGCTATATCAAGTCAAACTTCTTGGTTGAAGTAAGCATAGTTTCTCAGACATCAGCATTCTGATGCTCCCTCGAATAGTAAGGGAAATATAATCCTCTTTATGATGATCTCTATCCATCTTTTGAATTCTATGATATTATACTACTGTAAGTTTCTCCATGGATAATGGAAACCTATTTAGCCTAAAATCCTGACTGCCATATCTATAAACATGGATTCCTTGAATGTTTGTTTCCATCAGAGGCTGAAGTGTCCTCAAACATGTTCTATCATATCTAAAGTTTACTAAAAATTACAGATGTTGGGAATTCAAATTTTATTAATATCTAATTCCTCTTGCAGGCTGTCCCTGGCGTTACCAAGATTAAAGATGGTTACAATCCAGCTACCTGGATGTTGGAGGTCAGCGCTTCTGCAGTTGAGGCTCAACTTGACGTTGACTTTGCAGAAATTTTTGCCAATTCTGACCTCTATCGGTAATTGATAGACAAAATTGTAGCCTTGATGTTACTTTTGATCCCACAATCTCTTTACTAAACCTTTCTTGAATTTTCTTGTCCAGGAGAAATCAGGAGCTTATAAAGGAGCTAAGCACTCCTGCACCGGGTTCCAAAGATCTCTACTTCCCCACCCAATACTCCCAATCCTTTATAACTCAATGCAAGGCTTGTTTCTGGAAACAACACTGGTCCTATTGGCGGAACTCACAGTACAACGCTATCAGATTCTTCATGACAATAATCATTGGCGTCATATTCGGTGTCATCTTCTGGAACAAAGGAGATCAGATGTAAGTCAAAAATTTTCATTTTTTCCATTTCAAACTTCCAAAATGCCATTGCTCAGATCTGCAGAAAACATTTTTGCTTTTATAAACAGAAACTGATACTAACATGAACTGCATATGTATATATCGGAAACAGATATAGACAGCAAGACCTGCTTAATCTGCTGGGAGCAACCTATTCAGCTGTCCTTTTCCTAGGAGCCACCAATGCTTCTGCAGTGCAATCTGTTGTATCAGTTGAGAGAACAGTTTTCTATCGTGAAAGAGCTGCAGGAATGTATTCAGAGTTGCCCTATGCATTTGCCCAGGTAAAAGATAGAATATACTTCTGAATTTTTCAATAGATAAGCATTTGTGTGTATATCATTTATCTCACTTCCACTGTGTGATTTCTATGGGAACACTTCTAATGACTATTATGTTTTTTTCCGTTTCAGGTGGCCATAGAGACCATTTATGTTGCAATTCAGACATTTTTCTATGTGCTGCTTCTGTACTCGATGATTGGGTTCCACTGGACTGCTGAGAAGTTCTTGTATTTCTATTACTTCATCTTTATGTGCTATACCTACTTCTCAATGTATGGAATGATGGTTGTTGCCCTGACTCCTGGCAGTCAGATTGCTGCTATTGTCATGTCCTTCTTCGTGAACTTCTGGAACTTGTTCGCAGGTTTCCTCATCCCCAGACCGGTATGTGGCATAAACCCCAAGAGTCATCTTCATAGTTATATTTGTACAGAAAACTGTTTAGTTTTGCCCTTTTTTTGCTATGTTTGAGGTTGAGTGTGGGACTGCGATTATCCATAAAATAACGAGCAGCAATGGCCAGAATCAGGAAGAATTTGATGAGTAGTCTGTGTCCATAATGATGTAGAAGTTGTGCTTAACTATTATGATATTGCTGCTTCCTTCTTGGTCCACAGAGTTTTGTAAATGAACTTTTCGATAAAAGATGCATAGCAGAATTAAGACTTTTAAGCTGATTCGATGATTGTGGCCAAACTGCATGTCTTTAACTTGAAATTATATATTCAACATAATTTTAATGAAGATGCTCAAATGTTTTGCAGCTTATCCCAATATGGTGGAGGTGGTACTACTGGGCTTCTCCAGTTGCGTGGACAATCTATGGTGTCTTCGCTTCTCAAGTGGGTGACCGAACAGGTAATGTCACGCTCACCGGTGGAGAGCAAATGCAGGTGGACCAGTTTCTTAAAGACAATTTGGGCTTTGATCGTGACTTCCTTATACCAGTAGTTGTTGCCCACGTTGGTTGGGTCCTCCTCTTCTTCTTCATCTTTGCCTATGGCATCAAGTTCCTGAACTTCCAAAGAAGATGAGAAACTGCATTTTGGAATGGAGAATCTTTCAATAGCTAGATTTGTACACAGTACACGCAGTTTGTGTTAGTGAGAGGAGGAAAAAAAACCCTTGTTACCTCTCTGTTGTAATTTTCTATACTTTTTTCACTTGTAATTTTATTTTGCTTGATTTGTTGTTCATGGTTATGTAAAATTATTCTTTCGTATGAATTTTGTTGATGTGATTCTATATAATAGAGAGAGCTCAGTTTTCATTAATACAAAGCTTGCTTGTCCATTTATGATATTGGTGTATGAAAACAAAAAAAAGAATCTAGAATAAACGTCTAAGAACATGCTAATGATCAAAATAAAATGTAAAGAACTTCACTTGGATGAGAGTGATGCAATCAAGATCTGTGGCTTGCATAGATTTCTCTCATAAATTGTACCAGCAAAACTTACATCCACGAAATAAAATGTCTGTGTAGGTGCGGGTGTGTGTGTGTTTTTTTTATAATATTTATATTCGAAACTCGGAAGTATATGTTTTCTTTAAAACTAACAGCAAGCCTAAATAATACATGAAGATGTGCATCACTTGGTCCAAAACTCATTGTGCTAGGCTCCCAGATACTTCAAATCTCATTCATTTTATTGTTATCATACTCCAACATATCACATATAAGGCTAAATACAACTGACCTATGCATTATACATCAATCGTGGATCCCTCATCTCTGAAAAAATGAAAAATGTAATGTAACCTGGGCAGCTGTCTTCAGCACCTTGAGCAGAGTTATCCGGGATAGCCGTAAATCATTCCATAACTTGGAATCAAAGGATAACCAAAATAGATAATTTGGTTGTATGCACAATTATAGAATATATATGACTAAGACTTGTCACCTTCACTCTTTCAGCAAATGCAAAAACCAAACCACCATCTGTCAGTAAAATTCGTCACTGTCAACAACTAAAGAGTATATCATTTAGTTTTAAGAGATGCATCTGCAATATCATGGATCTCCTTCTTGCTCTTGACCAAGCATCGTTTCTTGGTCTCGAAATCAAGTTTATCAAAGTCCCCGGCTGTCCCCAGGTACCCATCTAAAACATTTTCCACCTTGTCAGTGCTACTAGTGGCATTGATCTGTTGAAACTCAGCCCGTCCATGTTTAGTTTCAGCATAGAACTTGTGAAGCCTATCTGCCTCTTGCAACCCAGAAAAGGTGCTGCTGAATCTCACCACCATAATACTCTGATTTGCAGGTTTCCCACGGCATACCTTTGTCCTAAATCTCTTGTATTGTTCAGCTACTTCTTTTGGGAGTGACAACGTTCCACAACTCTAGTACCGATGCATCTTAGAGTGCTTTGAGTCGATGGCTAATACCATAATCCTTATTCGTCAATCCACACAAAATGTTTGTGAAGGGAGATCAACACTCCAACAAACAAATAGAATCACTGATCAGAAACATCAAACAAGCAGGAGAACAAGCACAAACTTCCCAGCAACTGAAGATATCAGATAATATCTGTCCAAGCAAGAACATCATAAAATTCCAGCCACAGGCTACGAAACACCAACTCTGGTAACCAATGGAGCTCAGCAATTTAAAACCGCAATAGGCACCTGGGAAGTTTAGGCAAAGAAAAAAATTGCGAAAGAAAGCTGTTTTGTTGATTTAACAGTTGGCGAAGGGTTACCAGTTTGAATGAAGAACTTAAAGGAAAACTTCATTATGCATCCCAATAATTTGCTTTATCATTTCACCTTCCCTCAGCCCTCCCTGTTTGCCCCAACCCACCATTGCCACCCTATTGCCAACACCACCACCACTGCTGCTGATATTGTTCTACAATGCCAAAACCGATGTGTCGTACCATCCTTCAAGTTGATGCTCGATATCACGATCTTGAACTATGACCCTTCTTTTCCTTTTCCCCACGATTAAGAATAAAGCGGCATTAGTTTTCTCTCTTGGACTTCTTCCTCTCATCTTATCAATCCTTCTAACCAATGTTCTACGAGTATTGTAACTAATTTCAATTTTTACTCCCCAAAAAAAAAAACTAAAGTTCATCCCACATCCGCTGGCAAGTGGCAGCTGCCAAACATAAGAAGAGTATTGGAAACCTAACAAAAAATAATTGGAGTATGTGCCAAGCTGCTGCCAGGAAGCTTCCACATCTTCTGCTGCAGTACAGAGAGCTTGGAAAGTTTTAGCCATTAGTTTCTTCACAAACTTCCCATTCCATGAGAATAATCCACTCCGCATACTCCCCAAATAAAAAATACTCTCAAAGCTTCCCAAACTGCAGGCAGCTAGAACTCTAATTTAATACAAACTTTAGCCGGGTAACTTATTATGTAACGAATGAAGCAAAATCTGTTAAAGGGTGCTTACTCGATTGCAGCATAAAGAGTAAGAATAAATGCAATCAAGCAATGTCAGAAAAAATTGCTCCATCTATGAAAACATGCCTTGATGTAGAAGACAGACCTGCCACATACAGTGGGTCACCCCCTTGATCATGAAGACTTCCATCAAAACCATATCGAATTCTTGGCAACTTGTAAGATTCAAAATTATTTAGCCAAGGGAGAGGACGATGAACCTTCGGAGGAGCAGGTCCCAACCGTTTCTTCACTGATTGTTTGGTCTTTTTCACTAAAGGATGTGAAACATGAACCTTTGATTTAAAGCGCTTTTTTATATCTCTATCTACGGATTTGTGGGATTTGCTCAGATGCTGTGGCATAGATACCGACAGATTTCCGTGGTTAGAAATCATTTGAGTGGCCATCTCATTAGATGTCCTTATTGGAAGTGATTCCCCTAATGGAGCTGAAGAACCAAAACAAGAAAGAGCAAATCATAGCAAGCTGTCATTTGATCACATTTTAATTGCAGAGCACAAGCCTTCTGCAATGGACATACACATGTCCTCCTTAAATCACTCGCTAGAGACCCATAAACTTAGTCTGTAATATTTCTTTCCTCCTTTCTTGCTAATTACCCCTTGTAACTGATAGCAGCAATATATATGAGACAATGAACAACTCTCACATTAAGAAGAGTACAACACAAAAACACTGTCTGTTCTTTACTTTCTACATGGTATCAGAGCCACAAGGCTAACCCCACTGAATTTCGATCCGTCTAAAAAAAAATGGCTACTGCCTCCATCAATGTAGGGAACTTCGTCACTCTTTGTTTGAAGCAGGACAATCACTCTTTATGGTGTGAGCAAGTGCTTGGATTGGCCGAGAGCCAAGACATTGTGGGGCTCCTCACTGGTGAAATCCTCATGCCAGCTCCGCTCGTCTCTAGTTCTGAAGCCTCTAATGATGGACTCAAAGAGACCAATCCAGATTATGTGAAGTGGAAAAAATCAGACTGCCTATTGTGATGTTGGATAATCGAGACTCTCACAGAGGAGGCCCTTGGCTTAGTAATTGGTCTTGAGACCTCTGCTAAGGTGTAGACAGCTCTCAAAGAAGCCTATGCACAAGCTTCACAGGAGCGTGAGTTTCAACTTCAACGACAACTTCCGTATATGCAAAAGGATTCCTTCACTTCTCTTAATGATTATCCACGACAATTTAAAAGTATATGTGATAATTTGACTGCGATCTGAAGCTCAGTGAGTGACAAAACAAAGGTATTTTTCCTTCTTAGTAGCCTTGGTGCTAGCCGCCAATGCCCTCTTACGGCGAGGTCATCCCTCTCCTCCAAAGTTATGAGACTCGTATCAAACTTCATGCTGATTCTAGCACCTATGTTGCATTTTTTGGACACAAAACTAAGGCTTCCAACTACACCAATCAGCAAGGTGGAGGACGTCCCAATCACAACGGTTTTTCCTCTAAAGGCAAGGGATTCCATCATACGAACCAAAACAATCATGCTGTGTCTTCTACAAATCAGTCTGCTGGTCCTCTACAAACTCAAAACAAAAAACACAATCGAGATGTTAGCTGCCAAATTTGTAGTAAGCGTGGGCATGAAGCATTAAAGTGTTGGTACCGATTTGACAAAGCCTATCAACCCAACGATGTGCCTCAGGCCCTGGCTGCGTTAACTCTCAACAGTGGGGCAGAAGATCAAGAGTGGACAATGGACACAGGAGATTCGGCGCACATGACATCCAACCCAGGTATTCTAAAAAATTTAAGACCTTATACTGGCTTGGATCATGTTATGGTAGGTAATGGTCATCTTTTGCCAATTATGCATGTTGGAGAAACAATGATAGGAAATAACTCATACACTATTAAACTTGATAATGTTTTATTAGTACACCCGATCTTGAAAAGAACCTCTTATCAGTTGGACAATTAACTACTGATTACCCACTTAATTGTGAGTTTTTTGGTGTTGGTTTCACTACAAAGGACAGGGCCACGAATCAAATACTATTGCGAGGACACGAACGAGAGGTAACCTTTACTTCATCTCAACCAAGCCTGAAGCCCACTTCTCAGTGCGATTTCAAGCTGTGAACAATGATGTTTGGCATCAGAGGCTAGGCCATCCACATGCAGCTGCCGGGTCCAATCTACAATCCCGCGGGCTAATCAAAGTTCTCGGCAAAAATAAAATCACATCTATATGTGAAAGTTGTCAAATGGGCAAATTCAGTCGCCTTTTCTCAGTTCTTCAAATAAACATTATGGTTTACTTGAAAAAATACATTGTTGTCTTTGGGGTCCAACCCCTATGAATTTTATTGACAAGTTCTCTTATTATGCTATTTTAGTTGATGAATCTGCTCGATATATGTGGTTTATTCCCTTGAAATGCAAGTCTGAATTTTTTACTTCTTTTTGCTTATTTGTTAAATTTCTTGACCAGCAATTGTCGAAAAAAATCAAGATTTTTCAATCCGATGGCGGTTGCAATTTGCTACCAAAGCTTTGAAGAATTATTTGCAGTAACAAGGAATCATCCACCAAGTCTCATGTCCTCGCACACCAAAGCAAAATAGCATTGCCGAACGTCCCCACGGAACAATTCGTGAATTGGGGCTTACTATGTTGTTTCATAGTAGTATGCCTAAACATTTTAGGGTAGAGGCCTTCTCCACGGCAGTATTTTTGATCAACCGTATTCGTTCTGTTACGCTTGACAATGAAACACCCTTCTTTAAGCTCCTTGGTCGGCATCCAGACTACAACTCTTTAAGGGTGTTTGGATCAAATTTTTTTCCATATATCTGGAATGCTCAAACCACCAAATTTGACCCCGAGTCCCTGCCATGGGTGTTCGTAGATTATAGCAATAGATTCAAAGGCTATAAATGCTTTTATCCCCCCCACTAGACGCACGTATGTGTCAAGGCATATAGTTTTTGATGAAGGGAATTTTCCTTTTCAAAATTCAGCAAGTTTTCATTCACCTTCAGCATCTCCTAAGGTGATATCGACCTTCTCGGAGTGGGTAGAATCATGGCCTACCATTACCACCATCAACACCTCACACACTTGACACCACTAATATTTCAGATACACCCAATATCTCAGGGTTGCATGATACTCATGATACAACCATGTCTTCTATGCTGCCAGTAATTCCCGAACAACCAGATCATGACACCGCTGTCAACATCGACTACCATTCAGCACCTACCATATCCCCCACGGTGCTCAAAACTGAGGAGCAGTCTCTACCTTTTGAGCCAATGAGTGCCTCTATTAGAGCCTCACCCCTTACAGATTGTGAACCTCTTACATCTCCAAGATGCTAGTTAAATCTTCCCCCTTAGCTATTTTAAATAGTTTTTTCCTAAAATATGGTTCCAAGAGACTAGCTAAAAGGCTATCTAAAATAGATAATCACATTTTTATTGGATAGATGTAGCTAGCCCTATTTGTGGCTATCTAAAATATATAACCCATTTTCACTATATTTGTGGGTATATTTCATACATACATTCAGATTTATCTTTCTTTCATATTTACATTCAGATCTCCAAAAATTTTTGGTGGGTATATTTTACCCAATCATGTGGGTATTGGTTTACTTGATGGGTCTTGCATGATTCAGTACGAGTCGAGTTCGTGTCAATATTCGTGTTAATAAAAAATTATTTAATTTGACAACTAATATAATACTATTTAAAAAATTATAAATTTCTTATTTGTTATCTACAATACTCATTAAATAATTATTTTTCTAACTACAGTACTCATTAATCATGTTATTAGTTGAATATTAATTTGAACCATTTATTACTCGTGTCAACGAATCGTGTTATTTTTAGGTTCGTGTCAAGTTCGGTTCGAGTCGGATTCACGTTCGAGTCAAAAATTGACACCCCTATTGGTTTACTTGTTAATTTGTTTGTATTGTTGATCATTAGTTTTCTAAATTTTGATGACATGGCATAACACGTCATGTGATGTCATCAATATAGTGATGACATGGCGTACTAAATAATAGTTTAGATTTTATTATTGAAAGTTAGTTGCAGTGGTTAGTTAAAATAGATAGCGTTGTTGGAGTGAGTTTGAAAAAGTAGTTAATTAAGTAGATCATACAATATTTAAATATATTTTGAGTAGTTATTTTAGATAGCCTTTTGGAGATGCTCTAAGCTCACTAAGAGTGCATTTGAGATGACTTATGAAATCTCATAAACACTTTTTTACTAAGTGTTTATTAAAAGTGTTTTATAAGAAAAACACTTTTATTAAATAAGTATTGTTTGAACATTCAAAATAAAAAATACTTAAATTAAGTATTTTATAAAAAAATATGTTTTATATTTTTGATGTAATGCAACCTTTGTACTTTTTTATATTTGTTTGGTGTTATCCATTTTTTATTTGTTAGTTGCTCAGTAGAGACAATAACAGGATCTTTCATCAATTCAAGGGATATTGGACACCGAAAATCATCTGGGATAACTGGAGATCTGTGCTTAATCAAAACCTTTTCATCCTCAGAGGTGTCAAAGTCAGGGTTTCTGATTTCTACATAGTCCTTTAGCTTCTTAAGAAGAAACGACATGGATTCAAAACAGTCCTCGGAAACTCCAGCACTTGATATAACCATATCATGGATAGCAATTGACTCCCCCTTCAGATCATCTATAGTCCTGAGATACAGCTTTTCCGAAAGCCTTTTCAAAAGTGAAACATCGGGGTCTTTTTCCCTTTGTGCCATGGCTAAATCCATTTCCAGTTGTGAATCCGGCCAGTCCATCATTCCCTTTACTCTTTTAAATTGTGCATGCACAAGATCAATCCGAAGGAGGAAAAAGCAGGCCACAACTTTAGTCAGGAAAAAAAGAAAGAGAAAGTAGAGATTGCCACTGAGTTTTTATGAATTACATTTTTTGAAATGTCAATACATCCTAAAGTACCTTTTCTCGAACTTCCTCCAATCCCCATTTGTAAGTTTCTGTAACAAGGTATCAATAGCAGTTCGATGACACTCTGAATTACCACTTCCAGATCTTCTATTTCTACCATTGCCTTGGTTCTTTGACAGCTCAACACCATTACTCTCACACCATAAAGCAATAAGACTCTTCATAACATAGTTGGGTGTTAAGGCAGTGTGCAAAAGAGTCTGCTGAGTCTTGGGACAAGTCTTGTGCCCTGCATCCAGCCATTTTTTAATACAGGACCTTTCATATGTCTGCAAAAAATAGCAGCAGCCGCATCTTTCTTTCCTCTTGGAGTGCCCTGGCAGAGCAAATCAATAAGAGCTGGGATAGCCCCTGCTGCACCTATTGCCACCTTGTTCTCATCTACAACGGATAGACTAAAAAGGGTTGCAGCTGCATTTTCTCTTGCTTCAGTGCTGCCATTTTTCAACACATCTACTATGTCGGGTATAGCACCTGCATTTACAATACTTCCCTTGTTGACCTCATTTATGGAAAGGTTTAGAAGTGCAGTAACGGTGTGCTCCTGGGTCCGAGAATCAGCCGAGGATAGTAGCTCTACAAGCAGTGGAATGGCTTCGGCCTCTCCTATACATACTCTGTTACCGGCATTTCGTTTTGCCAGCAAGCGGAGCTCACCAGCAACTGCCCCTAACATGTGAGCTAGAAATATTTGTTTCAACTGATATGTAGAGTAGTTTAGGTAAGAATTGGTCATAGGTTTAGCAATTGATTCCAATGATTGATTGGCAGGTGCTCCCTCATATTTGGGGCATCTATTGTGAAGGATAGAGATCTCAGTGAGTATAGCCCCTCCAAATCAAACACTAGCAAGCACCTATCTTGCAGCCATCAGCAATGTGATGGCAGTTCAAACTACAAAAGTCTGAAGGAGCCCTGCCCTTATATTGTCGACTACTTATCGGAAAATACCTCAAGTTTTGGATATCTTTTCGAGAATCAATTACATTTGGCATCAGTCACTAGACATGGACCTCAAAGCTCAGTGCAGGCTTCAGTTATCATATGGTGTTTGTATCTTCCACTTATTAATGCTTTTTTTGAACTCAGTCTGCTTGGCCATAAATTAAATAGTTGGTGGGCAATGGACAATGGACAATACAAATGTTATCAAAGATCAACACATATCATCAAAATATCACAGCATGAGCAATAAGCGATTTCATTGACTCGTCCAAAAGATGGGACATACATTTACCACAACATTAGATTATAACTGCAAACTTGCAGTACCAACTATTATTCAATATAATGAAGATCGGAACTTTCACACCACTCAAAACAGAAATTTAGTG
>CM042187.1:11952044-11983811 GCA_023539305.1 Ilex asprella | reverse complement strand
CCCCTACAGATCTTTGTGTGGGGAAACAACGGTTCGCACTTCGCATCCTCGATTTGTCCAGCCTCTACAGTCAGAGAAGGAAAATGTACCATCTCAGCCACCTCCTCCAAGTTCTCTCTATATATTCCCTTCACCAATCTCCTCCAAGAAAATATCGACCCACGGGTTTTCTTTCTCCCTTCACCAAAGTCTTTGATGCAGAAACTGCAAGAGAAAATCATTCTGGGTTCATCATATTAAGGGAAGAAAAAGTCATACCCATTGTCATTCTTTCATTATTTTCAACAATCTACTGGTCTGCGTGCTTTGTTGATACTTTCTGGAGCGGGAATTCAAAGCAGTGTGGTGGGTATGTAGTGTATCGTAAGAAGTCGACATATTGTTTGATATATTGTCTGAGAGAGAATTCATATCAAGTGGAGGACTGGTGATCGCAGAAAGTTGAAAATGGCGGCGGGGCTGGTGGCGGGGGATGATTTGGCGAGGAGTTCGGCTAGGAGTAGTAGGAGTTGGCGGTCGCAGAGTATACGAGACATTTGGCAGGGTCCTTCGGATGTATTCATGAGGAATAGTACGCAGAGGCAGGTGGTGGATGATGAAGAGGAGCTGAAATGGGCCGCCATAGAGAGGCTGCCCACGTACGATAGGATGAGGAAGGGGATGCTGAGGCAGGTGATGAGTAATGGGAAGGTTGTTCATGATGAGATTGATGTTGCTAACCTTGGTGATCAGGATAAGAAGCAGTTACTGGAGAGCATTCTCAAGGTTGTTGAGAATGATAATGAGAAGTTCCTCCAAAGGCTTAGAAATCGGACTGATAGGTAGCCTTTCTTATCTCTTTTAGATATCTGTTTTTGTTTTGAACGATTCTGTTTGATTTCTGAGAAAATGAAAAAAAGAAGAACATTTTAACTTTAACAAATATTATATGAAGCTCATATTACTGGAGACTTTACTTCACTTGGGCCTACAAATTTTGGTTCCTTTTGGATTTTAAAGAAATATATAATATGAGTTTTTATCTTGTGTTTTATTTTTTTTATTTTCTGATTAAATATCATATTGACCGTGGGGTTTTAAATTTTGATGGAAATAGGGTAGGAATTGAGATTCCGAAGATTGAAGTTAGATTCCAGAATTTATCTATTGAGGGAGATGCATATGTTGGGAGCAGAGCACTTCCAACTCTGCTCAATTCCACCCTGAATACAATAGAGGTAATTTCTTCTGGTATTCAGTTTATACTATATAATATTATGTTAGCAATTTTTTTTTGGGCAAATGTTGTTAGCAAATTTTATGTGAAAGACATTTTTCAGTACTTTTTCACTATTGTTGAGTTAAAAAATCATATGAAGTACAGAGGATCAATTTTTCACTACGGGAATTATTTCCAAATATGATCTTCTACTCGTTTTGAAGGATGTTCTCTAAATTTTGGATCTGTAATATGTATAGGGATTTCTTGGAATGATTCATCTGTCTCCATCGAAGAAAAGAATTGTCCAGATACTCAAGGATGTGAATGGAGTTATTAAACCATCAAGGTATGTTCATGAATTCCCAGATATGTAATTTGATTCTTACAGTAGTCTTCATAGTAGACATTGAGGTCTCTCTGTGAGGCTGAATAGTAACGTGTGGGGGAAGACTGGGGAAGCTGGACAAGATAGCCTAACACACAATGTTAAGAACCTAACTCACGTAAAAGCTTAAGTCTATAAATAGCAAACCCACCCAATTACTCTTTTGACATGTGACTAACCCTCACTTGTGTAGTTAACTATTTTCCCCTCACATGTGAACGACATCGGATTTGAACTTTTACTTTAGTATGATCCACCAGTTTTTGAAAGGACCATGTTTTATTCGTTTTTTATGAGTTAATGACTCCATTTTTCTGATGTAAGAGTGACCCTTGCATGTTGTGTTAAAAAATCTCTCTCACTTCCAGCCCTCTTGATTATGATAATTCACTGCTCCCCACATGAAGTATGCCATGTTATTTGTTGTTCATGAGTCATTGTGTCCTCCCTCAAGAGTCTAGTGTGTGTTTTACTTTGCCCCAACCAGCACTTTAACCTACACCTTACGTTGTCCCCAACATGAGTCTCAGTTTGCTTCACCATTCTGTCGAGACAAAGCCTGTGGTGGGTGACTTCCTCCAATCACGAAACACCGCGTCATCGTGGGGGTCCACCCTTAGTGGCCTGCCATTATTTGACCACCTTGACACCGTGACTCCAAACTCCAAGTACCCATACATCCCCGTTCTTCTCCCGAGCCATTATCAATGCTGCTTTGAGAATTCACTCAAGATGTTGGAGAGAGGGCGGTGGGGGAGTCTAATAATCAAGGCCAAACCTATGTGTTTTGAATCAAATTAAAAAAAAAAAGAAGTTAATCCTGAATGTAGTGAAGCCGCCAAATGTATATTATTACTTTTTTTCCACACCACTCTTCCAATGTGAGATTGGCCCTGACACTTGTCATTACCACTACACTCTTCAAAAAGACCATATGTATAGTATACTGCTTAATTTTATGCTGCTAAAATTAACTTTCTGGTTATCGATTCACAGGTTAACACTGCTTCTAGGACCTCCTGGTTCAGGAAAAACAACATTGATGCGAGCACTTGCAGGGAAAACTGATGATGACTTAAGGGTTTGTCATCCTTTCTCCCATTTCCCTTGGGTTTCTATTAATTAACTACTTGTATATGCTCAGTTGGTTTGCAGTAGAACATGTGAAAGGAAAAGGCAGCTTGTGACCTTGCAACTTTCTATTCTATATTTTCTTTCATTTTCCATGTCCTCTCCACAATCAAGCTATTTATAATGGTAGATTTCCAATATTGACATATTGATTTCACGAATAGGTAACTGGAAAAATCACCTACTGTGGCCATGAGTTTAAGGAATTTGTTCCTCAAAGAACATGTGCTTACATTAGCCAACATGATCTTCACTACGGTGAGATGACTGTCCGTGAGACAATGGATTTCTCGGGACGTTGCTTGGGGGTTGGAACCAGGTATGAGATGCTGGCAGAGTTGTCAAGGCGAGAGAAAGAAGCAGGTATAAAGCCAGATCCTGAGATTGACGCATTCATGAAAGCCACAGCCATGGTTGGCCAGGAAACCAGTTTGATCACAGACTATGTTCTCAAGGTCTGTTCTCTTTGTAAGAAACTTGAATATTTGTGCTCTTATACTAGTGACTATCCTAACATCTTGTGATTCTGTTACAGATACTTGGATTGGATATCTGTTCTGATATTATGGTGGGAGATGACATGAGAAGGGGCATCTCTGGTGGACAAAAAAAGCGTGTTACTACTGGTATGTGTGAATCACAGTAAAATTTTGGGAAGCATTTCATTAAAAATAATGCTAACTTGTGTTTTAACAAAACGTTTACGAATCATGTTGAGGTTTTTCAGCTGTTGGAACAGTCCCATATTTAGTGGTGTATAAAGTTCCTACCTTGTTCATCTGTACACCAAAAACATGCCTTCAAACCAAAAAACGCGTTAAAAGCAGTCCAACATATTTAAACTAACTTAAGCATGTTTTGGTGCGTTAAACATTTGTTTGATATTTGGTATAAACTTTCTTCTAAGTGAAAGCCTTACTCATTCTTGTTTGGACTTGAAAACACAAATACATATGGATGTCCTAAATGGGACTGGCTGTATTGAATGCAGGGGAAATGTTGGTTGGACCGGCAAAAGCATTTTTCATGGATGAAATATCAACAGGACTTGACAGTTCCACCACTTTCCAGATTGTCAAGTTCATGAGGCAAATGGTTCACATTATGGATGTGACCATGATCATATCTCTGTTGCAGCCTGCTCCTGAGACATTTGATCTTTTTGATGATGTTATCCTACTTTCGGATGGTCAGATTGTCTATCAAGGTCCACGTGAGAATGTGCTTGAGTTTTTTGAACACATGGGATTCAAATGCCCTGAAAGAAAAGGAACTGCAGACTTTCTGCAGGAAGTTACTTCCAAGAAAGACCAAGAACAATATTGGTTCAGAAAGAATCAACCTTATAGGTATGTTTCAGTACCTGAGTTCGCAGGGGCCTTCAACACTTTCCACATTGGACAACAAGTTGTGCAAGAACTCAGAATTCCCTATGATAAGTCCAAAGCCCATCCTGCTGCACTGGTGAAAGATAAATATGGCATCTCCAACTGGGAACTCTTTAAGGCATGCTTCTCAAGGGAGTGGCTGCTGATGAAGCGCAACTCTTTCGTGTACATTTTCAAAACTGTCCAGATAACAATCATGGCACTTATTGCCCTGACTGTTTTTCTAAGAACCGAGATGAAATATGGAACCATACCTGACTCTGGCAAGTTTTATGGAGCGCTGTTCTTCAGTCTGATTAATGTGATGTTTAATGGGATGGCAGAGCTTCCAATGACACTATTCAGGCTTCCTGTGTTTTTCAAACAGAGGGATTTCTTATTCTACCCAGCATGGGCTTTCGCAATGCCAATTTGGCTCCTCCGTATTCCCATTTCTATAGCGGAATCTGTGATATGGATCGCTCTTACATATTACACTATTGGCTTTGCACCTGCTGCCAGTAGGTTAGTGCAAATTCACGTTCAGCTTCATTTCATTTCTTCAATGATCTTCTAAAAGTTCTTCCAATGCTGACAAATCCACGCCATATTCAGGTTTTTCAAACAGCTTCTGGCTTTCTTTGGGATCCATCAGATGGCTCTCTCTTTATTCCGTTTCATTGCAGCTCTTGGAAGGACACAAGTCGTTGCAAACACTCTTGGTACCTTCACCTTGTTGTTGGTTTTTATTCTTGGAGGTTTTATTGTTTCCAAAGGTAAGGAAATAAATAGGTTCTGGGTGTTACCAATACTGATTTTGCTCAAATAAGTAGTTGAATATGCAACTCTTAAACAGGGCACTGCTGATTTCCCTTTTTATCTAGATTTTAGAATTAACTATTTTGGTTCTCATACTGCAGATGCCATCAAAGTCTGGATGATCTGGGGCTACTATATATCTCCCATGATGTACGGACAAAATGCCATTTCCATCAATGAGTTTCTTGCTGAGAGATGGAGCACTGTAAGACCATCTAATTCTTTGCACAGTGAATCTCCAACATTTCAATTTTGAAAAGCCATCGTACGAGCTTAATTGTTTTCTTTACTTATTTGTTACTTTAATTTTTAACTGGCACAGTCCGTGAATAGCAGCACTACAGTTGGAAAGATTGTTTTAGGTGACAGAGGTCTGTTTACAGACGAATATTGGTACTGGATTAGCGTAGCAGCACTTGCGGGATTTTCTCTTCTTTTCAATGTTCTCTTCATCATAGCACTGACGTATTTAAATCGTAAGTTTTTAATGCCCGTGACAGAGGCCTGTTTACAGACGAATATTGGTACTGGATTAGCGTTTCAGCACTTGATGTTTTGCATTTATGCTGAGATAAATGGTATCCCGTTACATATTTTAACTTTGTTATGTTAAATTCAATCTCAGCTCTGGGAGATTCAAAAGCTGTTATTACAGAGGAGGATAATGAAGACAAGAATAAGCAGCGAATGGCTTCAAATGCTCAAGGTTTGTCGTTTGTTTATTTTGCTTCTTGTCTAGACTCTTTGTTCCGTTTTACTCTTGATGGCATACCTGCTGCAGATTTGGGAAGTAAATCAAGTAATCCTAGGACCAAATAAGTAATAACTGTAGATAACAATCAGAACAAGAAAACAAGTTCAAGGGAGGGTCGTAGATAGATACGACATAAGTGAAGCTACAACGCTACAAGAATTGGATTTCTGACAAGGGAACTATGTATTGCATGTGCTATTCATTAGAAAAGTGTTATTATGAAATGCAAAACACAAAGCCTGGAGTTACTTGAGGCACTCCTGTTAAGTGCTGACATGATTTGGAATATTAACAAGCTTTCAAATGAAAATACTCATCCTTGAAACATCCTAATATTTGCAGTGTTCTTCAAGGGGGAAGCTAATTCATTTTATGCCCATGTGCCATTGAATAGCTTGCATGTAAATGGTAAACTTTTTCTATGTTATTGTTTTGCTCATTCAATTTATACCTACAATTACAGGTATTCAAATGGCTGTGAGAATTCCTGAAGGAAGCTCAACTGGTGCAGCAAACAATGAATCAAGAAGAGGAATGGTTTTGCCCTTCCAGCCACTCTCACTTGCATTCAACCATGTGAATTACCACGTGGAAATGCCTGCTGTGAGTCTCTGTTAATGCAAGTTTATATATAAAACCTACAGAAAAAGATGTCCAAGAATGAAAAACTGTGACAGTCAGAATTATATGCTCAAGTGTTCATTTAATTTGTATATCTTTTAGTGTGTCGCTTAAGTTATATAGGAATTCCTGGGCCCAAGAGTTAAGAATAACAAGTTCTTCATTACCCCTATGCTGTTAACTATAGGTCTTCAGTCCAAGAAACTTCGGCTAACTTGTAAATGCTGTTTTACATCAGGAGATGAGGACTCAAGGGGTTGAAGAAGACAGACTGCAACTGCTACGAGATGTTTGTGGTGCGTTTAGACCAGGGATTCTGACAGCATTAGTCGGTGTCAGTGGTGCTGGAAAGACCACCTTGATGGACGTATTAGCAGGTAGAAAGACTGGTGGTTATATTGAAGGAAGCATAAGCATCTCGGGTTACCCAAAAAATCAAGCAACTTTTGCCCGAGTCAGTGGTTACTGTGAACAAAATGATATTCATTCACCATATGTCACTGTCTATGAATCTCTATTGTACTCTGCCTGGCTGCGTCTTGCTTCAGATGTGAAGACAGAAACACGGAAGGCATGTAACTGAATCAGAAAAATTATTTAATTTCTCTCATGCATACAAAAATTGAACATGGGAATTTTTGTTTGACATGTTTTGCTTACTGCAGATGTTTGTTGAGGAGGTCATGGAATTAGTTGAACTTAATCCCTTGAGGAATGCTTTAGTCGGACTTCCAGGAGTAGATGGTCTGTCAACTGAACAGAGAAAGAGGCTAACCATTGCTGTTGAATTGGTTGCTAATCCCTCCATCATCTTTATGGATGAGCCTACATCAGGGCTTGATGCTAGAGCTGCTGCAATTGTCATGCGTACTGTGAGAAACACGGTGGATACGGGTCGAACTGTGGTCTGCACTATTCACCAACCAAGCATAGATATTTTTGAAGCATTCGATGAGGTATGGTTCAATTGAGTAGTTTCTGCATATGAGGACCTCACCCTCACTTAGTATGGTTCAATTGAATAGTTTCTGCATATGAGGACCTCACCCTCACTTAGTACAATTTTTGACATTACATTTTTTGTCTTGCAGCTGCTGTTGATGAAGAGAGGAGGACAAGTGATTTATGGTGGACCACTTGGCCGCCATTCTCACAAGCTTGTTGAATATTTTGAGGTGAGTTTCCTTTTTGTCTATACGTGCTTGATGCCATACTATCTTGCTATCAAATCATCTACATCCTTTCCGCTGCTATTTCAAGTCAAACTTCTTGCTTGAAGTAAACATAGTTTCTCAGACATCTGCATTCAGATGCTTCCTCGAATAGTAAGGGTAATATAATCCCATTGATGATGATCTCTATCCAGCTTTTGAATTCTATGATATTATACAACTGTAAGTTTTTCCATGGAAAATGGAAACCTGTTTAGCATAAAATTCTGACTGCTACATCCATAAACATGGATTCCTTGAATGTTTGCTTCGATCAGAAGCTGAAGTGTCCTCAAACATGTTCTATCATATCTAAAGTTTACTAAAAATTACAGATGTCGGGAATTCAAATTTTATTAATATCTAATTCCTCTTGCAGGCTGTCCCTGGCGTTACCAAGATTAAAGATGGTTACAATCCAGCTACCTGGATGTTGGAGGTCAGCGCATCTGCAGTTGAGGCTCAACTTGATGTTGACTTTGCAGAAATTTTTGCCAATTCTGACCTCTATCGGTAACTGATAGACAAAATTGTGGCCTTGATGTTACTTTTTATCCCACAATTTCTTTACTAAACCAACCTTGAATTTTCTTTTCCAGGAGAAACCACGAGCTTATAAAGGAGCTAAGCACTCCTGCACCGGGTTCCAAAGATCTCTACTTCCCCACCCAATACTCCCAGTCCTTTATAACTCAATGCAAGGCTTGTTTCTGGAAACAACACTGGTCCTATTGGCGGAACTCACAGTACAACGCTATCAGATTCTTCATGACAATCGTCATTGGCGTCATATTCGGTGTCATCTTCTGGAACAAAGGAGATCAGATGTAAGTCTAAAATATTCGTTTTTTCCATTACAAACTTCCAAAATGCCAGTGCTCAGATCTGCAGATAACATTTTTGCTTTTATAAACTGAAACTGATACTAGCATGCATAGTTATCAAATCGTGTATCGGAAGGCGCATCGTTTTTTAAAAATAGTGTATCGTATCGTGTATCGTAAGATACGGTGCAAATTTAAATAAATAATAAAAAAATATATATACCTTTGAAAAAAAATCATACACTCATAAAAACATAACATTTTATTAATACTCTACCAGCTACTCAAGTCATCAACATAATTCACTAATATTATAATGTAAAGTTCACAACCATAGTTCACTAATTCAAACATAGTTTATAAAAATAGGATGTTGGTGATGCCACTGTTTCACAAAATTAAAATTAATCAAGATTCAAAATTTTTATACAAATATATATATTTTTGTATAAAACGACGTCGTAAAAAAAAGTGTACGTATATTATTTTCAAACATGTATATTTTTTGTATATATTTTCACAAAAAAAAAAAAGAAGATATGATATGTTTGAATTGACATAAAACGAAATCGTTAAAAAAAAAAATTGTTTTTGCACGTATCGTGCGTATCGTACTGATACATATCGTATCGTAAAAACGTATCGTGTATCGGACGATACAATGCAAAAACGATACGTAACTACGATCCGTATCGTTTTAGGCCTGTCTCGTAACGTATCGTACAATACTAACAACTATGCTAACATGAATTGCATATTTATATATTGGAAACAGATACAGACAGCAAGACCTGCAAAATCTGCTGGGAGCAACCTATTCAGCTGTCTTTTTCCTAGGAGCCACCAATGCTTCTGCAGTGCAATCTGTTGTATCAGTTGAGAGAACAGTTTTCTATCGTGAAAGAGCTGCAGGAATGTATTCAGAGTTGCCCTATGCATTTGCCCAGGTAAAAGATAGAATATACTTCTGAATTTTTCAATAGATAAGCATTTGTGTGTATATCATTTATCTCACTTCCACCGAGTGATTTCTATGGGAACATTTCTAATGACTATCTGTTTTTTCCATTTCAGGTGGCCATAGAGACTATTTATGTTGCAATTCAGACATTTTTCTATGTGCTGCTTCTGTACTCGATGATTGGGTTCCAGTGGACAACTGAGAAGTTCTTGTATTTCTATTACTTCATCTTTATGTGTTATACCTACTTCTCAATGTATGGAATGATGGTTGTTGCCCTGACTCCTGGCAGTCAGATTGCTGCTATTGTCATGAACTTCTTTGTGAGCTTCTGGAACTTGTTCGCAGGTTTCCTCATCCCCAGACCGGTATGTGGTATAAACCCCAAGAGTCATCTTCATAGTTATATTTGTACAGAAAACTGTTTAGTTTTGCTCTTTTCTGCTATGTTTGGGGTTGAGCGTGGGACTGCGTAACGAGCAGCAATGACAAGAATCAGGAAGAAATTGATGAATCGTGTTTCCGTAATGATGTAGAAGTTGTGCTTAACTTTTATGATATTGCTGCTTACTTCTTGATCCACAGAGTTTTGAACATGTAAATGAACTTTTCGATAAAAGTTGCACAGCAGAATTAAGACTTTTAAGCTGATTTGATGATTGTGGACAAACTGCATGTCTCTTGAAATCATATATTCAACATAATTTTAATGAAGATGCTCAAATGTTTTGCAGCTTATCCCAATATGGTGGAGGTGGTACTACTGGGCTTCTCCAGTTGCATGGACAGTCTATGGTGTCTTCGCTTCTCAAGTGGGTGACCGAACAGGTAACCTCACGCTGACCAGTGGAGACATGGTGCCGGTGAACAATTATCTTAAAGACAGTTTGGGTTATGATCATGACTTCCTTATACCAATAATTTTTGCCCACGTTGGTTGGGTCCTCCTCTTCTTCTTCATCTTTGCCTATGGCATCAAGTTCCTGAACTTCCAAAGAAGATGATGAGAAACTGCATTTCGCAGTGGAGCAGCTTCCAATAGCTAGATTTGTACACGGTACACGCAGTTTGTGTTAGTGAGAGGAGATAAAAAAACACCTGTTACCTCTGTTTTATTTTTCTATACGTTTTCACCTGTAATTTTATTTTGCTTGATTTGTTGTTCATGGTTATGTAAAATTATTCTTTTGTATGAATTTTGTTGATGTGATTATATATAATAGAGAGAACTCAGTTTCCATAAATACAAAGCTTGCTGGTCCATTTATGATATTGGTGTATGAAAAAAAAAAAGAATCCAGAATAAACGTCTACTAAATCTTTTTATGAGCTGCATCACAAACTATGAAACACGGATATTTCGTCAAGGTCGACGTACCCGTATCGAATACGATACTCGTCGAATACAGACTTTGCGAATACTTTTAAATATGGAACAAGATACACAATTTCAATTTTAAGTTATACCCTTCTTTGGAGTTCACATACAATATAAAACATTAAAAAAAATTTATCTGATTTTGAAGACACAAATATTTTTTAAGTATTATCTATTATTACATGTTAAGAGAGTATAAAAAAAATAAATCACTTACACTAAGCTTTTAAAAATAAATACTTTTAAAACCAATTAGTTAAATGTGGTTATGATTCTTCAATTGGTCATGATCATTTTATGAACATATCATAATGTGATACTATTACATTCTTTTCATGGTAAATATTCTTAAATTTACTTACTAATGTTAAAGAATTATTGAAAATTTATAATTCCTAAGTCGCTAAATAATAGTAAAATGTAAAATATATTTTATTATAGATGTATCCTGACCTTACCCGTATCCTATTTTTTAAAGTTTTGTCATATCGTCGTATCCGTATCGTATGATACTCGTGTCACATATTCGTATCCGTGTTTCCTAGATCACAAAGTATTTCTCTTTTACTTCTTGTTACAAGCAACTTCCTATAATCAAGAGAATGACGTCCATAAACACGCTAATGATCAAAATAAAATGTAAAGAACTTAACTTGGATGTCAGTGATGCAATCAAGATCTGTGGCTTGCATAGCTTCCCCTCATAAATTGTACCAGCAAAACTTACATCCACGAAATAAAATATCTGTGTGGGGAGGCGGGTGTGTGTGTGCTTTTTTTAATAATTTAGTCTACATAATATTTATATTCGAAACTCAGAAGTATATGTTTTCTATAAAACTACAAGCAAGCCTAAATAATACATGAAGATGTGCATCACTTGGTCCAGCCAAATTGTGCCAGGCCCCCCCAGGCAATCCAAATCTATTTCATTTTATTGTTATTATACTTCAACATATCACATGCAAGGCAAAATACAATGCATGACTCTTTGGCTTTAAACAAACGACTTTACTACTTTTTACCCACAGAATGACAACTGAACTATGCATTATGCATCAATCGTTGATCCCTCAATTTTCGAGTTTTACGATTGGCATAACACCTTAAAAAAATATAATGAAATTCAAAACATTTTCCCAACCATATAAGGTAAAAAATAACTGGGACAGAAACATAAATCTGAAGAATAAGAAGGCAAAAAAAAAAACTCATCTCTGAAAAAATGAAAAATGTAATGCAACCTGGGCAGCTGTCTTCAACACCATGAGCGAGTTATCTGGGATAGTCGTAAATCATTCCATAACTTGGAATCAAAGGATAACCAATATAGATAATATGGTTGTATCGTATGCACAGTTATAGAAGATATATGGCCAAGACTTGTCAGCTTCACTCAAGGATGGCAACTAAATAATGTTCAGTTCATGATAAAATTAGGCGCCTTAAACTTCAAAAACTTGTATCCACTTGAAAAATCCGTAATAGATATTGTAACATAAACCCCGTATCTGATTTTCCTCTTTCAGCAAATGTAAAAACCAAACCACCCTCTGTCAGTAAAATTCCTCACTGTCAACAACTAAGAGTATATCATTAACTTTTAAGAGATGCATCTGCAATATCATGGATCTCCTTCTTGCTCTTGACCAAGCATCGTTTCTTGGTCTCGAAATCAAGTTTATCCAAGTCCCCGGCAGTCCCCAGGTACCCATATAAAACATTTTCCACCTTGTCTGCTGTTGCTTTTTGTGTTTCCCCACTACTGTCAGTGCCACTAGTGGCATTGATCTGTTGAAACTCAGCCCGTCCATGTTTAGTTTCAGCATAGAACTTGTGAAGCATATCTGCATCTAGCAAACCAGAAAAGGTGCTGTTGAATCTCACCACCATAATACTCTGATTTGCAGGTTTCCCACGGCACACCTTTGTCCTTTCCCCGAGGTCCAGCTCTGAAATTAACCAGAGGTCGAAGAAAATGAGAAACAGCTATGGTAAACAACCAATCAGAGAAACAAGACTTGTCTTAATCAAAAACCCTAAAAAGCTTCATTCTTACAACTTTTAGTCAGCTAGATTAATGACACTGCTTCACATCCACTTTTGACCTTTTTCATTCGGCTAGGCAGGTCACTTTTGACATGCATGCGAAATCAGCCAATGGCAAGTGCCTTATCGCATAGTGAACATCCTGATTATATGTATAATCTTGGTTTGCATTGAATTGGTATATGTAAGGACACAGTGAAAATTTGGAATGCACTGGGGGTATTTATCATGAAACTAACACACCAAATGTATGGACAAGATTTCAATAATATTATTTGGAGTTATTATATTTTAGAATAAATCTTGAACAGAAAGCAGAGCATGTTTCTGTTGAGATGTAAAAGAAAATGGAATGTATTTCACATCCATATCAACGGGGAAACTTAAAAAAAAAAAAAAAACAGCGAAAAATGATAGTTCTAATCACCCACACAAACTCTTACCTCTGAGAATAGCTTCAAGCACTTCAATGGATACAACAACTCGGTCATCTGGATTACAGTTTCCTATGGAACTGTTATGAATGATCACAACTGGAGGCCAAATAATGAGATCCTCCTTTACAGCTAAAGTTTCAGCATCAGACAGTATCTCACAAACCCAGGGACTGTCGGGAGCCGCTGCACTTTTCCATCCCATTAGTGCACAAAGTGCTTTGTGAAAACCCAAGTGCTGCGATCTGAACCCAACTTTCGGAGACGTGAAGGCATGCCTCACCAAGCTCTGTGTGTCTACAAACTCTTCGGAGTCACTGACAGGTAAGGCAAAATAATCATAAGGGATGGAATACATAACAAAAAGCAAGTGGGATGAACTACAGAAGCATCACTTCTAGGACAATGGGTTGGAAATCGGAGATTAACAAAGGCGATAACTTCACGTATCCACAATTCAAAGGCCCGTTATATTTTTTCACAGCAAATGTAGGCATGTCTCTAGATTGCAAATCATGCATTACCTAATGTCCAGTGCTATCTTATATATGACTAGCATCCTCCAAAAATATCACAAAGTACAAAAGAAACTGGAACAATGTCAAAAAGATTACCAAAGACCTCTAGATAGCCTAGAAAATATGAAAGAATAGGACTACTAAAGTTAATGAAGCATTCAGGCCAAACACAACTAAAATCCCAAGTAGGAATATTCACCATGCACGACTGGAGAAAATCAAGAGGAGGTTTTGGATGTTGTGGGAGGAGGAGGAGGGGGGCAGATAGAGAGAAGTGCGAATGATAATCTCGTCATTAGCAATTGCCAAAGACATTCGGAGGAGGAGGAGGGGGGCAGATAGAGAGAAGTGCGAATGATAATCTTGTCATTAGCAATTGCCAAAGACATTCTCTTTCAAGAAATGAGCTTTGTGGGAAGCAAGGGTCAAGGTATCCACCGACACCAATACGAGTCGACTGAGTCATATCCAACTCGGCACCTTCTGAGTCAATAGCATTGGATGTTACGCTCAAACCCAGGGTCTCGTGTAACAAGTCTTCAAGTCAACCCGAGTTGCCGAGTTATCGTCACCAAAATAAGCCAACAACATTCTGTGACGCCACGATATATCCTAAATCTCTTGTATTGTTCAACTACTTCTTTTGGGTGCGATAACGTTCCGCAACTGTACTACCGATGCATCTTAGAGTGCTCCGAGTCGATGGGTAATACCATGATCCTTAATCGTTCATCCACACAAAATGTTAGTGAAGGTAGCTCCAACACTCAAACAAACAAATAGAATCACTAATCAGAAGCATCAAACAAGCAGAACCTTCCCAGCAACTGAAAGATATCAGAGAATATCTGTCAAAAGCAAGAACATCATAAAATTCCAGCCACAGGCTACCAAACACCAACTCTGGTAACCAATGGAACTCAGCAATTTAAAACCGCCATGCACACCTAGGAAGTTTATGCAAAGAAAAAAATTGCGAAAGAAAGCTGTTTTGTTCATTTAACAGTTGACGAAAGGTTACCAGTTTGAATGAAGAAATTAAAAGGAAAATTTCATTATGCATCCCAATAATTCGCTTTATCATTTCACCTTCCCTTGGCCCTCCCTGTTTGGTCCCAATCCATTATTGCCACTCTGTCGCCAACACCACCACCTTGCCACCTTTCCTCATGGTTCATAGTATCGGCCAACACAATACGACTCGGCCCAGTCGTATCCGACTCAATACATTTTGTTCTGACAAAGTTCTATTCCTTGTAAACCAGTAGTCTCACGTGAGACAATCCTGAATTGGCCAGGTCATCATCTTCAAATCAGCTGATATTGTTTTACGATGCCAAAACTAATGTGTCGTACTATCCTTCAAGTTGATGCTCGATATCACAATGTTGAACCATGACTCTTCTTTTCCTTTTCCCCACGATTAAGCATAAAGGGGAATTAGCTTTCTCTCTTGGACTTCTTCCTCTCGTCTTATCAATCCTTCTAACCAATGTTCTACAAGTATTGTAACTAATTTCAATTTTTACTCCCCCCCCCCCCAAAAAAAAAAAAAAAAACTTAAGGTCATCCCACATCCACTGGGTAATTGGCAGCTGCCAACTATAAGAAGAGTATTGGAAACATAACAAAAAATAATTGGAGTATGTGCCAAGCTGCTGCCAGGAAGCTTCCTCATCTTCTGTTGCAGTACAGAGAGCTTGGAAAATTTTAACCATTAGTTTCTTCACCAACTTCCCATTCCATGGGAATAATCCACTCCATATACTTCCTAAATAAAAAATACTCGGTGAACCTCAAAGCTTCCCAAACTGCAGGCAGCTAGAAATCTAATTAAGACAAACCTTAGCTGGGTAACTTATCATGTAACGAATGAAGCAAAATCTGTTAAAGGTGCTTACTCGATTGCAGCTCAAAGAGTAAGAATAAATGCAATCAAACAATGTCAGAAAAAATTGCTCCATCTATGAAAACATTCCGTGATGTAGAAGACAGACCTGCCACATATGCTGCACCTTAAACTACCAGCTTTTCCTTGCTCCATTAGTCTTCTCCTTTGACCAATATTCTCGTTCAACTGCTTCACAAACTTGAAAAAGGCACTATGCACCAGATGCTTAAAGTCCTCAGAGTTTTCAGGTGGCTCAGTTTTTGCAGGAGTGGCATTACCTTCAGAGGGGTCACCCGCTTGATCATGAAGATTTCTATCAGAACCATCTCGAATTCTTGGCAACTTGTAAGGTTCAAAATTATTTAGCCAAGGGAGTGGACGATGAACCTTCGGAGGAGCAGGTCCCAACCGTTTCTTCACTGATTGTTTGGTCTTTTTCACTAAAGGATGTGAAACATGAACCTTTGGAGGACCTGGTCCCAAGCGCATTTTTATATCTCTACCTATGGATTTGTGGGATTTGCTTAGATGCCGTGGCATAGATACTGACAGATTTCTGTGGTTAGAAATCATTTGATTGGCCATCTCATTAGATGTCCTTCCAGTCTTCCCATATTGGGAGTGGCTCACTCTTGACTTCTTTGACAAAAAGAAATCTTCACCATTCCCCTGATCATGGATCATAAGAGCATTCTTCTGGTAGCTTTCAAAATTTTGCTTGGTATTCTTATTCATGGCATACTTTCTTTTAAGCATCTTCTCAGATACTTGGAAGCCCAGTTCCCCTGCACTCGACCTGTGCTGGGAGCTACCATCAAAGCCCTCCAAGTATGGATTAAACTCTGCACTTGGCAACACCTTCAATTCTTCTTCATGAGACCAAGGACCATCATCTGTCTCATAATGATGAACTTCTCCCAAGAGAAGGCTTCCATGGTCCTGATATACTTCTCTTTCATACTCAAGGTGAGTATTTCTAGTACCCAAAACTTCCTCATCTTGCTTTCTCTTGTGTAATGGTCCACTTACATCGTCACAGTCTAGAATTGGTTGCTGTTGTGAGAAAAGATGGTGGTCCAAGAGTCTGCTCTCACTCAAATGTTCTCTACTTCCAATTCTGTCCAAACTAGGATCCACGATGCTAGCTTTGAATAAATCTCTGTTGCCATATTCTTCTTCAACTTTCACCATCTTTCCATGGAAATCACCACACATCGTGCTCACATCACCTTTCTCACCCCTCCGAACTTCAGAGTAAGTATAATCCCCATGTGCTCCCTTAAGTGAACTAAGGTATGGCCGTGGGTAGTTTCTCTTGTCACTCAATTGCACTGCAGGGTCTACAGGGGATCTGGTATGCGATTTTTTAGCATACCCATTATCACCAACAGGCCTAGAAATCATTCCAGAACTCAGTTTATAACTGCCAGAAAGAACATGGGAGGTTTCCCCGAAGGAAACAAAAAGATTCTCCTTTGTAAGGCTCGACGATCCTGGGAGAAAAGCCTTGGACCGAGATGATGATATCATATAATCAGTGTTACCTTTTAAATAGGTCATCGAATCCTCCTCTTCCTTGCATAGTTTTCTGGCTGGTGGTTTATCAGATGCTAGTTTACCCAAATGCAGACATTCTCTAAACCCAAGGTCTTCATCCTTGCGAAGATCCAGACCCACCTTCAAACTTCGTGATGGCAATAAGCAGCTGTCACTAACACGGCCAGAACTTTT
Source organism: Ilex asprella (assembly GCA_023539305.1). Lineage (NCBI taxonomy): Eukaryota > Viridiplantae > Streptophyta > Magnoliopsida > Aquifoliales > Aquifoliaceae > Ilex > Ilex asprella. The sequence continues at coordinate 11,966,536 of CM042187.1, read as the reverse complement.
CACCACATCAACATCCAGCGGGTAAGAAGAGTAAGTTCTTGGCTCCTCAGTTTCTACAGAAATGGGTCTCTCAAGTAAAATTCTAGACCGAGCCATAGAGGGATATCCCCTGCCCTGATAGCTTCGTTCAGTACTATCTCTTGTAGCAGCACTGTACGCCTTTTCAGGGCTGATTCTTCTATCAATATAGTACCTTTCATCACGGACTCTGGTAGCACTACCAACACCATAATCATTAGCTAAATACTTGAAGCTATGATAGTCCGCATCACCACTAGATTTTGTGGTTTCTTCCATAGAATGCTTCCACTGAAACTTTCTAGACGTTGAGTCCCTTGGACCCGACAAACCGTCCTCACAGAATCCCAGTAATAGCCCATCTCTACCTCCACCCTTGAAATGGGTACCGTAATCTCTCCTCCGGGATCCCCCATCTCTATCTCCCTCATCCAAACGCCTATCATAATCTCTCCTTTCCCATGACCCACTACCCTGCTCAGTCCTCCTAAAGCTCTCAGATTCAAAATGTCTGTCGTAATAGTCTCTCCTCTCAATTTCACGTCTAGGGCGAGAACGAGAACGAGAGCGAGGGCGAGGGCGAACAGGCGAGTATTCCCGCTCCCGAGTCTTGCTTCTAACATCTCTTTCTCCTCCATATCTTCTTTCCCTCATCTTTGAATATTTAGTAAAACTTGGAAATCTTTGTTCGACTCCGATCAGACCCATAAATAGATATATAGAGTATGTTGCATAAATAGAGATAGATTGAAACCTTAAGAGAGATGAAAACCCTAACCCTAAAACAATCAGGCAATCTGATAGTCAAACGACTCCACAAACAGAGAACAAACACAAAGCAAGCCCATAGTAAATACACGATGAATCGAACGATTACTGATTATGTGTATGTGTCAGAGATATATACATATATCTCACTATCAATTCATACAAGAGAGAGAGAGAATCAGTATGTTTGTAACTACTGAGATTTCCAACCTTTTCTTGAGGGCGAAGAAGGAGAGAAGGAGCCATTTTTGTCTTGTGCTTTGAACTGCCTACGATCTGTTTGTATATATTCCTAGGAAGTAGAGAAAGTCACTCATTACTACTACATTTTCGGAAGGTAAAAGAGATCAAAATCAAGTGCCCTTTTTTTTTTTTTTTGAGTTTGAGGGATTGCGGAAGAGAATGAGGGAAGTGATTTTGAAAGAAGTGGTTTGTTTTTGCAGCTGTAAGTGTGGATGCAGTGAGGACTCTGGTAGTGGCCCTAGTGGGAGGAGTGAGTTAATTATGTATTTGGCCTTACTTAAATCACACTTTTTGTGTTAATCAAAGTTTCTTGTGTCAATTATGGCTTGTTTGGATGATCTTTCAGGAAGGGATTGATACTAATTTAATAAGTGAGGTAGTCGTCGTCTGATCAATAGGCTCCGATACCCGATCGCTTGTACCTGCCTATTTTGTCTCTCCCTAAAAAGAATGATTTGAGTTATGTTGTGTCCCGACTTTAGTTCCCATGTCCGCTTTTCTCCCTCCGCAACCCAAGAGATTGGTTTCCCAAACCCAATTCCATCTTTGTTTCCATGGAATTCAATAACGAATTTAATTCATATTTGTGTTTGATATGTAACCTATACACATATGAGACCTATGAATGTATTGCCATTATCATCATATAAATGACTATATTGCCTATTAGATTGTCACGCCCCATCTCGGTCTCCCAAGGATGAGACACGACTAGGTTTTTGATAAACCTGTTTACATATATAATTTGAATTAATAAAACACTTAATAATCCCACAGGTGTAACAACACCCACCCATCACCTTAGTCATTAAGCATAATGATAATATCCTATGAAGCACGGATACTTCCAAATGGTCAAAGTATCAGTATCAGATACGTTTTGAATACGGGTACGCCTCCGATGCGGTCGGATACGTATCGGATACGGCTGAGAAGTATCCTAAAATTAAAAATAAATAAATTTGATTTTCGGATATGGCAAGATACGCTTTGGATACGGATGGGATACACTTATGATACCCTTCGGATACGGCGGGGTATTATTTAATTTTTTTAAAAAATATAGGGGTACAAGTGCATGTATGTTTGGGCCCTTATTTGCAAATATATTATAGAACCCTAATTTCTTTAATTCCACAGTCTCCCCAATCAGTCGATCGTCGACTGATTGTCTCTCTCTCTCTCTCACTCACTCACAAAATTTTGAACGGTTAATTTTTATTTGCACATTTTGATTTTGCCCTAAATCTTGCAGAAGGCAGAGAAGGTGAACTGATTTGGGTATGTAACTTCTTCTCACCAGCGACAGAGAGGCAGCGATAACAAGGCAACTTCGTCTCAGGCGACAACTCAGGCGTCCATCGAGGCTATTTAGTACTCAAGCGCACTCAGGTAGACACCACTGCTTCTGTTATTGTCACTCGAAGATGCACAATTAGAGCATTCTGGAAAATTTCAGTAAGTTAAATATGGTTGAAATGGGTCTAAGAAAGCCCATTCAATTCAAGCATTGGAGGATCGGGCAATTTGACATTGACAAGGAAAACATATGTTGGATGACATTCTCATGTTGTTTGTTTAATTATTTGATGTTTATGCTGTATATTCCATGAATTGATACAGGGTTTGAAGGTTATTATGCACATTGGTGGGGATGGTAAATTCTATGCATTCTCATGTTTCTTTTGTTTAAGCGTGAACTTGATATTACGCAATATGTAGACGATACAGAATGTATGATTTATAATTGATAGAATGGTTAGTTATTATTATATATCTTTGGTAGATGTGTGATTCACTTTATAAATCATAATTATTACATTAAATATAATAATAAATTTTTTTAAAAAAATATATTTTATGGACATATCCTAGCCGTATCCGTATCCTGCTTTTTTAAGTTTTGTCGTATCGCCGTATCCGTATTGCCGTATCCGTATCCGTGCTTCATAGGTAATATCTGATTCATAACTTGTACCATATATAACACATGTACCATTCCTATTTTCAGGCCATATACATATATAAAATTCCACACCCACATAGCATACATCACAAAGTATGCTTGTTGAGTCTATTTACAGTTATACACCATTAACCTGCTATAATGATCTCTCTCTCAATATAATATACAACCTAACAAATAATTACACAGACACTCAACCTGTATCACTCAACTTATTAAAACTTAATCCATCATTAACATACATGCAATCTGAGTAATATCACACTAACTTCGTTGGACCACTCTGAACTAAATCCAATTCCCCGAGATAATATTCAACCGACTGGACAGTGGACTGATCTGCAACTCTCTTGATAGTACATGGAAAAGAGAAAGTATAGGGGTGTGAGTTAAACCACACACTCAGTGAGTATACATGTTGTATATGAAATGAAAATGATAGTAATACACAAAAATAAGTAGATACACGTATCAAATAACAACATCAATCTAATTCCCAAATAATTCACAAGCCACAACACATCCATATCACCCCTCATTGGGTAGTCGATCTCACATAAATCCGTGTCTCCCGAACCTCCCGGGGACACTACAGTGCTAGCACACCACTGCACGCCCTGTGATTAAGCATCGATGTTCCTGTCTCAGACAGTACGCCACATTCCACAATACACAGTACAAAGTATTATTCAATCACATAAGCACATATCACATAATTCTAGAGAAAATCTATTAAATTCTATCATTACTATCATCTTATAATAGCATTTTCAAGTATACAGATCTACGGTGCCTCGGACTCACCAGTGGATCTCTTCGATGTTACCGTATCTATCTCAACACCGACTGTCCTACCTATTCCACCTAACACATTTATAATTATAAAATCAACATATTTATCATATTTAATAATTAATCATGCACTAATGCATGCAAGATGATTCAACCCAAAGTGTCCTAGTAACTCTAGTTACCGCACTGTCCACTCACATATTGGCACCTTAGAATTAGGGATCATATTTTCTCCTCAAATCTCCAAAATCACTTACATTCATCACAATTATGATTAAGTAGGTCAAACACATTGATCAGGGCCATTTTCCCATACTTTGACCCCGAATCTTAAAAACCGCACTTTCAAAATTTCATACATTTCGCACCAGATATTATATTCATTTGCATTAAAAATTTACATTATCACATCAAACATCAATTAAAAATGAAGTATACAAAATTTCGGGTCAATTGGATCCCAATTCACACATGTGATAATAACATTTATAAATAAGAGTTTTGGCATTGTCGGCACCCATTTCCTATCTCTATCACATTTTTTTGTTTAAAACAGCTACACTTAAACTCACACACACATTTAATCATGCTAAACAACCCCTTAATTGAACCCTTTTAACTCCCCCCATTTCACTCCCATAATTTCGGTTTCAACCTAGCCCACGAAAAGCATTCCGAACATCTCAAATGGTCATTTCCCACATTTTTCTCACCCCCGGTTTAATACCCATTTGAAACTCATGTTTAACAGCTATTTAATTACGTTTAAAACACTTAATTAGACTAACAAAAATCTGTTTTGAAATTAAAATAAAACAGCCCATTAATTTAAAATAAAAAGCCCACACACACACACATGCTTAAAATTAGTCACACATACACAGACTCTTACATTCTCTTGCTTTCTTCTTCTTCCCCGCCTTCTTCTGGCTTTCTCTCACTTTCGGTTTGGCATGGTGGTTGTCCCCCCTAAGTTACTCCTTTGTCCCTTCTTTCTTGTCCTTCTCGACTTGGACTAGGAGCACCCACCAATGTTTATCTCTCTCTCCCTCTCTTCCTCCTTGCTCACGGCTCAAAGGAACACACACACATGTATATTTTTCCTCTCTCTTTTGCTCTCCCTCACTCACTGTTTAAGCAAAACTAGAACACACACACACACACACACACACTTCTACACTTTAAATTACACACACACACACTTCTACACTTTAAATTACACACACTTCTACACTTTAACAAACACACACACACACACATGGCATACACACACACACATCCACTTTGCTTAAAACATGACTCACCCATCTCATAATGTAATACATGTAAGGATAACTCATTTAATTGAGTTATTACGCTTGCCTCCCCCAAGTTCTTAAGTGTTTTTAAAATCAACCCACTATTTTTTCCACACATGAAATTCTATAAATAGGTCTCACTAATACTTCACTAACGGGGTCCACATACTCGATGTATGCTCACACACATCATAGCTATAAAGGGTTTACTTAAATTAACCCTTTAATAGTTTTACATAATTGTAATTTAGCCCACATAAATATGCTAATATGCATGCAATGCATGATCGGGTCTCACGTAGATAATCTAATACATACTCATGTTTATTTAGCTCAGGGATACAAATGATATTTGCCTCATTAATCCGAGTATGGTTTGACTAGAATCCATCGCCCATGGATTTGATGAAACCCATATTCGATGGTTTAAGTTGTCAAGTCAACTGCAGGCCAGAACTGTTGTTCATGGATTGATAAAGCCATCAAAACAAAGATTTTGGGAGTGTATCGGATTATTTTTCCCAAACTCATCTTGCTAAGCCACACCCTCCCCCCCAGTACCCACTTACCAAACAATCCCTTAAATTCTTGAACTTGGTAATCTGATTCAATTCCTTTCCATTAAAATTCTTTGTTAATTTTGACAAAAAAATTTACGTGCACATCACATGAGTTAGAGATTATGTTATAGTTCAAGGGTCACGTGATGTGCACAGGAGAGTTTTTTTTTTGTTCAACGGTCAAGTGTGTCTAGGTCAACTTACGCACATCTCGACTAATTCTCTTTTTGGTCCAATTAAAGGAGGACATCCATGTCGGGACTAGGGTATTCATGAGGGATAAATCTCTTATGGCCTGACCCCAAAGGTCTTTTTGGTATGAAGGATGAAAAGAAGGAAGGAAGAAAAAGTGAAAGGAATAAACTTTTCATCCATGAAGGAAAGAAAGTTATTTTTCCTCTGGTACATACAAAGAGCGCTCAACAGGTTGTTTATTTGAAGTCTTTCCTATTTTGTTTACTGAAAAAAAGGAACAAAAATAATAATTTAAGTGAGTTATTTCGAGAACACCCAGACCTCCAAGGACACCAGTAGGTGTTAATAATTCTGAATGGAAGATGATTTCTTTATTACTTACAACTTTATTTATACATCAAGACTCCATACTTGAATGCTAGAAAATAGGAACTACTTAACAACTTATATTCAAAACTAACTACAAAAGACTTGAACTTCTAATCTCATAAAATCAGGACACCAAAACAGTCCATAATTGACTTATTCAACAAAAGACTCCTAAGATAATGACCCACAATTTGCTGCAGTCATAACATTCCTTCCCCTTTGATTTTGGCCCTTGTCCTCAAGGGCATAGTCTGGAAATTGCTGCTTCATTTGATGCAAATCTTTCTATGTTGCTTCTGCTGGAGAGAGCCTTTACAAGTGGACTAATATTTGTTTCCTTCTTTTTATCACCCGATTTTTCCAAAATTACTTGTGGCCTTAGTGAAAGAGTGTCATTTTCTTAGTGGCAATTGCGGCTGTGCCGAAATTCTTTCTCCGAGCTTCTTCTTAAGTAAGGAGACATGGAATATTAGGTGGATACGAGACTCTCCAGGCAACTCCAACTTGTATGCCACTGGTCCAATTTTTTTCAAAGTTCGAAAGGGTCCATAGTACCATGGAGAAAGCTTGTGATTTCTTTTCATAGACAAAGAAACTTGCATGTATGGTTGCAGCCTCAAAAAAATTCAATCTCCTTCTTCAAATGTTATCTCTTGATGGCGAGAATCATAAACCCGTTTCATTCTGGCTTGGGCTTCTGCAAGATTTTTTTGGAGATCCTTGAAAATCTTATCACGATCTAACAACTCTTGCTCTACTGCAGCTACCTTGGTAGTCCGATGAGTGGATTTTATACCTACGAATTGAGTATTTTTTGCTTGATATAATTACAAGTTTTCAAATATGTTATGTTCCTTTTTATTTGTTTTGTGTGTTTTGATGTTATTTTGTAGGGAGCATCATTTAGAAGGAAACAAAAATATTTGAAAGGAAACAAGATCAATTTGAAGCCTGAGTGTTGAATTTTCGAAGGCTAAGCAACAAGGGAAGGTGCAAGGCTTAAAAGGGACCAGCGCCCCTGCGCCACAAAGGCAGTAACTCAGCGCCTCTACGCTGATTCTTAGTGCCCCGGCGCTTGTGTTGGCTCTGGATGTGAATTCGGGCTTATTTTTTATCCAAAATTAGACTCTAATGCCTCATATATGCTAGGGCTTGAGTGGGGATATAAATATACTGATTTTTTTTGGCTGCTAACATGGAGAAAATACCAATGATTGATAAAAAATTGAAGACAATAATAAAATGAAGCGACACGAAGAAAATCGGGATTAAAGGCTAGAGAGAGATTGACGATTGTAACTAAGTTTTCATTCTTTTCTCTTACTTTTACTTTATGATTTTTTGAGATGTTGTTTAATTTGAGAAGAATGTTTTTCAATTATTATGAACTAAATTTTTATTAAGATTGCAACGGAACCTAATGTTTAGTTAAATTGCTCTACTCTCGTTTCTAGTTCTTGTTGATCATACATGAGTTGTTTGTCATATTTTGTGCTTAATATATGATTGTGCGGCCAACAATTAATTTGATTCCCTAGATGAAATTGAGAGATGAATTCTAGGGGTAGATCTGAATATTATAACACGCGTCTAGTTAATTCTTCTTCGGATTGAATAGCTGAATTTGTGTATAGGATAGAAATATACCTATACGCCGTGTGTAACTTTTATGAGAGTTTGAACTTAATAAATCTATTCCAACTTATTTTGCATAGGAATATAGTAATTTAATTGGAAGAGATAATTTTATCAAACTATCAGAAGAGGTTTGATAAATAACTTTGAGTTTTCAGTTAACAACTTATTTTGATCAATTAACCGGAAAGAGAGTGAAAAGATTCATACGAAGCATTAGAGGAAGTTGTAATCTTAAATTCTTTTATCTGGTAAATTCAACCCTCGAAAATTAAGTTTAGATTTAGTTTTAAATTAGTCATTTCATATTTCAATTCCAATTATTTAAATAAAATTGAATGGATAAAAAGTTAGTACTTGAAATTTATTAACAATAATTCTTCGTAGGAACGATACTCTACTTATCACTTTATTACTTGTTGATCGTGTATACTTGCACGTAAATTGTCAATATCAAATTCGGACAACACAGTCCCTGGTATATAAGATATTAAGGTCGGAGGCGGTTTTCCATACACAACTTCGAAAGGTGTTTTCCTTATAGTCGAATGCCAACTTGTGTTATAACAGTATTCTGCCCATGACAACCATTTACCTCAACTCTTGGGTTAAAAACTCGTGAAACACCTCAAATACATTTCTAAGGTGCGATTAACTACTTTGCTCTGGCCGTCGGTTTGAGGATGATAGGCGGAGCTGAAGTTGAAGCTAGTTCCATTCAAACAAAATAACTCAAGCCAGAAAGCACTTGTGAACATCGGATCCCTGTCACAGACAATTGATCTTGGTAGCCCATGATACTTGAATACATGATCAAATAAAGCTTGAGCAATATTAGAGGTTGTATAAGGATGAGTAATAGGAAAGAAATGTGCACACTTTGTGAATCGATCTACCACTACCATTATAGTTGATTTGCCTTTGGAATTTGGCAAACCATCTATGAAATCCATAGAGATATCCTCTCATACTTGAGTAAGAATTGGTAGAGGTTGAAGAAGACCGGTTGGGGAAAGTTGCTCAACCTTGTGTTGCTGACATGTATCACACCCCTTAATGAATTCCATGATTTGGTGACTCGTACCCTTCCAATAAAAATTAAATATGATTCTATGAAGATTTTTTTTGAAAACCTTCATGGAAGTTGTTGTGGAATTTGCCGATGATTTCCTTGATTAAGGGAGGTTCTTCTACAAGATATATCCTTTCCTTAAAAAATATTATGTCATCTTGATATCTTCAAGGACCCACTGCTTCCCCCTCCTCAATTAACTTCACCAAACTTTACAAAGCAGAATTTGAAATAACTTCCTCCTTAATTGTCTCGATCCAGTTGGGAATAGGATGAGAAAGTGCTGCCAATTCTCCCTTTTCTTCTCTTCTACACAATGCATCAGGTACAATATTTAATTTTCCTCTTTTGTACTCAATGATGAAGTCAAAACCCATTAGCTTATACAACCACCTTTGTTGAGCTATGGTTGAAATTTTCTGAGACCACAGGAACTGGAGACTCCTGTGATCTGTACGCATAATAAACTGGTGACCCAACAAGTAGGAATTCCATTTTTGTACTGCTAGTACCAATGCCAAGATTTCCTTCTCATATGTGGACAACAACAAATGTTTCCCCTGTAATGCTCAGCTATAGAAAACAATAGGTTGTTTTTGCATTAACATTGCTCCTACACTAGATCTAGATGCATCACACTCCACAATAATTTTTTTGAGAAATCTGGAAGAGCTAAGACAGGTGCCTTTGTCATTGCCTCCTTTAATTTCTCAAAAGTTGCCTCTGCGATTGGACTCCAAGAAAATAAATTCTTTTTCAACATTCAATTAAGAGGGGCTGCTATCTTTCCATAATCTTGAATGAAATTTCTATAGTATCCATTCAACCCAAGAAATCCACGCATTGCCTTCACTGAGCTTTGTTTTGGCCACTCCACCATGACTTCAACCTTCATAGCATGCACTGCGACCCCCGCCTTTGAGATGACGTGCCCCAAATATTTGATTTCCTTCTGTACAAACTAGCATTTTTCTCTTTTAACAAATAGCTTGTGAGACTTGAGAATTGATAAGGTGGTCTCTAGATGATAAAGGTGTTCATCCTAAGACTTGCTATAGATTAAAATATCATTAAAAAACACTAGAACAAATTTTCTCAAGTATTCCTTAAATACCTCATTCATCGAGACTTGAAAGGTGGACAATACATTAGTGAGCCTGAACGGCAGCACCAAAAATTCGTAATGGCCATGATGTGTTCTAAATGTCGTCTTTGGAATGTCTTTTGAATATACTCTAATTTGGTAGTAGCCTGATCGCAATTCGAGCTTAATAAAGAACTTGACCCCATTCAACTCATTTAGTAATTCATCAATCACTGGTATCAAGAATTTATCCTTGATAGTATTTTTGTTGGGAGACCAATTATCAACGCACATTCACCACGAACCATCATGCTTCTTCACCAAAATCACTAGCAGTGAATATGGATTATTGCTCGGACGAATTATTCCGGTTGAAAACATTTCTGCTACAAGTTTTTCAATCTCTGCCTTTTGATAATGTGGGTAACCGTATGGCTTAATACAAATAGGTCCGCTACTTGGAAGTAAGAGAATCTTGTAATCCTAGATACGATGGGGAAGCATGCCTTGAGGATTTTCAAAAATTCTTGTAAATTTCCTCAATAATTCATGAAAGAGTGGGTTATCTAATGCGCCATTTGCTTCTGGCTATAGTACCTCACATGACAAAACTTGGACCAACACTCCTCTCTTTTTCTTTCTATTTTCCTTGTACAATTCTACACACCCCACAACTTTATCATCTCGATGAGATAGACCTTGGAGGCCCAACTATGTTCCATTAAGATGAAACTTCATCACCAACTTGGAGAAGCCCCAAAGGATTTCTACTAATGTGCGCAACCCCAGGGTCCCCAACACCACATCATAACCTTCTAAAGGAATTATATATAAATCCACAAACAATGGAAAATCTTTGCAGATTTATATTTACACCAGTGCACTAACCCAAGCTTACCAACCTTTCTCCAGAAGAAACTATGACATGCAATCGTTTGTTATTATTTACCTGCAGTCCCACTCTTTTGTTATTGATTCACTCACAAAATTGTGAGTGCTACCAGAATTCACTAGCACGATTGCTCCAACTCCATCCAAGCTCCCTTTTACTCGCATGGTTTCTAGGCCACGAGCATCGGTTATGGCATGAAAGAAAAATTCTGGGACCCTCTCGTCATATCTTCCTCTTTCTTCTACTTCAATGACAATATCACTATCTTCTTCTTCCTCTTCGCATGCCTTTATCACAAAAAGTTTCTTGCAACGATGGCCTGGCCAAAAAATTTCATTGCAATTGTAACAAAGCCCCTTCTCCCTGCGCTCCTGTAATTCTGTAGGAGACATCCTGGGAATAAAAAATGAAGTTCGATTGATGGTTTCACCTTTACTCATTGTGCCACCTCCTTTGGTTTCGCAATGATAAATTTTGCGCCTCATACAGCCGAGCCAAGCCAATTGCCGTAGACAAGGTCATAGGTCGCCCTACCTGAACATCAGCTTTGATATTGTCCTTTAGCCCGCTCACAAAGCAACTTATTTGTCGACCTTGTGGTAAATTACCCACTTTTGTAAGGAGCTTCTCAAACTGTGTTTGATAGTCGGTAACTGAACCCAGTTGTTGAAGTTTCGTTAGCTCACCGAAAAAATCATAAAATTGAGTAGGACCATATCGTGAGTAGAGCCCTTCTTTAAAATCTTCCCATGACACCACACCAACTTCATGTTTAAGGAGTTGGAACCACAACTTTGCTTCACCCTCAAGATGGAAAGACGCTAGAGCCACTCGTTCCTCCCCTGACGTATCATGGAATTGGAAGAATTGTTCGGCTCGACAGATCCAACTGGCGGGGTCTTCTCCCCCATTGAAACGAGGAAAGTCAAGTTTCATGAACTTAAGAGCATAAGATAGGCTGGTGACTTGACTTTGAATGATCATAGGAACCTTCACCCTCAAGATCTCCAGTTGGATGACTTGAACGTTCGTTGAGCCCCTGGAAGAGTTCGGTTATCTTCTCAATTATTTGTTGTTGTCCCACAACAAGGGAACCCACGTTGTGCTCTAACTGCATCACTCTTTTTTTCATGCCTATGTTCTGATACCACTTTGGTACATACAAAGAGCCCTCAACAGGTTGTTTATCTGAAGTCTTTCCTATTTTGTTTACTGGAAACAAGGAACAAGAAAAATAATTTAAGTGAATTATTTCGAGGAAACCCAGACCTCAAAGGACACAAGTAGGGGTTAATAATTCTGAATGGAAGATAATTTCTTTATTGCTTACAACTTTATTTATACATCAAGACTTCAGACTTGAATGCTAGAAAATAGGAACTATTTAACAACTTATATTCAAAACTAACTACAGAAAACTTGGACTTCTAATCCCATAAAATTAGGACACTAAAACAGTCCATGATTGACTTATTCAACAAAAGACTCCTAATATAATGACCCACAACTTGCTATAGTCGTAACATCCTCCTTTTTGTTTGGCAGGAGAGATGGGAAATAAAAGGGATATATTTTCCATCGCTTGGATTGGATGAAAAATGAAAGAAAAGGAAAAACATATATGCCCAATTTATAATTCTACCCTTAAATATATTAAGTAATTTTTTTTATTACAAATCAATCCAATTAATTTGAAAAAGCTTTTAATCCCCTTGTTTTTGTTATGAATTAATTTTGGAGGAATTAATTTTGCTTTGAATGATTTGTAACTATTAATTAAAAAATGACAAAATGACATTAATAAAAAATAAGAATATAAAAAAAATTTACACATTGGTGCATTTTACTAGATAAAAAAAATTAAGATACAAAACCAAAAATAATATTTAAATTCTCTAATCATAACATTAAAAGTGGTTGACATCATCAAAAGTAAAATAGACATAGAATACTGTGCACAATAAGAATAGACAAGAGGGCATAATAGTAATTTAGCTTAAACTTTAATCAAGATTCCCTTCTTCTCTTCTACTTTCTGCCCAAAACCGGAAGGAAAAAAAATAGCATGCAGAGTAGATTAAGCTTCCTTCCCATTTTCCATTCCACTATGTTTTCCTTCCATACCAAACGAGTGAAAACTTTTCATTCATCTCTATTTTCTCTCCTCTATTTTCCATTTACCCTTCTTTCCATCTTACCAAACAAAGGATAAGAGATTGTCAAAATTCGTACTCATGACGTTAGAATTTACAACTCATCTCTTTTACGACTTAAACTACCTTTTGGGTTCAAGTGAGGATTTTTGTTATAGTTAACGATGAATTTAGACAAAAGAACCACGTTACGTTAGATTGTATAATTTAGAAGTTAAATTGATACAAAACATAGTTTAAGAGATTGATTAACATAAATAATATAATTCATCGGCTACACTAGCTAACTCCTTTTCTTTTGACTATCTGCGGGTGGTTTATGTGTAGCTATCATTCCTTGTGTTTTTTGATGAGTGGCACGACCCAAAACTAGATTAACCCAAAACCTTAAAATGTTTCATTAAATTTTGGAGTGATCTACAATTTTCTGGGAACACGAAATCTCAATCCGTCCCAAATATTGGTAGATTGATCAGTCATTTGTGCGATGTACGAGATTTATAACTTTCACCCTGTACTCGTAAATCCTTTTTCTCTGTCTCTTTTCTACCGCCCTCTAGATATTACAGAGAAAAAATAATTAAAATGGCGTTTGATCACATGTTGGAGGTACTTGCATCAGAAAAAGAATATTTGCGTTTCAAATCTTCACTCCAACAATCTATCGGGTTGGCTTTTGTCGATTCTTATATAATTGGAGGATTCTCTAATTTTTTTTATATTGTGAGACTTTTTCCACATCAACAAATTTGCTTTTATTTTAAATTTTGGAAATAAAAATTGACGAGCCCAAATTTAGACCAGGCCTGGATTTATGCCCAAACCATTAAAAGGCAGACCAAGCTTAGCTCATAGCCTCAGTCCAATCCAGAGCCTAAGAGTTCAGGAAGAGTCAACACACGTGGAAGAATAATCATTGGGATAGTCATTAATCTAAGATAGTGCTCATCCCCAATTGTAACTATCATCTCCGATAAACTAGTACATTGACCCTCACGTCACCGCCTCGGTTAGAATTCTGTGCCTATAAATTGTAAACTCTTTCCCTCCCTCCACATGGGAGCAGAGGACACACACTTCACCTTAGGCATACTCTTGTTCTCTCTCTCCCTCTCCCTCTCCCATTCTACCTTACACTCTCTCATTAATAGAGTTTTTCGGCCACTGTTGCCTCCTACAGTGGTTAGGTTCTCAAACCTAACTACTCAATCTTTATCTCTTATTATTGATTGTTTCATTAGTTACTTCACAACACACTAGCTTGATTGATTGTGCATAAAATTATTTTTGTGCATCATAAAAAATGATTACTAAATAAGATAAAGTTTGTTAAAATTGATAAATCCTTATCACACAGAAGCAAATTCTTACCCACAAAACAGAGCTTTTTGAAACAAAAGAGATTGATGGCCAGAGAGGTACAGGGCCCCCTTGTGGCCAAAGGGGT
>CM042187.1:11913179-11951106 GCA_023539305.1 Ilex asprella | reverse complement strand
TTATAATACGTTCTTCAAGTTTTAAAAATTCTTTTGCCTCCCTCTTTTTTTTTTTTGGTCAATCCTCTAACCTTTTCAAAAGTTCTTATATGTGTATATTGCAGTTCATCTATTATATTTAAAACTAATGGCCTAATGATTGACAACCAAATAGGCGATAGTTCAATCTAATAGATAAGTGCTGACGAAGGCACGCAATGTTAACTGAGTTTGATTACCAAAAAATAAAAAAAGTCAAGTTCTAGAAAGGTTGGGCCACCTACAAACTTAATTTATATTACCGACAATATAATGACTTATGGCTTACAATAAATATTTATCATATGAAACTAATTTTTTATGGTAATTTTTTCGTACTTGTTGCATTTATGTGAGAAATGAGAAAATAGTGGATGTGTAGAGTCCTCTAGAGGGCTTTCGAGATAGACGAAAGTTGTTATGGTCACGTTTTGAGAGGAACTTTGTTAAGACTTTATTTATAGTTTGATTGAATAATTGATTTATTTTAAATAATTATTATTTGAATAGTCTTGATTATTACGAAAATTCATTATTTGAAGACATGTGACCATTGAGAAAAAATATCTATTTAGAAAGATTGTGACTGTAAAAAAAAGACACGTATTTAAAAATGTCTGATTTTTAACAAAAATACACATATTGAGAGGGTTGCGACTTTTGAGAAAAGTGACCAAGAAGTTTATGAGTAGGGTCTTAGACTTCATTCACAAATATACTAGAGTTCTATATAACTCATATCTCCTCCTCCTCTTTCTTAAACCTCTCCAAGGAGATTTCTTTAGAAGTTTTTCAATATTGCTATTTGCAATTCTTCATCTCAAAGACTTTATTGGCTCATGAAAGTGATTTTTCAGGAACCGTCTAACAAACTCTACGAGTGAGGACAAATATCATTTTAAAAAAAATAATCTTACGCACCTCAAATCTCAATTTTACCTTATTTGTCAATCCGTTCAAACCCAATCTCCCAAAAAACTTCACACATGATCACCCTTGTTTATCATTTTTTATCCGAACAAAGTAGGAAGCCCAAAGCATTTTGATTCAAATTTATATGGATTTCTTATACAAAATCATAATGATACTCCATAAAAAAGTGGCTGTAGAGCCTAAACGTTTCATTATATCACCAACCTTTTTTCTAGGCAAGCATGCAGCAAGAAGAAATTGAATTTGAGTGTTATGAGGAGGGGTAGCCCTTGTAAATAAAAATTTTCACATCTAAGAACGGATAAAATTATAAAATAGTAACTTCCAAAGAGTTGGTATGTGAGTTCGAGAGGCGTGCGACTACTGTGCTAAAGTAGTTAGGTGTCTCCATGTTAAGGTACTAATAGACACTAGCGACTCCAAAATTTAATCTAAACACTTGCCGTAACACTTATTCAATGATCACATCCATTGAAAGATTGGAGTGAATTTGATCGTCCAAAATAAAATAATTCAGAGTAGCAGAACTTAGAGAGCTTTGAAAACTTTTAAGAGTTGATGATTGAGATGTGAGGTTTCCGATTGAATAAAAATAAAAAAAAACAAGCTAATTTGAGTATAGATTGGACAATAGAACAGCTACAACAGGTTGTAAAGAATGGTATATGCCACTGTTCCTCAAGATCCTTTCTTTAGACAATTGACGAATCAATTTCTACACCCAGTCTTCAAAATCATTTATCACTATAACACAAACTTTAAAGCAACCATCTCACCACCACTCTTTGCCATGCCAGTGTGTGACTGTTCTCTGTGTGTGTGTGTGTGTGTGAGAGAGAGAGAGAGAGAGAGAGCTAAATTGAGGAAAAGATGAAGATTTTGCCGGAGTGAATGGCCATAGGCCCACCAAGGCCGAGGTTCCATCAAAAAGAGCAGACTGTCACACAAGCCTTTTGGACCAGCTAAAGAAAAAGAACGACAAAAATTGTCCAAGGAATAATAGATGAACCATGTACGATGGCATCTCAGCTATATAACCTTCCACTTTTACACATAACTCTTTTACTTACAAATCTTGAATGATATGCTGTATAGAAAATTAAGGTAGGCCTACCAAATATTCGTCACATAATCCTTAATCATAGAATTAACAAGACAGGTTATTCGTCCCCGGCAAGCAAAATATTTTGAAACCGACGCACAAAATGATGGATCTAAGAGAGGCTAGTGTGGGCAATCGTCCCCCTCGAAAGGTTTAGAAATCACTTTTAGTATATTATTATTAGTTACAAATACCTCCAAATCATCCCCAAAATTTCTTACATATCTAAAAAGTCGCCCTCCCATATGCTTTGGACCCCTCGGCTAAATTCTTGAATTCGGGTCTTCATGCGTTACAAAAAAAAAAAAAAGTTGCAACAAGAATCTAATCTAACCTAATCTATCTAACATATAGGTCATTTTTTCCCCTTTCCTAAGTGTTGGTTATATGTCATCCTATCTGTTCAAGTGTTTTATTTTCTAAAGAATGCCTTGTCAAGGTGTACTTTAATAGAGCTCCTCTCTCTCTCTCTCTCTCTCCTATAAAAATTTCTGTAACACATCATTGACATGATATAACTGGGATTTTAAAATATAGTAATAGATATAAAAATGAAAAGATGAAAAAGGTACAGATTCTTTGTTAAAAGCCCAAGCTGGATGGGTAATCTGTAATCATACGTGATAAAGGCAGCTAGTAATTGCACATCTCTCCTACTCTGTCTTGGCCCCAAAGCCTCTGATTTATTTTTGTATAGGTGAGCCCTTACTGTCCACTCTTCAACATAACTTCTATATCAAGCACCCCTTTTCAAGGACAAAGAAGATTTACCACCAAGTTTTAGGACCTCCCAACAAATGTTATCAGTATCCATCATACCATCATATGAAGAAATGTTGAGAATAAGAAACTATATCGAAAAATGGATAAAAGTTGTCACCCCAACATAACGTATGTTAAGATATACGCCCAAGCGATACATCATGGGTACAAGTCTATTTTTTAAAACTAACGGTAAGACTATCACTACTTAATTTTTTCAAATCTTATTATAGATAAGGAACTTGTGCACTGAATATGACCTTTTAAGACTGGGAGAAGATTTTAGAACTCATAAACTTTCTCAATGTCTGAAAGTTTTCTACAAGTTAAAAGGGGGCTTTGGAATGTGTCACATTCACCAAACTATACTTTGGCACTATAGGTAAATATACTGACAGTTTCCAATTGAGAAGAACAGCAGTAGTTAGTTGAATCGGCCAATATACCTACTTAAGAAAATAGTTATCTTACCAAAAGAGGCCCCTCTAGGCCCTTCATCATCTTTTCATAAAATTAATTCTAAAAAGAAAAAAGTATGTTAAGAATGAGTTAAATTGGGAAATTGCGAAGGTGTTCATAAAGTAGAGATCGGATTTAGAGTGATTGATAAGTGCTCATCTGTTCGAGACAATTTTGAGCATGAGAATCAACTTCTTTATAACGAGAGTAAAATTGCTTACCACTTACCTTTCTCAAACCCCATATAAATAGAAGTCTTGTTATTAGCAACGACCTTTACCACTTGAAAATGTCTAAGAGCGGTTAGTTTTAGGCAAGGCCGGCTGAAACCATAAACAAGTGAAAATGCTTGCTCAGGGCTCAAAAAATGGGAGGCTTCAAATTATATTTTTAGTCTTTATAACATGAGTTACTTTGGCTGAACAATATTATGGAATAAGGAGCCTAAAAAGATACAAAAATCGATTCTCTCTCTCCTTTTTTTTAAATTTTACACGCTCTCACCAACTCAACTGTTACATTTGACATCACTCTCCATAATTAAGGCATATGACTTAAAGGACACACCCTCTCTCTTTATTTATTGTCAATCCAATCACTCTCAATAATTAAGGCATATCTAAAGACATTTACATAATAAAATCCTACCCCTCTCTCTCTTGTTTGATTTTAAGTTCAAAATGCATTGAAAAATAGAATAGCCATAAAGTATTTCATTGAAAAAAATAGTATAGTCATAAAATATCACATATATTTATAATAAGTTTGTAACGGCCCGCTTAGGTCCCCAAATTCTATTGAGCCGACCCTGGTTTTAGGCAGAGTAACTGTACAGTAAATTAAAGGGAAACACTCCCTAACTTTTGCATAATACCATGAGTAGGCATTTTGGTCTTTTCATCTGATTCAAATATTTGTTACAAAGAAAGCCAGTTGGGTTTCATACCTTTAAAGCTAGTTTTTGTTCATTAGCATCTCTAACAGGGGAAAGAGAAAGCATCATTAAAAGCACAAAGCCAAAGAAGAGAGAATATAACAGAGAATCACCAGGAATACAAGAAGGGTTCTGTGGAGGCATCAATGGAAACACAGATGCAGATACCGGAGCAGCAACAATCACAGATGCTGCGCATGAAGAAATCAGGAATTATTAGTTTCAGTGACAGCCCAATGAATGACGACAAGGAGGAGGAGATGACAAAGTCAGCTCTTTCTGTGTTTCGGGCTAAGGAAGAAGAGATCGAGAGGAAGAAGATGGAAGTCAGGGACAAGGTTCATGCTAAGTTGGGCCGCGTGGAAGAAGAAACCAAGAAGTTGGCTGAGATTCGCGAGGTAAAGTTGAACAATAGATGTGTTGTGTGTAAGTTCAATAAATGTTGGAATGACACGATCCACAGGTTAAAAACACAACATGGCTTTTGACAGCCTTAACCATCAGTACAAATTGGAAGTTCTTTCTTTTCTATAATCACTCGACAAACTATCAGATCATTAATGTTGGAACAATGAAAGATCACTTTTGGGTATGTCTTGCTTTAACATACACAACAATTGCACATAATAAGATTGAATATAAAATTGTTCATTATGTGTATATATAATTTACACTTCTTATTGTGTGTGATTGAATTTTATTAGGAGCTTGAAGCTCTTGCAGATCCAATGAGGAAGGAAGTTTCACTTGTACGAAAGAAGATCGATGTGGTCAATCGAGAGTTAAAGCCATTGGGACAGACCTGCCAGAAGAAGGTGAAACAGTATTAAAACTTTGGTGAACTTAACTTCACTTGTAAGAAATTTGTTTGATCCTGATGTGTGTTTTCTTGAATAGGAAAAGGAATACAAAGAAGCCCTTGAAGCTTTGAATGAGAAGAACAAGGAAAAAACTCAACTGCTAACCAGATTGATGGAGGTAACTTTTGTGATCTTTTGGTCCAACTTAAAACTCAGCCACCATACATATATGTATATGTGTGTGTGTGTGTGTGTGATTCCAGTTTTGCTTATGTTGTTCTTAATATGTATGGTTAATTGGCCAGTTGGTGAGCGAAAGTGAGAAAGTACGGATGAAGAAGCTGGAGGAGCTGAGCAAGAACATAGATTCCCTTGTCTAAAATGATACCATTTGTCTTAGGCATTGTTATTAGTATCTTTCTCTTGAATTGTGTTAAAGTTTGTGGTTTACATTTGTGTAATTAACTATATACCTTTGGCGTAGTAATGTTGTTACTTATGACCTGGACGTCACCGGATAAAGTGCCGGGAATAGTGCACATAACGTATGATCTTTCCAAACCTTGCAGAGACGGACGCCTCGTGCACTGCGTTTTTTTCTTTTATTGTTATTATTTTTCTTTCGAATTTGTGTATGTCAGTGGCTTTTCATGGAGGTTCTATGGTTTAGAAATGATGGGGCCTCCAACCAGGATTGTTGGTTAACACTGTTGTAATTCTAATATTCAATTGGAAGATATCCTTCTTAACATCACAATTCTCTTGCTTTCTAGTTGTATCAGCATCAAAACCACCAACTTGAATCTTAAAATTGAGAGGCCACCTGCATATGATAAGATCAGTTAAAGGTTTCATATATTCTTCTGCTTACTCTTTTGTTTTTCCGGGTGACTTAATTTATTGACCTAATTTGTTAATCTAATAACTCGACCATTAGATTGACTGTAAGTCTCAGTATTCGTTAGGGTCGGCTACCAATTCAATATTTGTGATGGATTAAGTCAATAAAAAGGATCGTTGGATGAGTGGGTCCTATCAATTTTTTTTAAATGGGACCCACTGATCCCTCTCATTTGGAATGTAAATTTGAGTTATAAATTTGGGTTACATAGCATTGTTCATAACAAAAACTATGGGTTTTGGGAAATTGGATGGGTATTTATTTTTTTGCTTTTCTTTTAGAGAACGGTTTGCAGTCTTATTTAGGACAATGGCTTTCGTTGTTTTTAGCTTCGTCTGTGAACCTAGACTTTAGAGTGAAATTGCTTAATCTTCACATGATCTATGCTCTTTCTATTTGATTTTTGTAATTTGTTTATAATCTCGTGCGTAACATTAAAGATATATAAGGACGGTGAATTAAGTCATGGAAAAATACAAAACTTATTATGTATGTTACCTCTAATACCAACTCTGAAATAAACAGACATCCTTATTGACAAGACCCTTCAACAACAGGATGAAAGAATTTACAAACAGATGAAGCATTCCATGTTATTTATTATTAGCTTTGAGGGAATAGTATGGTTAATGTACCATTTATTGTTCATTTTCAAGGATTATTGATTAATAGTAGAATAAATGCATAAGGTCTTTATGCAGTTGCTTTCTATTCTGCGACATATGACTTTGTCATATAAAAAGCCGTTTCATTCCCCTCTGATCTGATCGAGAAGAATGATTCAACCTACTTGACATCAAGAATTTTGAAACTTTCCGAATCCAGCATTTTAAGAAGTCTCACCCATGGGAGTGAGTTTTTTGTCACCGCGTAATTTGTTAGCTTTCAAAAGTCTTTTGACTACATATAGATGCTCGTAGAAAGGCTAATTCCGGCTTGACAAGGAATATCAATTGAAGAAATGACACTTGGTTTACCAATGCCCGTATCTGTATCCGATGACCTATCACTTTGTTTTATGGCATATATTCCTTAGCTTGCATGCCGATATAAAAAAAAGAAAAATCTAAAGGCAAAACCTCCCAATACCTGAAATTATCTTGGGGAAAAATATTACGTTTCATCGGTAAATATATTTTGCCGTTGAGTCCCTTACTTTCGTGGTAATTTTAAAATTGTATTGGAGAAGTTACTGAAGGAGAAAGATTTTAAAGGCATAGAGAAAACAAATGATTGGTTTCCCCCTGTAAATTTCCTTGTAGATTGATTTATAAGCCAAATGAGATACCACATTCCATTGATAATAATCACCAAGGACACAATCATTTTCCTTACATTCGCAAATTGCAATACAACTCATCCACTTTAGGTTTTGTCCCCCCTCCGACATGTCGCTTCCACCAACTTTGCTGAAACTTTCAGCTAAACATGAATTCACAATATACACAAATGTCAGATATTTAAGTTCAGAATTAGTCTCTTCAAGACGAGGTGAAGTTGTCTACACTGACTCATCTCAAATCCTACAATATCTGAATTTTTTGTATATTAGATATTATTTACTTTCACTTACAAATATGAGTAAAAAACTCACAACCTCCTTATTACAATCTCTCATTTCAAGAAAACCAATGGTAGTAATAACTACCAAGGAACTCATTAGGCATAATTGTATAATTTCAATGATTCAATTTTAAACCATACAAACTCATACATTCGAGAGGCCTGAACAGGTGTCTGGGTAGAACTCGTGTTATGGCATTTATTGAAGTCCTCCTCCTTTAGTCTCTCATTCTTGAAAAAAAATCAAGGGAACTGGAAGAAGTTAAAAGTGAAAAATCATTTGTTTCCTGTTGTCTAGTATAGGAAAAAATAAAATAATATATAACCCAAATTTATAACTTAAATTTGTATCTCAAATGAACGGGGATTAGTGGATGAGTGGATCCCATCAAGTTTATAATTGGGACCCACTTATTCAACCATCCTTATTAATTTGAGATGCACATTTGATATACAAATTTAAAATATATAGCATTACTCAAAAAAGGGCTTCACGTTGTTTTAGTAGTTCTTCTGCTTGTATGATAAATTCTACCATTTTGATTTCAACCACATATTGCAAAAATGGGTATTTTCCTGCCTTTTTATTTAAAGCTAAGTAGTCAACTTCTGTATGCTGCATGAAGTAAGAAGAAAAAGAAACCTCTTAGCACCCACCGTCGCCATAAATCACCTCCAACCCCACTCATTAACACCCACCATCGCCATAAATTACCACCACCCATTGCTGCCACCACTCGCTGCCAACCACCACCACCCACGGCAAAAAAAAAAAAAAGAGACGTTCCCGTCTCGACTCACCACCCACTAACACCCACCACCCATCACCACCACCTATTACCACAACTCGCACCCACTAATACCCACCACCCATTGCCATCACCATCACCATCACCACCCATCGCCGCCACCACCACCCACCATGGTCATCAATAACCACCAATCACCCCCTGCCACCCACTGTCACCTGCCAACCACCACCACCCACCATCGTCACTACCCACCACGCATCACTACCCACCATCACCATCACCATCTCCATCACCATCACCATCAACAATCTCCACTCCTTGCCGTCCACCAACCACCACTCGTCAACCACTATCACCTGCCAACCACCACCCACCATCGCCATAAACCACCACGACCCACGATCGCCGCCAACCATCATCACTCACCACCCAAAATAGTGAATAACTAGCTCACCACAGCCAACAACCATCACTATCATCACTGCCACTACCACCACAACTACCACCACCGTCACCGTCACAGTCGTCTACCACCACCACTCGTTGTTGTCCACCAACCATCACCCACCACCACTTGTTGCTGTCCACCAACCATCACCCACCACCACCTACCATCCTAAACAATGAAAAACTAGTCCACCACCATCTACCATTGTCGTCAACCACCACTGCGGTCCAACCACCACCACCACTACCCGCCACCCCACCCACACCCAACACCATTCATCCCTAATCATCATCCATCATCGTTGTCAATCACCGCCTCTCACTACCGTCGCCAAACAACACCACTCACCACCCAAAATAATGAAAAACTAGCCTATCACACCCCCACCCTGGATCACATAGGGTGGGCGACGGACCGGCCACTAAGGCCTTAATCAAATAACCATGTGCATAATAAATGCAAAATACAGCGGAAGACAAATAATAAAGTGATCAAATCCATCAACCTAATAACTACCAGAGGAATAAACTAAACATCATCAACATCATTATTAAACTCATGTAAAATAATAATTCACCATAAGGCTCACTACTCTAAATAAAAGCAACATTATTCCAAAAATAATTGAATATTTGTCTTAAAACTATAAAAGACATTTATTTATGAAAACCTACAATAAAAGAAATCTTCAAGTCCTCTAATCTCATGTATATATGCAGACTTACTCCTCACCTTGATCATTTCCTGAAAAATGTTATATGCTTGGGTAAGTACAATGGCCCGTGAATAGCAATCACCTCTAATGAGGTTTGAAAATAAATCCCACAGTTTATATATAAAAATAAACTTTAATGCACACATAAGTACAAAAAATTGTACCACAACCCCTTCTACATAATCATTTTGTTTAAATGATCACAAATAATTTTATAAATGAATAGATATTTATAATCCAAAACACTCGCACACACATTTAGTCCAAAATACATTTGTCAAATCATGTTTGCTACCACTAGCCTAGTATCTGGCCCAGTCTTTTATCATCACTAGTCTAATGACTAGCCCCGTCTCTTGTTAACACTAACCTGGTAACTGGGTCAGTCGCTTGTTACCACTCAGACCTGGTAACCTCAGTCTCAATCGCTTGTTACCACTCAAACCTGGTAACCCCAGTCCCCGTCGTTTGTTACCACTTAGACCTAGTAACCCCAGTTCCAGTCTCATAAACACGATTTTCACACATACCAAAATTATAGTTTTAATCCCAACGCACACAAAATTTCTCTTTCATCACCAAAATAATGATATAAAATTATCTCACAAGTTTTCCAAAATTCATATGTATAACAGTTCACAATTTTAAAATATTCAATTGCTACCCCAAACATCAACACATATATCATATATATGAAAAATCTACACGCACGCACCCACACATTTAATATAGAAAATCCTCCCAAAAGAAGTAGTAAACTACTCACCTTGATTCCCAAAATCCAATTCAAATCACTTTTTCTCAACCTCAATGCAATCACCACTAAATCCAAAATAGCATATAACAATCAATCCCTATTCCTAACTTTATCGTTTTACGATTCTATATTTAATTTTTATACTTCTTACCCATTGATATATACTTAATATGTCTTTTACATATAAATATCCTTTCTAATACGAGGTAATAGGGTATGAAAGTATTTTGGGTTGTTTATAAAAAGTTTTAAAAGTTTTTGGGGGTCAAATCATAATTTTTGAAACTTTTGGGGTCAAAGTGTAATTTATTTAAAAAAGAATTTTCTGTTTTCGTCACTGCCATAAATTTTTCAGAATAGTATTTAAGGTTCTAGAGACCCACTTTTCAAGAATACAACTTCAATTCGATTTATTAGAGTAACCAATGATTTTTAAACATTTAATCAAAACTTTTAGGGGGCGTTTCACCTATTCTAGACCTATTAATTCACATACAATGTCAGTTCTAAAGGTTTTAATAAATCTATTGATTTCTACGAATGCCAGAAGAATTGGAAAAAAAAAAAGAAAAAAATCCTATCTACAATATTATTCATCAAAAGTTGCCAAGCCCTAAGGCTTACAACAATATAAATAGTACTAAAACCCTAAAAACAATTAGAAAATAACAAAATGTAGCCTAAGTATCACAAATTACATAATTAGGTCATGATTACAGATTTTGTCAAAAAAGAAAAGTTTCAAACTAATCATATGACTAAAAATTACTAATCACCAAGATTAAGGCAGAACTATTGTTATATATATTAGTCCTTATTTTTTAAATTTTGTCAATCTAGTTTCCTAAGTTTGAACTTGGGTCACTTTAGTTTAACAAAAAATAGTGATTTATTTTGACTAACGGAGAAGTTCACTTGTATCTCACGTGACTATACTTAAGGGGTCATTTGGGTCCCACAAGTTTACATTGTGTGATCCAACACATGCACCTATTGGAGCGACTCCATTTGCCTATTGTTGCCTTCTTTTTGTTTCATTTTCATATGATGCAAAATGTATTATAAATAAGGTGATATCAGTATCCCAATTATTAAGTTAATACACACACGAAATTGTCATTTAGGTCCTTAATGTTTATAATTTGGGTCCCATTAGCCCCTTGCATTTTCAAATATTGGCCTTCAACTGTTGTTATGTGAAAGACACATTAGCATCTCCATTCGACAATTAAAACCATCATTTTTTATTAGACTAAAGTGACACAAAAAAAATTTAAAAATTATTAGAGCAGAGATAGGCCAAGCTTTTTGACGACCCACTAGAGAGTCACCAAGCTAGAGATAAACTACCTGTTTAAGAGTAGAGTAGAGATAGACGAAACTTTTTGACGACCCGCGAGAGAGCCGCTAAGATAGAGATAGCCTACCTACTTAAGAGCAAAGCAAAGGCCAAGCTTTTGGCGACCCGCGAGAGAGCCGCTCAACTGGACATATAGGCTGCCTACTTGAGAGTAGTGTAGAGGCAGGTCAAGCTTTTGGCGATCTACGAGATGATTCACCTCACCTGGGCCTGTTGATTTCCTCAGCATTCATATATTTTTGAGTTTTTGCTAATAGTTTTGACATGATCTTTGGTGGTCGCTTCATCAATGAAAAGAGAAAACTCGATGAGCGGAGGTCTCCCAAAAAGGCGATCATGGTGATTTTGTCATTAGACTCCTCGATATGGAGGTCCTTCTCGTTAAAACGAGCGAGGTAACGCCTCAGTCTCTCATCTCGATCCTGTTTTACGTTGATCAGATGGATAACAGGTTTTTGTTGGCGACGTCCACCAATGAATTATGCCACAAAGGATCTGTTCAGTTCGACAAAGGTGCCTATGGAGGCCGGTGTGAGTTTGGCGAACCATTGTCACGCTGATCCCTTCAAGGTAGTTGGAAATGCGCTACACATGATTTCGTCAGGGACGTAGTGCAGCTGCATTAAGGTTTTGTAGGTTTTGAGGTGATCAAGTGGGTCTTTCGTACCATCAAAGATTTTGACGGATGGCATTTTGAACTTTTGGGGAAGTAGATAGTTCATCACGTCAGGGACGAAGGGTGTGTCAGTTTGCTTTACAAGTTACTTCACAGTTTCTAGTCCTTGTGTCTTCATGGTATTGAAGACACGCCCAGTTGATTCTGCACCTCTTTTGTTTTTTTGTCCCAATGATTGGGGGCTCCTTTGAAATTGACCTAGAAATGACTCTCGTACTCCACACTTTGTTTTTTTCCCTTTTCCTCTTAGAAATGAGGGTTTCCAGCATGGAAAAGGGGAGCACGAGGAGGAGGCGGAGTTACAGGATCTGTCTCTCTACGGGTTGTGCTCCTCCTTGTTGTCTAGCAAGCATCAGTTACAGGATCTACTGATTCTGACTTACGAGCTGTTGCAATGTCTCCAGCATTTGTTGTGTATTTGGAACATGATTGGCTGGTAGAGAGACAACCTCCTCCTTTCGTGGTGGATTATCTTCAAGCTGATTCATGGATTTGGTGATGATCGCCATAGGTACAACAAGAAAAATGATTAGGTGAAAATTTTGTCGCTCTCATAAACAGTGTCAAACTGATGATGCACAAATTGGTTTGCACACCACTTGTCAAGTAAGCAGTATAAAATGTAATAAAAAATAAGTAGAGAGATAGAAAACGAGATTTATGGTGGTTCGGTCAATGTGACTTACGTCCACTTTGAATGGCAAAAGTCGTCAGGTATTTTATTAACTCAAATGTATAGATAGAGCCAAGAGTTACAAGCTTTGAGAGGGTGAGGAGAAGGTTATGCTCGAATAAGTGTGTTGCCCCCAAGTGTTGGAGGAGCTTACATTTTATAGTCACCTCATAATGAATATTAATTAAATAGCAAATCAAGCAATCATAATGGGTTGGAGGCCGTTTAATAGTCATAACAGATTGGGGCGACTTTAATAGTAATTAAATATCTTGACGACCTCTCATCTCCTCAAAAGGCAAGAAAGTTATGATACTCTTCAAAGGACTTGGCCAAAGGATGAAGGAAGGTTGACTCTTTCTAGGCGGCGAGGGGAAGACTCTTGGATGACTATTACTCTAAGGTGACTAGGAGGAGACTCTTGGATGACATTCCATGCTCCTTTCTGATGTAGTAGCTCCTTCAGCCTGATGAGCTTGACTGTGTTAACCACATTAGGTTGGATTTGCTGGACCTCTGGGAGTTAGCCAATAAACTTGGACCGGACTTTATAACATGAGTTGGGCCCTCGGGCTTGGCCCATCAATGTATATATAAAAAATGTTCAAATTGCTGATGGCTTTCATCCTTTAAGCCCTCAAAAGCTGAAATCTTGAGCTAGAGTATTTTAATTTCCTTTCTATTCTAATATATTCAATTCAACTCAACTCACATGTTTTCAACAAATAAATGTTGTGTTTCATGATAGTTCTGTAACATAGCTCATTCTTTTTTTTTAGGCAAGTAACAGAGTTCACTCTTTATTAGCATAGGAATGTGAAAAACATATAATAGTATAATTCAACGAGGGAGTGTTACTTTTAAGGAAAACATATAATACACAATCGACCAAGTGTTAACACACATATGAGAATTTAGAATATGGTTATTTTTTGCTTTTCACCTATAATAAAAATCCTCTCCATAAAAATAACTTTTTAATCTTCATATAATTGATGATGAACAAAATAGACTTATGCACTATCGACATTCAAGTGAATGATTCAAGGGAATTAGTGAGACAATTAATAAAGCAATCAATGACAAAATGGTAAATATTGGGTCAACACATGGATATATAGTAGTTCGGTTAGGGTGACCTATTCCACTCCGAAAGCAGCAACGGTGGTCAAAGAACCTTTATTAATGAAAAAAAGTAAGAGAGAGAGCTCCGAGAAAGGTTTGGTCGCCACGAGAGTAATAACTATGTGAGGGGTGTGTAAAGAGGTGCAAAGATGCCCCTCTCAATGGAGAGACCTTACAATTTATAGGCATGAAGCCCTTTGCTGAGGCAATGACATGAAGGTAAAGACACTCATTTCTTGGGGAGGATAGCTACAAAAAGGTAAGTACAATTAAAGGAGACCTTGATCTTCGAGATTGGGTATCCCGATGATTACTTCTTACGTGCTCTAATCTTCTTGAATTCTTTGGACCCTGGGTTGGTTCGAATTGACTAACCAGGCTTAACCTGTCTTTTACCTGATTTGATCTTACTTGATTTATTGGGTCTAGCCCAGATAGATATGGGCTCATCATTTTTCCCCTTGCTCCAAGCCTCCGATTACTTGCGAGAGAAGGAGGTTAAGGGCATGAGTGTCTTCTTCTCTTGGACGAGTAGAAGTTTTCTTGTTCATCAACATTGGGCATTTTCTGTATTTGACTGCATTTCTTTCGCTCGGTCTTTCATCAATCTTGAAAAAAACTCGTTAATAAAGCTTATATAAAGAAACCGTTGAACTCCTCCACTCCATTCTCTTCTTCTATTTTCTCTCTAGAAGTTTCTCCTTGAGACTAGGGTTTAAAGTTCTTTTCCTCAAAAGAGATTAAGAAAATGAAGACCAGGAGCTTGGAGGTGATAGGGGGAAGACTCCAGTAGGTATACACAGATTCGGGTTGCCTAAGTAGATAGAAGGCATGGAACTAGTGATTCCCTTGTGATCTTGTCTTCCTAATATAGAAGGATTAGCACACGTATCAGGGTTTCTGGACCAAGGGGCTTAGCAGATGCTAGGGGTCAAGCTTTGGCGAAGCCATGGGCAACGCTAGGCAAAGCCCTATGCCATGCCTTGGTAAAGCCATAAAAGCCATGACGTTGCCAAGCGAAGTCGTGGGCAGCGCCTGTCCTAGGAACGGTGGTTAGCGAGGAGTTAGGCGACGTTGGAGGCGGTGCCGGCGCCGATAGGTCAGACTTTGACTACCGCTGAGATCCAAGAGGTCGGTTCTCGAGGTCCAGAGGGCATCATCGACACAACAATAGAGGGCTTTTCTTTGGTATGCCCTTTACTCATCTTTGATTTTGTACCCACTTCTTTCCCACATGTCCTACTTATTTGTAGGTGGCTGTTATTTTTCCTTATTTGTTCTCAAGCACGATGAAGCTTAGAGAGACAATCAACAGTCAGACGACATAGAGGTAGGCATGAAGGACTGCTGAGGAGCAATTGGAGCTCGAGAGGTTGGCGCGAAAGGCTGTCGAGGAGTAGTTGAGGCTAACACACGAGAGAGCTGCCATACTTAAGACCAAGAATTCTAGAGTCTCGTGAGAGGGCCACCCACTTGGAAGCTAACAGAGAGGTTGTCTGTGCGAGAGCATAGACAAAGCTACTAGGCTTACTTCGAGGGTCGTTAAAGCAGAGGTTGACCTTTGAGCAACTCTTAAGAGAGCTACCAGGCCAGGGGCTTACTTCATTGAGATGGAGAATAAGAGAGATGTTGCTGAAAGGGTCGTGGTAGACATCTTTATCGATGGCTATGAGGAGCTTAAAGGGAAGGTCTCAGGAACTTTTTTTGCCTATGATTTTTCTAACAGCGAGTGATATCAGGAGTATGATATTTTTATCTACTTTGTTTTTTTTTGCTAGGCATGTTCTATCTTTTGTAAATAGTTTATGAACTTTTATGGAATGAGATACAATTTTTTGGAAAAAGGCAAAGTCTTGTGACATTTTATTTCATAATTTGAAGTAAATAACAATAAAGATTGACCAAAACAACAATAAATAATTTAAATAGTGACTACTAACTTGTACACCCATTATCCTGCCACTAGCTTCTGGTAATATTTCTTTAGGTGTTCTGCATTCTATGGTTGGGCTAGAACTTTCCCCTCGGAATTCTAAATTCTGAAGGTGCCTGATCTTACTATTTTTTTGACTATGTAGGTCCTTCCTAGTTAGGTCCTAGCTTCCCTTCCCGAAAGTCTTTGGTGGATAGCATGACTTTTTTTAGGACTAGGTCCTCGAGCAAGAAGGAACGAGGCTTCACGCTCTAGTTGTAGTACTTGGTCATGCGATGCTTGTACTCTGCATTCTTGAGCATGACTATCTCCCTCTCCTCCTCTACCAAGTCGAGGTTAATGTGAAAACCTTCTTCATTAGTGGTAGGGACATGGTGTTGGACCCTAAGGAAGTGTACCTCAATCTGAACGAGTATGATTACCTTTGTCCCATATGCTAGGAAAAAAGTGGTCTCACCCATGGAATTTCTTAGTGTCATCCGAGAAGCCCATATCACTCTTAGGAGTTCGTCCACCCACTTACCCTTCGCGTTCTCCAGTCTGGCTTTCCGGTTACAGAGGATGGTCCTAACGGTGACCTTCGCCTGTGGATGAGATGGTCTGGAGTGGGGTTGTTTGATTTGTAGATCAACACACAAGCTATTGAGGAGTCTGTTGTCAAACTGCTTAGCGTTGTCGCTTACAATTGCATGGGGTATCCCAAAACGGCAAACTATACTCCTCTAAATGAAGTCTTTCACATTCTGGTCTGTTATCCTTACCAAGGCTTTGACTTCTGCCCACTTGGTGAACTAGTCGATCACTATCACTACAAATTTGCACTGGCCTCGACTCATGGGTAAGGGACCCAAGATGTCGATCCTCTACATGGAGAAGGGCTAGGGGCTCTGAATGGTGGTGAGCTCTTCTGGTGGCAGTCTGGGTATAGTTGCGAAGTGCTAACACTTATCGCATCTTCTAATGAACTCACATGTGTCTTTGATCATGTTAGGCCAGTAATAGCCTTGCCTCATTGCTTTGCAAGTCAGTACACGCCCTCTTGAGTGATTTTCACATATCCGCTCATGGATTTCCCTCATGATATAATCGGTCTCTTTAGGGGTAAGACAGAAGAGAAATGGTAGTAAATAACTCTTCTTATAACGGGTGTTTTTCACGATGACATACTTGAACGCTCTCATTCTCAACTTTTTGGCTTCCATTAGGTTGTTTGGGAGAGCGCCCTCCTCCAGGTAGGCTCGGATAGGTGTCATCCAGTTGGCTTCTGAGGATGCACAATTAACATTATTCTCTTCTGCCTCGAGTTTACTTGGCTTATATTGGTGGTCTGTCAGTGTCGAGCCCATTAATATGTTGGCAAATGTGAACTTGGCGAGGGCATCTGCCATGACATTCTCTTCTCTGGGCACGTGGTGGATTTGGAAGTGGTTAAACTTATTCAATAAGGCTCAGACCACTAACAGGTTTTCTTGCATCTTTTTCTCATTCTCTTCAAAGTCTCCCTTTACCTAATTGACTATTAGTTGTGAGTCGCTGTAAGCCATCAAGCAAAAGGCCTCCATCTCTATTGCAAGTTTCAGGCCTAATAAGAGAGACTCGTACTCTGCTTGGTTGTTTGATGTTTCAAAGTGGAGGGAGACAACGAACTTAAGTGGAGTACCATGGGGGTTAATCAGCACTAGTCCTGTGTCAGCACCCTCACTGGTGAGGATCCATTTATGTACAATATCCAACATGGTACGGTAGATGGTGGTGTGGGTAGCAAGGGCATAGAGGGCTCCGTTAGAGTAGGCACAAGAGTGATAAAGGCTTCTGGCCTTAGGGTTAGGAATTCGAGTGCCCGAAGGGTTGTCTCCAAGGCGTCAGGCTTCTTAGAGATTTTGACTGGGCATGCTTCACGATGAGTGGAGGTGGTATGTACTGAGCAGGTGAGTGTTGGGGTGCATGGTACCTCTTCCTGGGGTTTTGTGGTGGTGTAGACTGGGCCACGAAGTCCGCAATTAGTTGCGTTTTTATGGCTGCCCTCAGCTAGTACTGCACGTCAAGCTCACTCAACTCGACAGCTTATTTTGAGTAGTTGTCCGGATACATCAAGATTTTCGAGCATTCTCTTGAGTGGCAATTTGTAATAACCATGATGGTATGACTCTAACAGTCGTGACGTATGTGCTTGGCAGCGGTGACAAGTGTGAAAGCTAACTTCTCAAGCTCTGATTATCTTATTTTCGCCCCTCGATATGCTCGGCTCACATAGTATATGGGATTTTGGATATCTCAGTCCTCCCTGACGAGGATAGAGCTTATGGTAGTGGACGAGGTAGAAAGGTAAACATATAGGGTTTCTCTTGGAATGGCATAGAAAAGTAAGGAACTGTAACGAGGTAGGCCTTCAACTTCTGGAAGGCCTCTTCTACATCTGGTCCCCATTGAAAGTATTTGTGGAGGATTTTGAAGAAAGGCAGACACTTATCTGTAAACTTTGAGATGAACCTACTGAGGGCTGCTATCCTCCCGTTAAGGTCCTGGACCTCCTTCATAGTGGTTGGGGACTTCATCTCCAAGATGATTCTGATCTTGTCTGGGTTAGCCTTAATGCCCCTTTTATTGATCATGAAGCCTAAGAATTTTTCTGAACTACCGCTAAAGGCGTACTTTTCAATATTTAGCTTCATCATATACGCTCTCAGTATATCAAAAGTCTCCTGAAGGTGTGTCACGTGATCTGTCGCGACCATACTTTTTACCAGCATGTCGTTCACATAGACTTCCATGATTTTTTTGATCTGAGCCTCAAACATTTTGTTAACGAGGCATTGGTATGTGGCTCTGACATTCTTGAGTCCAAAAGGCATCACCCTGTAATAATAAGTGCCTTTTGGGGTGATGAAGAAGGTTTTCTCCTAGTTTGGAGGAAACATGCTAATCTGGTTATATCCAAAGTAACATCTATAAAGCTTAGGAGCTCATATCCTGCAGTGGCATCAATAAGGAAGTCGTTGCGTGGGAGTGGATAACTATCTTTGGGACAAGCTTTATTGAGCTCCGTGAATGCTACGTAAAGGCGCCATTTCCTACTGACTTTCATTACCATCACTATGTTTGACAGCCAATCTGGGTAGGCTACCTCCTTTACAGACCTATTCGCTAGTAGCTTCTCCAGTTCTTTCTCCATGGCTTGGCTTCTTTTGACGCTTATATTCTTTAGCTTTTGGCGGACTAGTTTGTACCTGGGGTCTACATTGACTTGTTGGGTGGCCATTTCAGGGTTGATGCCTTCCAAATCTTCGTGGGACCAGACATTCATATTTTTCTTGACGAAGTCCATCAAATGAGATACTTGCTCCCGGGAAAGAGAGGAGCCTATACAAACTCTTCTTTCTGAAAGGCCTTTGTCCAACTCTACCGTTTGAAGTTCTTCTACCGACTCCCATTTCTCTACAGTGTTGTCATCCTGAGGGTCTGGTACTTCAACTTGGAGGGTCTCTTGTAGCCTCTTGGCTCTCATAGTAGCTACATAGCATTCCCGGGCAGAGACCTAGTCTCCTCTGATTTCTTTGATCCTACTGGTGGTTGGGAAATGTAGGAGCAGGTGGTAGGTGGATGGCACCGCCCTTTAGGTGTTGAGAGCAGAGAGTCCAAGAATAATATTATACACAGAAGGATAGTCCAGTATAATGAAGTTCACCATGATGGTGGAACTTCTTTGTGTTGTCCCTACTATGACTAATAGGGTGATGGAACCCAAGGGGTAAAACCTTCTCCCCTGAGAAACCAACAAGGGGAGTCTTGACGAGTTGCAATCTTTCCCTGCCGAGGTGGAGGCTATTAAAAGTTGGCGTGAACAGGATATCGACTGAGCTATCACTATTAACCAGAATTCTCTTAACCTGGTAATTGGCTACCATCATGGTCAAGACTAGAGGATCATCGCGAGGAGCTTAGATTCCCTCAAGGTCCCTATCTGAGAAGGTGATGATCTCCTCTCCCCCGTGCTGGGGTGCTTTCGTCGGACAAAAGTCGTGTGACTCGGCCTGCCTGGCTTTCTTAGTGTATATTTTTTGGGTAAAGTTGGAGTCACCTCCTATTCCTAACCCTCTAGAGGTCGTCTAGATCTCTCTGAGGGGTTGCTGGCATTCTCGATCCTCTTGATTCCTACCAGGGGTGGGGCCTGTCCCCGACCAGTAGCATACTGTCATAACTGACCACGCTGAATAAACTCCTCGATCTACCTCTTTAATTTGAAGCAGTCGTTAGTGTCATGGTCATGGTCACGGTGAAAGCGACAATATTTACTTGGATTCCTGCGATTTGGGGTAGACTTCATCTTCCCTGGCCAGCAAAGCGTGGGGTCGTCCTGTATTTAGAATAGGATGTGCTCCACCGAGGCATTGAGAGGTGTGAATGCTTGTTGTTCTCTCTGGGGTACGGGACCAAGGTGGTCCTTGACAAAGACTATTTTTGCCCTCTTTCTCTTATTCTCTGCCTCCCGCATATCCTCACTGGTATCCTTCCTTTTTCTCTCCTCATTGGGATGACTCACCTCGTCGGGCTTTAGTGATGTCCTCGGCATTCATGTATTTATGTGCCCTTGACAGCAGTTCAGACATGTTGGAGAGCGACTTCTTCGGGAAAGAAAACATAAAATGTGAGACCCAATCATGCATTTCATACATATTATTATAATTATGTGAACTAATTGTAATTATGTGAAATTATTTATTTGATGAAATTTTGTGTATGAAAATAGTCTTGGGTTGATTGTGAAATCATTTAAGAACTTGGAGGGAGGTAAGTGAAATTAATTAAGTTAGGTGAGCCTCTTGATATGTGTCAAGACACAAGGTGGGGGGGTTCACTTTTAAATATTCAATGCATTTGTGTGAGTGTGTCGTGTGTGTGTGTGTGTGAGTGTACTTCATAATATAGAAGTGTGTGTGTGTTTAATTCATAAAACCAACATGTGTGTGTGTTCTTGTTGGCTAAAAATTGAGAGTGAGGAGAGCAAAAGAGAAAAGGAAAAAAAATACGGGTGTGTTCCTTTGAGCCGAGACCAAGGAGAAAGAGAGACAAAAAATAAGGTATGTGGAATTAAGTTTAAGCATGAGTTGTGATTAATTTTAGTATATACATATTTATATATATATATATATATATATATGGTCTGTTTTAGCATATTTTTATGTAATTTTATGGACTGTTTTAGTGAACTTCAAAACAGATTTTATTAAGGGTGTTAAACATAAATTAGTGGATTATTTTATGTTAAATTAATGGGTTGTTTTATTTTAAGTTCAAAACATATTTTTGTAAGTTTAAATTAAGAGTATTAAACTTAATTTGAGGGCTGCTAAGTAAGGTTCTAAATAGGTATTAAACTAGGTGTGAGAAAAATGTGAAAATGCACATAGAGATGCTTGGAAATGCTTTAGGTAGGCTGTGTTGGAATTAAAATTTTTGGATGTGAAACGGAGAAGTTAAAAGGTCCAATAAGAGGCTGAAATTGCATGATTAAATGTGTGAGTGAGATTAAGTATGACGGTTTTAAATAAAAAGTGGAATAAAAATTGAAAATGGGTGTCGGTAACGCCAAAAATCTTATTTCTGAATATTATTATAACGTGTATGAATTTTAATCCAAATGAACCAAAAGTTTGCATGCTGTATTTTTAAATGATGCTTGATGCGATAATATAAATTTTAAATGCAAATGAATATAATATCCGATGCGAAAATTACGAAGTGCTGGAAATGTGATTTTTAGGATTCAACGTCAAAATGTGTGAAAATGGACCCCTGGTCAATGTGTTTGACCTAATTAATCCTAAATGTGATTGATGTGAGTAATTATGAAGATTTGGTGAGGAAATATGATCCCTAAATCTAAAGTACCAGTATGTGAGTGAACAATGCGGTAACTGTGGTTATTGGGGCACTTTAGGTGTATCATTTTGCATGCATTAGTGCATGATGAACTATTTGATGTGATAAACATATTGATATTATAAATATAAATGTGTTAGGTGTAACGGGTGAGACCGTTGGTGTTAGAACTGATACGATAACACTGAGAAGATCCACCAATAAAATCGAAGGGTGGTAGATCGGTATATTTGAGGTGGGTGTATATATTTATATGTTTTAAAAATGCTATTATAAGATAATTTTAGATGATAAAATTTAATAGCATTTCTCCAAGATTATGTGCTATGTGCTTATATGATTGGATGATGCTTTGTATTATGATTGTGTATTGTGTATTGTGGAATGTGGCGCACGGTTTGAGACAGGAGTGTCGATGCCTGATTACTGGGCGTGCAGTGGTGTGCCAGCACTATGGTGTTCCTCGGAGGTTCGGGAGACACGGATCCATGTGGGATCAATTTCCCGATGAGGGGTAGTATGGATGTGTTATGGCTTGTGAATTCCTGGAATTTGATTGATGTTGTTGTTTGATACATGTATTTATATAGTATTTACCCACTTCTGTGTATTATTATTATTTTCATTTCATATATAACATGTATACTCACTGAGCGCGTGGTTTAGCTCACACTTCTACAACTTCTCCTTTTCAGGTATAAGAGAGGGAGACAAAAATTAGTCCACTGTCAAATCGGTTGAGTTTTGTACAATGTTAGTATGATATTATGTTCGTTATGTATTTAGTTTTAAATGAGTAAATGATACAAGTTGAGGGACTATATAATTATTTGTTGAGTTGTATATTATGGTAAATAAAATATTATTATAGCAGGTTAATAGTATATATTTGTAAACAGACTCAACATGCATACTCTGTGATGTATGCTAGATGGATGTGAAATTTTGTATTTGTCTATAACCTTGAAAACAAACAATTGGTACATGTGGTATATATGATACATGTTCCCATCATGCTTATTAGCTAAGGTGATGGGTGGTATTGTTGCACCTGTGAGATTAATTAGTGTTTTATTAATCTAGATTATATATATGTAAACAGGTGTTTCCAAGACCTAGTTGCGTCTCATCTCTAGGAGACTGGGATGGAGCGTGACATTAAACTAAAGAAGCACAAACCTGCAATGAAGGCGGTCATGGTTACCTTATCGTCTAGCTCCTTAATTTGGAGAGCCTCATCTTTAAAAAGAGTAAGGTAGCTCCTAAGGCTTTTCATTCTGATCTTGCTTGATGGTGAGCGGGTGGGTAACGGGCTTTTGGTGTCGATGTCTCCTAATAAAGTGGAAGACGAAAGATTTGCTTAGCTCTGCGAAGAAGTGGATAGAAGAGGGTTTGATCTTCGTGAACCATTGTCGGGTGGAGCCCTGCAAAGTGGTAGGGAAGGCTCTACACATGATCTCATCAGGCACGTTGTGGAGTTGTATAAGAGATTTATATGTGTCAAGATGATCTAGTGGGTCTTTGATGCCATCGAAGATCTCAACGAGAGACATCTTAAACTTTGAGGGTATGGGGTAATTGACAACATCTGCAACAAATAGGGTGTTAGTAAGCCTTACCAAATAATCCACCATCTCCAGCGTTTATGCTTTGATGGCGTTAAGGGCATCGCCCAACTAGTCCTGTACCTCCTTGATCTTCTCGTCTCATTGGTTAGGAACATGCTCTGTCTGATCTTGTAATAACTTTTATGATCCGCATATTGGTTCTCCCCCTCATCCTCCTGCCCTTAACGGTCGATTGTGTGTGGAGCAAGAACACGAGGATGGACATGTGAGACACCTGTGCTCAGTGGGGGGGACTCCCTAGAGAGAGACGCCCTAACATTGCGTGTCACGGCAGGGGACGCCTTGGCGCCCAAAGTGGGGAGGCTGTGGTACCTTTCTAACTGGAGGAAGTACTACTCCCACAGGTTGAGGGGAGACGTCTCCCGAGGCAAGCATCAGATGGATGATTTGTTGGTTCTGGCTTACCAACAATTGCTTGGTCTCCAAAAGCTGTTGCTTGACCATGGAAGTTGCTGCAATGGATGGTTTCCTTGGTGCAGACGGAGGCATAGCCTCCTCTCCGTGGGCTGGATGGTTATCCTCCTGTTGTTGATTCATTGACCTGGTTGCGTTTGCCATGGATGTAAAAAAAGAGTAGAAAGATTGTAAAAAATTTAATCGTTTTTCATAGACAATGTCAAACTAATGATGCACAAAATAGACTTATGCACAATTGATAGTCGAGTGAATGATGCAAGGAAATTAGTGAGACAATTAATAAAACAATCAATGGCAAAAAGGTAAACATTTGGTCAACACACATATATATAGTGGTACCGATAGGGTGACGTACTCTACTGCGAAAGCGGCAACGATGGTCAGAGAACCTTTATTGATGAAATAAAGTAAAAGAAAAATTTTCAGGAGAAGTGTGGTAGCTACGAGAGTAATAGCTATGTGAGGGGTGTGTAGAGAGGTGTAGAGATGCCCTTCTCAATGGATAGAACTTACAATTTATAAGCATGAAGTCCTTAGGTAAGACGGTGACGTGAGGGTAAATACATTAGTTTCTTGGGGATGATAGCTACAAGAAGTAAATATAATTAAAGGTAGTATTGATATTCGAAAGTGGGTATTCTGATGATTACTCTCCACGTGTTCTAATCTTCTTGGAGACTTTGGGCAGGGTCAAATTGACGAATTGGGCTTGACCCACCTTTTAGCTGATTTGGACTTACTTGATTTATTAGGTTTGACCCAATTAAATTTTGACTCATCAATAACCATCTCTCTCTTTCTCCCTTCACTTTCTTCACCAACCACTCATCCCACTTGTCTATTAAAAATTGGGTTTTCCACACTTTGCATGACAAAAGATGTTAAAATTTTCACTTTGCACTCTAAAAAATATTTTTTCTCATATTGCACCCTCATTGTTCTAAATTGATTATAATGTGGCCCGTCAAGCCAACATTGTCTCTCTTCCCGTTAAATATTTTTGCACATGTCTCTCCATGGGCAAAAATGACTTTTCTCATCAACATCTCTCCAAAACTTTAATAGACGAGTGATGGTGTTGATTTGATGAGCTACATTGCAACCAATTTAAAACAATGAGGGTACAATGTGAGAAAAATTATCATTTAGAGTATAAGATAAGAATTTTAACAACGTTTGAGCTACAAAATGTGAAAAGCCCTTGAAAATTCAACAACGTCCCCCTTCCCCCTCTTTCAGTTTCTTCACCAATCACTCATCCCAGTGATCCCACCTGTCGCTGGACCAAGTCTTTCCTGTTATCAGCCCATTAAAATTTTGGGCTTGGCTCCACCAATGTTTCCAACGGGCCTAACCCGTATCCTGCAGTTAAGAATTGCTTAGGCTTCAGTTCTCACCTGAGTTCGAATGTGATGTGAGAGCGGAAAAGAGAGAGAAATGGAAAATAGCCGTGAAACGGAAGGACTCCAAAACCCTAGCAATGGAGGACAAGAGGAGAGAGAAAAGGAAGATAACCCGAATTCAAGTTCGAAACCGAAGATAGTGGTGATAATGGGCCCAACTGGTTCTGGCAAATCAAAACTCGCCATCGACCTCGCTTCTCACTTCCCCATCGAAATCATCAACGCTGATTCCATGCAGGTATCAGACATACCGTATATATATACGTAGCTCTGTGTGTATATTACGTGTAAGCTTACCAGATAATCACTCTCTCCATTATTGTTTTGTGGTTAGGTTTACCAAGGATTGGATGTTCTCACTAATAAAGTTCCTGTCCAAGACCAGAAAGGTTCTTCCTACCTTCTCAATTTACACACATGTATGAATCAATGTTTTCTTTCTGATACGCATTAATTCTTTTGATTTTATGTTTGGGTTTATTTACTTATAGGAGTGCCTCATCATCTTTTGGGTACAATCAGCCCAGACGTTGAGTTCACCGCCAAGGATTTTCGGGAGTATGCGATTCCTGTGAGGATTTCTATTTATCTCTCAACAATTGCAAATTTAGTTTCATTTAAATTCTCCCTCTCTCTCTCAGGCAAAGATGGGGACGGGTCAAGTAATGAAATTCCACTTGCCCCTACATGCCCACACTATCATATAGCTACTTCTACTTGCCCTACTTAATCTCTGTTACTTGATTTCTGCTGAAAGAAGGTGGTATTGTTTTGATGTATTTTAAAGCAAAAAATTGACAACAATGTTGCTTTTAGAGAATTCTAGTTTCCAGTACCCATTTGTTCACTATGCCTGCATGGGTTGGCTTCAATTTATAACTTAGCAATCTCACGGATATTGTGCATAAACTAATTACAAGACCTGAATCCCTGGATACCATTTGCAATTGATTTATAGAAGTTCTTTTTAACAAGGTGATATAAATAACTTATAAATGGATTCAGGCTCATAATGGTACATGCAGTCTTTTTTGGTAAGAGGGGATTGGGGTGCGTCCAATTTCCTTGATTTCCGAGTTGATATGATTTCTTTGAGAAGTTAATTAGTTTGCTTCTAATTTCTCTAGGATAATATAGTTTCCAGTGTTTAGCATAACTGTGGCTCTGTTGACATCACATCCTTGGACACCTACAAGGTCCTCAAGATGACTCATTTGGACCTGCTTATCAACCTACAATGTCCTCTCGTTATGCTGGGACTAGAATTATCTTTGGTGTGCTTATAGCTTGCCACCTCCTCTTTCTCCTTCATTCCCGTTTAGTCTCGCATCACGTCCTTTCAAAGTAGCCATTGTCTATGTACGACTGCCAATATGCATCAATTTTGGAAGTTCATTCTCACCTAAACACAACTTTCTATAAGCCTATTTACCAAAACATTAAAATTGATAGAACAAACTAATTGTCATCTCCCTTTTTCCACAGTTTAAACCATCTACCTTTTTTTTATTAATTGTTTCTGATGCATTCTCTTGTAATCATACGTTTTTCTTTCCTGTTTATGACCTGCAAGCAAAACTATGTATTTGACAATTTGTGATAATAATGTATTGCTAAGTGTCTGTATGTTTATACCTTTCAAATATCTTTACTCAGCAATATTTTTTTCAGCTCATCAATGAAATATGGTCCCGCAATCGGCTTCCGGTCGTAGTTGGGGGAACAAATTACTATATACAGGTAGGATGCTGCTTTGTTCTGTTATTTATGCTCATCCAGATCAATTTAGTAGCTGCAT
Organism: Ilex asprella; assembly: GCA_023539305.1. Lineage (NCBI taxonomy): Eukaryota > Viridiplantae > Streptophyta > Magnoliopsida > Aquifoliales > Aquifoliaceae > Ilex > Ilex asprella. Next base: position 11,924,069 of record CM042187.1, on the reverse strand, counting down.
TTAATTATGCATCCATATCATCTCTCATACACCATTCTCTTTTTATATAGGAATTATATTTGGTTCGTACAAACTGAATTTAGCACTAAGGTTTTTTTTTTTTTTTTTTGTTTAAAAGACGTGAATGTGAATGGATTACCGTTTGTCAGATACGATTACGAATAATAGTTTATGGGTCCAAATCCATGGAATTATTCTTTCTCAATATCTCTTTGCAAGGTATTTTACAAGCTGATAATGTGCTGCTGCCACTTTTTGGGGGTATGAATCACATTATCAAATCAATTCTTAAATATATTGACCTACTGCTTCGATTTCTGGCGTTTGATGACAAGATATTTAGTGTTTGTCTCTTGGGATTGCAGCACTTTTTTCCATGCTTATTCTTGTTTGCTAGGACATGAGGTTTAGACCTATCTCTAGCTGAGTTTTGTTGGGGGGGAATCCGCTGTGAAGGATAACATAAAGACTTCCAATATTTTCTTGCATGTTCTAGTCTTCAGCACTTGTTGCGATACTGATTTTTATTCATGTTGCCATTTCTTGGGTTTTGCCACAATCCTGTAATACCAACTTTGAACTGGAGCTTATTCTAAAACTCTGTTAATCTAGCATGAGCTAGAGTTTTGTTCTTCAGAAGATCTTGTTCATTGTTCTGCATTCGTTGGCCATTCTTATTTACCTTTTAATAATATTTCAGTTTTTGATGCCCTTCACTTAGCGGTATTGCAGATCATGTAATTATGTGTATGATATGTTTTGTTACTTTTTTTTTCTTTCTGTCTTTTCCTTCAAATTTATGTTCGTTATGCGCCCCATATGTTATGTACATAATTGTGTTCTTCATTTGTCTGTTTATTGTACTCAGGCTCTTGTGAGTCAATTCCTTCTTGATGACTCGGTAGAAGATGTGGATGAAAGCTGCTTAAGTGATCAACCTGGTAAACAATTATTAGTCTTTTTAGGAGTTTGGATTGACAATATGTAAGAGCCTATAGATATTGGGGAGTGTGTCTCTGTCTGTACATATTTTTAAGTGTTATTTAATATACCCTTACCGTTCACAGGGGATAACCAATCAGATTCTGAACTGGAAGTTGAGGGAAAGAATCTTAGTTATAATTTCGATTGCCTTAAAGACCTTGATCCAGTTGCAGCTAATAGAATTCATCCCAATGATCATAGAAAGGTAAATATAATCTAGTTAACTAGTGGTTCAACCATATAAACAAGAAGGCTTGTACTATGTAAATTTGATACTGAAGGACAAATGTGTGGAACTTTTTTGGTGCTTCTGCCTGCACTAGGGTACATTCAGTATGCATAATGATTCTAATGATCCTGCTGGACCTGCTCCTTTGAGGACCAATGGTTGGGGAAATTTTATTGAATTTTGAAACTATGTCATTCTTTCTGGCATCCTCTGGCTGTGTTGTCTATTTTGCTTAGTGCTTTCAATTATGGGGCATGGCCTAGGGTTGATGTAATAACTGGAGAATTCTAATTTGGCCAGGATTCTGAGGACTTATTGTTTTGGTAGAGTAGGGTGATGATACAGTTCCATTGTATCTAGGCTATATACAATGCATGTTTAAATGTTCGAGATTGGCAATTAACAGCGGATGGGCAGACCCTTTGCTCAATATTTTTCTTCGAGTAAATGGTGGAGCTCCTGGATTGAATAGGGCTAAGGGTAGTTTGTTTTTATTTTACTGAGCTTTATGAGTTCATTTTAATGATATTTCATATGCTAAAAAACTGTTTTTCCACTGCTGATTGTTGGAAACGTCTTCAGGTTAATTTTCCATGTTTAGTAGGGTATTTTAGGAAGTTCTTCTGTAGTTTTTGAGGTAGGTAATAAATTGATGATTTTTGTATTTGTATTCAGTTTTTGAGTGGTTTTAAGGATTTTCTTCAGAGCAAACCGCTAGTGAGGATTTCTCTTGCTGTTTTATTATTATTACTTGGTCTATGATGCTTCAAAATCCTTGTTTAAATTTACCGTGACCGGTGTTGCTGTGTTTCTCTATTTGTTGCCATGGCAGTACCATTGCGATTTTGTATTGTTAATGTGTTCAGTGTCAAGATCACTTTGTTTAGCAATCAATTTTAGAATTTTGCAAAAATAAAGACTGAATACTATTTGAGATTGTGTAGTTCTTCATTCAGTAGGAATATGAAAGCATTTGTGCCACATATGTTTGTCATGATTGGTTATCCTAATGGCATAATTTGGATGACTCCTTTGTTGGTCCGAACTTGTGCAGATCAAGCAATACCTTTGTATGTATGCTCGCTCAGGTGTTCTTCCAAGTAAACTTCTTCAGGGGACATCCATGCAGGTTTGTACCGCTTTCTCAGTTGCCTAGATGGTTGTAAGTGGCTAATGTCAGCAGTATTAGGCATCTTCTTTGTAAAAAGAGGTTTGATTGTGGGACACTTTTATCAGGAGCAACAATGATACAGTTGTTCTGCCTGCCTATCTTTGATTGAAGTTGCTTTTTAACTACTAAAGAAGCATTAAATGCAAAAATTTGAATTATGAGATGCTTATTGGTTACTGGAAAAGAGTTAGTTAAAGTTAGAAAGCTCAATTTGCATTACTCTTTGCAAAACAAGAAAAGGGAATGGAAAAACGAAAAATATTTCGATATTTTCGATATGGTAATTTGCTGGGTTTTCAAACTTTGACCTATTTTCCTACTGGGGAAGTTGGAAGTATAGATGGAATCTGTAACTTCCAGGATGAAACCAATTTATTTGAGCACGTGAGATATGCCAATCTGACCTGTTTGCTCTTGAATAATTTCCTAATATCGCATGTGACAGGGCAGAACTGGGGTAAAGCTGATAGTTTCAGATACATTTGCTGTTTTATATGCGTGGATGCATCACTCCCTGCATTGGATCAATATGTGGAGCAAAGAGTAGATCACATGGTTAATACTGGTTTGCTTAATGAAGTCTATGACATCTACAACTTGAATGCAAACTATACTCGAGGTTTACGGCAGGCTATTGGTGTCCGAGAATTTGAGGATTTTCTGAGAGTTTACACTTGTGGTGCGAACAGTACAGATGGCTCCTGTTTTCAGGTGTCATCAAATGACAACCGTAAGGCGTTAAAAGGAAATGTGTGGGAATTCCTGAATGCCTCCAAGGAGAACCAACAAAATCTTTTATTAAATGATGCCATTGACAAAGTAAAGTTGAACACTCGAAGACTTGTTCGTCGTCAAGTGAGTAATTTCTTTGTTTTTTTTTTTGGGATTTGTTTATTCGTTTGCATTATTTTTCTCCTTATTGCACTGCAGCTAGTGGCAAGCATCTTGATTTCTCATTAAATTGCTCATAGAACCTATGGGCTTGATTGAATCCTTCTTTTGTTTCGGTATGATGCTCCAAGCTAGTGGCAAGAGAACCAAGTGGTATTTATTTAGTGATCAGTTCACTAGTTTCTTTGATCCCACTTGGTGTTCCTTTTCCATTTGCTTCCTATAGTTCGAGCTATCCAGAAAAATTATCGGAACTACTTGCTTTGGAAAATTTCTCTGGATTTTTAGTTTGCCTCTCCCTTTTCTTTGTTGGATCATATTTCATCCCATATTTTATATTGAGAAAAGTAATGGTTGCTCGACTTTGTGAGCAATTGGCTAATCATTCATGAAACTTCCAAATTCTGCCCATACTTTTGAAATCTACTTTTACTGAGTTAATGTGCTGCCTCTCCCTTGATATTCAGTTTTTCTCAAGTTGTCTTTCAAATAGTGTAAAGTGTTTCTGTGAAACTGTTGTTCCCCCATTTTCTCTTCTTATTCATGTTTTTCGAAAAGCTAGATGAATTACTTTGGTAAAAGCAGAAAAGATTTAATGTGTTCCTAAATAAATTCTCACCAAGTTAGTCAGTTATTTCTATAGATCCATGTCAGGGTGTGGCTTACCAACCTTCTTGTTTTGATTATATCTAAAAAAAATTGTTGCTGTTCAGTAAGAGGAGGTATATTCTTCTTCAAACACTGAACATTTTTTGAATAAAATAACCAAATCAAACCAAGCCTTATGAATCCGGCTTTGCCATTCATTTCGATCATGCACTATACCTTCATTTAAGTTAAATATTTTTATATATTTTCTTATTATTTCGTTCAATGTTAATTTAAGTCTATCCTTACTTTTAGTACCATTAGGAGATATTCTATCATTTTTTCGAACCGCTGCCTCTATTAGCTTCTGTTGAACATGACCAAGTCATCTTAATCTATTCTTTCTACACTTATCCTCAATTGAAACTACTTCTACCATTTTTCTAATACGGTCATTTCATAGTCTATCCTTTCTAGTTTTTTCACACATTCACAATAGTATTCTTATTTCTGCTACACTAATTTTGTCACTATGTTGTTTTCTAGTCGCATAACATTCCATGTCATACAATATTGGTGTCCTAAATGTTTTGATAAATGTGTTTCCAGTATTGAATTAAACATCATGCAATGAGCATTGAAACTCTGTTGCTGTATATTAATTTGATGCTTTATTGCTGATAACCCTGTTGTTTCCCAGAAGAGGAGGCTTAGTAGATTACAAACGTTGTTTGGCTGGGACATAAATTGTGTTGATTCCACGGATTCCTTAGCAGGCATGTCTTTCGATGTGCTAACAAGGTTTTCTTAGTCAGCGTGATTTTCTTGTTTCATGAGATGACATGTTCCAGCATCCAGGTGTTAGACTGAATCAGATTGAACATTCAATACGCAGATACAAGTAATGATTTATGGGCAGCACATATTGTTGAGCCCTCCGTGAGAATAATCAAGTCATTCCTTGATAAGGATGCCAGTGCAGCACCTGACTCCGAGGCCAGAAAAGGCACCCAAGCATTGAAATTGATCCAAAGGGATCTGTGGACTCAATATGTGTGCAAGGTGAGTGATAGTTGTGGTACTTTCTCTCTCTCTCTCTCTCTCTCTCTCTCTGGTGTTTGTATGGTTGCCCTTGTGTGTGCATTTCATGCTTTTAATTCATATGCATTGATTGGAAAATTGATGGGTCTACGACTATTTTCACTGGTAGGCTTGCGGGGACAGGGTACTCAGAGGGGTGCACGAGTGGGAACAACATAAACAGGGCCGTGGCCACCGAAAACGCATATCTCGGCTTAGGAAATTGGAAGTTTCTGCTTTGTAGAGTAGCATTGGCAACATCATTCAGGCTTTCACAGAGATCTATACAAAAGGTTAGCAGAAAGCTCTTCCCACTATTTTTTTTCTTCATCTTAAAAAAAATTAATAATTCCAACTTTCTTATCTATGAGAACGATTAATATTGAGTTTGTATAGTCTTGAATTTTTTTTAAACAATGAGCTCTTTGCACTAGCAGAGGTAGGCCTTGACCAAATTCAAACGGCCCCAGTTAGAGCTGCCAAATTGGGGAATGGGAAATGACGTGTGCAAGGATGTCAGATATACATGAAAAAAGGGGTCTTGTTTGTTGGCCTACAATCAAAGAATAAACTTTGAGCAATGTTATTGTGACTTAATTTGCTGATTTAATTCACTATAAACTTTGGATTGAGTATAGAGCCTATCAAACATTGGAACTTGGTGTTGATTCAATAGTTTTACTGAAATCACATGTTTATGTCAGCAAATTAAGTCAGACTTTTAGATCTAAATAGTATTATTCATAAACTTTTTGGTAGGAGTTGTTGGCAATGTATGACCCATCTTGGTTGGCTCCAAGTCCTTAATTATTTGGTGAAAGAAACAAAATTGGAAAGGGAAGACAATCCCTCATAATCTTTATCCTCGTTAGTTATCATTAAAAAGTGAAAATTAAATTTGATCAAAATCACGAAAAAGAAGTAGCAGATCAATAAACTCTATAGTATTTTTTTTACCTCTTTGATGTAAAATCCAACTAGGATAACGAGACCGACAAGATTTTCATATTCTTGGTTGAAGAATGTTGTAGAGATTTAATTTGGAGACATAATATGAATGTCTTAATTCATTGCAACTATTAGGGGCCACTCAGGGTGGTCCAACAGTGTAACCAAAATAGCGGGGGTTTTAGGTTTCAAATACCAAAAAAAATCTCGTATTTTTTAATGTACAGTTTAATTTAATTTAAGTTTTTAAATACATGACAATATAAATTATACAAAAAGTCCCAATAAAGTGTACATCTAAAAATTAAATTTTAGATTCAATAGCTTGGCTAAAAAATATAGCCCACATTTTGTTGTAATGGTCAAAACTCAGTACAGTAAAATAAAAACAGAAAAAACAAAACTCTCCCTCTCTTTCACCCACACACACTTGCATCTTCAATTAAACACAAACAAAATTCTCTCACACACACGTAAATTGTTATCTTAAATCATATATCAAATTAAACTCGCATAATATAGATCATAATTTTGCAAATTTTGATCAAGAAAAGACTAAAATATCAAATTTTAATGTTATAAATAACAGTGACAAATCAAACTATATTATTTTTATATTTTTTTTTGTAATTTTAAGTTCATGTTATATTCTATGATTGTAGATACCATATGATTATTTAGAAGTTGATTATGTATTACAAATAATCATTTCGATATGAAATTGTTTTCTAAAAAATGAGAAAATTTTAAGCTAATTGAATCTCAAAATGATCTATTTATACCTACTACCAAACAAAACGTCATAGAAAAATAGGTTAAAGTCTTACAAATAAACAATTATTAGATTCAAAAGAATAGGAAATAATAAAATAATACAACAAAATAACAATAAAAAAAATTCACAATGAGAGTTAAGCATGCAAAACAATTATCTTGGATGCAAAAAATAAAAAAATATTAATAACAAAAATTTTAAAATTAATAAAGTCTTACTTAAAGTCTGTCATATTACAAGAAAAAATGAGGGAATTAGCGATATAAACAAGTGAAAAAATGACTAATTTACAAATGTCGCTTTAAGTCTCAAATTTTCTTGAGCCGCCTTTAGGGTCACTGTTAGATAAAAATAGCTAACTATGTTGTTAGTTAAAACACCTACATCTCGAATAGTTTTGGCATAAAAAATTGTTTTCCAAAAATGACTCTTGAAAACTCTCTCTTAAGAGCATTTTCAATGGGGACCTAAATCATTATTCAAATTTTAGTAAAAAAAAAGGATAAAAAGTTTGATTTAGTATAAATCTCTTTAATGGACAAACTTTTTTTTAAAGGAAGAGAAACTAAATTTAAATCATTACAAACTAAAATTTAAAAGAAGATAAAATATGATCATTAGATCTTTAAAGGAAAGGAGAGTGTAATCTTGTCATTAAATATTTTAAGTTTAAAAAAAAGTCTCCCTTGATTTGGGTTTAAAAAAGAGTTTTCCTACCTTTAGAATGGTTTGAGTTTAGCAGTGAAAAATGTTTTTAAGGGTTTTTTTTAATCTTTTTTTTTTTAAAAAAAGGCAAGGATGGGAGATGGTCAAACATCTGTTAGCCAAAAAAACTCTCTCTTTCTCGTGGGTAGACACTTATTTTTTTTGAGCAATGCTATTCTAACTAAATTATTTACCAAATTTTATATCCTAAATCAGTGTTAGTGGTTAGATCAATGGAGTCTACTGACTCAATCAAAAATTCAGTGCATAGGATTTTGACACATTATATGAGATACAAGATTTAATGAATAAATTTGTGCAGCATAATTTTAGCCTTTCTTCTCTACCAACTCTTTCTCATTTGCACAAACCGTTTCTCTCTCTCTCTCTCACACACACACACATTTGCAGGAACTTGGATGAGCAACAATGCTGTGGTCTTTTTTTCTGTAAAATGGGGGTGTAATACTTTTATGTCTATTAACAAAATGAGACATGAAAATAGGCTACCATTGATCTGGACAATTTTTTCAAAGCAACTTTTGTTGGATTTGTCAACAAACTCAGACAAGCAGATCTTTAAATAAAATTCAAGCAAATCTCTAAAAGCAACGTAAGACAACTTTTGTTGGATTTGTCAACATTCAATGAAGTTCACCAACGACCCCGATGTACTAAATTCTCAAGTTAGACACAAAATAAGATTTTTGCTTATGACCAAACTACTAGGACAAATTAGTTGAAAACGAAGATTGAACACTAAAAATAACACCATGTACATGATGTTATGTAAACCCAACTGGGGGATGGTACTAAAAACGCCATGATCACCTTAGCCAACCAATTTTCGGATATACGTCTGCATCAATTTTCATGGTGTTAAAATTGTCAGCAAGTAAGCTTACATCACACATGAGTTTATTCGTGCAGCCCACAATTTTCATATTTATCAACCAAACACGTGATTGATCGACTAGAAATAAATCTCTTCCAAGTGACTGGATTGGATTGAGTATCCAGGGGCGGAGCCACGCTTAGATCACCTCAATTTTTTTTTTTGAGATTAGATAAATATTTTTTTAAATAAAATTTAGATATATTTAATTGTACCCACCATCAATTTTTTTCTACATTAAATATATATATTTTAAAATAAAATTTAGATATATTTAATTGTGTTCACCTTTTTATTGTAATATCGATTAAGATAGATCACTACTTAAATAATAATTAGTTTTCAAATAATGTTATTGAGACTAATACGTTGTGATATTAAATCTAATAGTGAGTTCTTACATTTAATAACGTCCACTATCCATTCAATGGTCACAAGCCATTGGGTTCTACCAATTAAATTTTGAATATTTTTTTGGTCAAGATATAAAATTAAATTTTGAATTAGATGCAACTACTATTATCCGTAAATTTTTAAAAACATTTTGGACATATCGCATTGATTTTTCTAAAGTATATGATTATTTTGTTACTGTATAGAAATGAGCGTCATTATTGAATAAATTACAAGGTAATAAATAAAAGATTGTTATTACCATTTTGTATATAGAAAAAAAAAAGTATTTATTAATATCATTGATTTGTAATTCTTTTAAATGATAAATAATAATCAGATTCAATCATAAAATGACAATAATTAGTCTCATACAATGTTTTAATTAATTTACTTTTATTGTTTATTTGTTCATTTCATGCAAATCATTTTTTTAACATTTTATGTTTAATGAACTTCTATGCATAATTATAGTCAATATGAATTTATAAACTTCAATATTCAATGGAAAAAAAATGTTATTTTGATCTAATTTAATGACGTAATTCAATGTACCATTTTAATTGAAAGTAGATTCTACAACTAAAATAATAATTACATTGAATTAAATCTCTATAACATTGATAAAAAAATTAAAACTTATTAATGTGTCCATCCTAAAGGTTTTTTTTGACTCCGCCCCTGATTGAGAAAGGAATGGATTGGATGAAACACACCAATTCTAATATCCTATCTTATCCGATGAACCAAACCGTTTCTAAAGATTCATTAAGACTAGCTTTGTGGCAGAGTAATTTTTGTAGAAGTAATGTTATTGAGATTAAAAAAGATTGACCTAATTTGTTAATATAACAGTTAATATGATTCAATAGTATTGTCGTGACAAAACTCTCAATTTTTTGATTACTTGATAAATCACTGGGCCGACAAATTAGATTAATTTATTTGGTCTCAATAGCATTACACTTTTGATCACCAAACTCGATAAGTTGACTAATCAATCGACGGTTTGGACGCACTATTCGCTCTCCATCACGGACTGTTAACTAGCCGACTGGGTAGGGGTGACAATTTTTGACACGACACGATAACTCAACACGAATAAATGGGTTTGAGTTGATTATTTTTTAACACGAACCCGTGTATGACACGACCCGTCTACACGAAATGTTAATGGGTCGTGTTAGGGTTCAACCCGCTTAACCCGTCAACACGAAATATTTAACTCGAAAGTGATTATCCTGACCTTTTCGTTACATGTATGAGTTTTCATGTTTTAATAGCTTGTTTTTTTTCATTACTTCTAATGTTTAATTTGGTTGTGCAATGACATAATTATTGTATAAAAAAAGATATTATTACTCATTATTATTATTATTATTATTATTAGGTTAATTTTTAGTTTGTAGAAAAAATATGAAGAGATATTCAATTAAGTGAAAATAAAATCTTAGAGTTAAATTTTTTATTCAAAGTTTATGTGGGTCAACACGAACACGACACGAAAATAAACAGGTCAACTCGACACGACACGATTAGTTAAATAGGTTGAGTTAGGATTGATTAATGTTCGACACGACTAATATTTGACACAACACAAATCTAACATAACATAACTCGATTGTCACCCTACAGCTGGGTAGGCTCGTCCCACTGAGGTTTACTTGTACCACGGTCCACAGACACACTTCTCACATGAGAGTTGAATTTTTTAATCTTGACCCTTGTTGAGAAAAATAAGAAGATTGGCCACAGACTAGAACCCTTTTGGTGGTTGAAAACCTAGCCCTAACCAGCAAACAAACCGACTTTGACATGCTGTATCAATGGTGGCTTTGAGAATTTTTCTTTTAAAACCAAAGTTGACAGAGAGAGAGAGAGAGAGAGTAACGTTATGATTAGTGAGACATAATCATAAAACTCTTTGTCGTTATTATTATTGAAATAAGTTGGAGTTTGGTTGCCACCGTCTTTTGGCATGTTGACCAAACTCTATTGGTCACTGTCATGCCATAGCTCTTTATTTTTTTATCTTTTTTTCTAATTTTGGTCCACTTTAAATAAATGTAGAATGAATGGAGGATAAGATGATTAAAACGTTTTATCCCCCCAAAAAACAATAAAGATAGATGTGTCGATTACTTTATAAAAAAATATCTATAAAAAAGATAGCACAATACACGAAATTTAAAAAAAATAAGCATATGTTCTGAAATTTTTTTTTTTTTTTT
>CM042187.1:11836621-11883179 GCA_023539305.1 Ilex asprella | reverse complement strand
CGGTCTTGGCCCTTCCTCCGTTTTCCTTGTCGTTTGCCACTTGGTCGACCCAACTACATGGGTCTTTTGGTATCTTTTATGGGCTTCTCCGACTCCGTTCGGATTGGGCCTTAGCTTAGTTAAATCCGGACTCATCACAAAGTGTAAGAAATATTTTGGAAAGTATATCATTTTTGGATTCAGATTATAAACGGGTACATAGCCAGATGACAGAAAGAAATGTGAGATTAAACAGAAGATTTTAAAAACACAAAAAAAAAAAAAAGGTTAGAGTCCTTGAGGAAAGGGCAATTGGATTGGATCAAATGTCCAAAGCAGGAACAAGAGACATTGGAAAGGCGTAACATTTCTAGGATAGAAAGTGAGATTCTCAATTAGGGTGCCGATTGGAACCACCAAAGTATACAAAGGCTAGGCAAAAAAGAATCAGATGAAAAAAGTGGATTCTCTGTTTCATTTTATCCTTACAGTTTTAGTTTTCACATTAGAAAGATCAATTTTTAGAAAGCAAAAGAAAGAAACAATGCAGACATGGAAGAGAGTTCATCTTCTTCCTATTCTCCTTCTGATCACTCTCAACTTTTTCTTTCCAATATCCATAGCCCAACAATCTCCCATAAGCTTCTGTGGAAAAATTAGAATTCAAAAGCCTTTCTTTCTCCAAAACTCAACTGAGTCATCACTTTTGAACCGCATGGTCCTCTGCAAATCTGAGAAACTTTACTTCAGGACCTCCCTTGGTCTTTTCCTGATCTCTTCCATTGATTATAAAAGTAAACTGCTCACTCTCTCTCATAGTTCTTGTTCTTCTTCAACCCACTTTGTATCTCCTTCAAATCTTTCAGCTGGACTTCCTCCTCCTCCCCAGCCCAACTCCGTAATCATGTTCAACTGCTCGATCCAAACGCGTACCACATCGCCATCTCTGCGTAACTGCACTCGCTTCCGTAGTTGCAATGCTTCTAAGTTTGAAGGACAAGAATTCGAAGGGACCTCTTCATGTTTAGTTGTGGATGATGTTGGAAAAATGGACAAGGGTTTTCATCCAAAAGATCTGAATTGCTCACACTACAGAAGGGTGTATAGAAGTACTGGGGTTAATGATGATAAAATCGATGATTTTGAGTTGGGAACAAGGATTTCTTTTGATATTCCTGACCATGTACCAAATCCTTGTGATGAGTGTGAAAAGCCTAATGGAAATTGTGGGGTTGGGTTGAGATGTGTATGCCATCCAAAACAGTGCAGTAAGTTTTCTTGTCTCTTGCACATTTACAGCTCTGATAATATATATATATATATATATATATATATATATATATATTTGTTTGTTTTCAGGTTTTTGAAAGTTTTTGATATGTGGGTCTATAATGGTGTTTTTGCAGAGGATAAGGTATTTTCTACTGGGGGAACACTTGATCATTTTGGTAATATCATCTTCTCCTTGCTTTTCTTTATTGCCATGGTGGTTCTGTTCTAGAGTTCTTGAGGCAGTAAACTTGTGCCATGATAATTATTATCATCTTCTTTTCCTTCGTTCATGACTTTTTATTCATGTACAAAATCTCTTCATTTCCCGCGATAGCAGACGACATATTGTGACATTTTAAATGAGATTCACTATAATTAAGCGAATTGTCCACCAACATTGACGGAATTAAAGAGAATTTAACACTAGAGATGATGATTCCAGTCACCACTCAAGGGGAAAAAATAACATTCAAGTTGAGGTCAAACACATCACTATTTGGCTCAAGTTGTTTTACATATATCCCAATTATTGATAAGGTTTGCTTTGTGAAACTTAGCAAGCTGATGAACTTTAATATCTTTGATTCAGAACTTACTTGTATCTGGTAACCCTGTTGAGTCCAGTATGGGAATGAAAGAGGGAGGCTGTCTGTTGCCATAGAATTTGTTGACAGTCCATTCCAATTGCATCCTACTGAGTTGATTTTTATCACCATTTCCACTCCATGCCACAGATTCACTGAATCCAGAGTCTAAAATTCCTGTGTTACGGGCAGTAGTCCACGTGTTAGCCCTGTGATACCGCAAAGATGTATTATTAGAGCTTGTTCCACATCGATAAAATAATACATCTCCCTACCTGCTTTTACAATTGCAAAATGATGGTTTGGACTTTCTGATCCTAATACGAAATTAATATGGCTGCATTGGTTTGATACGGGTTTTGCCATAATCAAATCTTCTTCTCCTCCCCTTCTTATGAAAATTGTTACCATCCGGCTAGCTATCCCTTCACTCCACAAAAATGTGTATATTGGGAAATCACCTTCTGTGAATTTCTTACAGACAAGACTCGGTCGCATCACGATCATCTGATTCTGATGCAGCAGATGATCAAAAGGAAATGGCTTCTCGATACTTCTCCATTTGATCATAATATGACCTTCCTCATTCAGATTAATCTTTGTGAGTGGTTCATACAAGGGCTTCAGGACTTGTCCTTGCTCTTCTATGTCTTCCTCTTTAGATATGCTTTCCCCTGCTTCATTTTGCCTTGCCAACACATAAAATTGGGCAAAAAGAAACAAAACAAATTTCATGAAAATTGTTAAAGCAAGAACAAAAATTATGGATACCATGGTTTTATGCCTCATGGGAGTTGAAATTCTTGTCAATGGTGTTTATAACTTTATATTGATCACAGTTTTAATTGCATATTAATTGGTAGAATGCTTGTGATCCGTAGGGAAGATTATGATAATCTGCTATTTGGATTATCGACAAGATGAAAAAGGCAAAGATTATTTATGAACTTATTGAAAAGGGAAGAGTGGGCAGATAATATTTCATTAAAGAGGGTGATATTTATGGAGAGAGCAATGCTATTAAAACTTAAATTACTGACCTAATTTGCTGACTCAATTCACTATAACCTTTGGATTGACTGTGGGTTTCATCAAACATTGAAACTTGTTGTTAATCTAATGGTTTCAATGAAGCCACGTCATTAGTTCAGCAAATTATGTCAGATTTTTAGATCCAAAATAACAATTTTCTTATGCAAAATACTTCATCATCTTTCTAATTTGAGTAATACTATTTGGACCTAAAAATCTGACATAATTTACTGACCTAATTATGTGGCTTCATTGGAACCATTGGATTAACATCAAATTTCAATGTTTGATGGAGCCCACAGTCAATCCAATGGTCACAGTGAATTAGGTCAGCAAATTAGGTCAGATTTTTAGGTCTCAATAACATTATTTTTCTAATTTCTAACATTGTTGCAGATAATATTCCTTCTCTATTAAGAAATAAATCTAGAACTAAGGTCATTGAAGAGACAAAAGTAATACTATTTATACCTAAAAATTTGACCTAATTTGCTGACATAAGGATGTGGCTTCAATAGTACCATTAAATTAACATTAAATTTCAATTTTTGATAGACCCCACAATCAATTCAAAGATCATAGTGAATTAGGTCAATAAATTAACTCAAGAGATATATGAGTTTGAGTTTGATATCGACTAATTTTAACGGGCTGGGCTGGCTCAAATATTATAGGCCCAAGACCATCACTAGCCAGGTTATTAGGACTTTCACTAAGACATGAGCTGGGCGTCGTGCCCTTAGGCCCACAACCAGCCCTAATGTGCCCTTAACTGGCCAACTCACGGGCGCCGTAAGGGGTTTTTTTTGTCCTAATATTAAATTTAGTATAATTTTGAAGAAAACTCAAAACTTCGGCCCTGTTTGGTAACATTTTTGTTTTTTATTTTTGAAAAATGATAAACAAAAATCAAAAACAAATTTTTTTTGTTTTTGAAAATCGCCCCTCGTTTATCAAACGGTAACAGAAACAAAAAATATAAACGGTTACCAAACGAGTTTTTTTTCTTGTTTTCTCTAAATATCAAAATAAAAACGAAAAACAAAAAAGTTAAACATTACCAAACGGGGCCTTCATTAGTGGATTTTTTTTAAAAAAATAATAATAAAAACATGCCTATTGGGCTAACTGGCCCTAAAAAATTTAGCCCGGGCACTACTTATCAAACTAATGGGCCACAAGCAGCTCAACCAGGTGGACATCCGGGTGACTCATTAACTCATTGGGTCACCACGGCCCATCAAACCACGTACTAAAATATAAGGGCAATTTGGAAGCAGGTATAAAAATTTGGACTTAATTGAGCTGAACTGCATTAAAGAAACTTATTTGACCGTAAATATATTTTTTTGAAAAAAGACAAATTTCATTTATTACTCCATTACTCTCTCTTTCCTTCGCTCTCTCCCTATTACTCTCTCATTCTCTCTTCATTATTTTCTCTGTATCTATCTCTCTCTATTACATTGATAATTTATTTATTTTTTTAAATATCTAAATATTTGATTTAATTTTTTCATTTCTCTTCCCCATTTTTCTTTTTCTCTCACTCTCCCCCTTTTTTCATCTTTCTTTTCCCTATTTTCTCTTTCCGTTACTTTTTCTCTCGTTATTCTCTCTCTCTCTTTATATCAACGTTATAACAATACAATTACACTAATTAGTTACGCCAATTAATTACAGTTACTCTATAATATGCCAACAGTTATTCATGTGTTCTAATAAACGAAACAGTTATGCTAAACAATTACACAAAATTACAACGTCAATTCAATTTGTCATTCAATTGTTTACATAAACTAAAGAGATACACCATGTAGTATCATGATATGGTTACACCAATTATATACATCAAATTTAGTCTATCATTACATAAAAGGCTTTACAATTATACCAAATTTAGTGTATATAATTAATATCACCATATTGTGATATTAAATGGTGCAACTCTTTAATTTATATAAACAATTGAATGACAAATTTGGTTAATGTCATAATTTTGTGTAATTATTTGGTATAACTGTTTGATATATTATAGGGCAATTGTAACTGGTTAATATAATTGATTAGTATAATTGTGTTGTTGTAATGTTAATATAGAGGGAGAGAGAGATAAAATTAGGAGAGAGTAACAGTGAGAAAAATAGGAGAGAGAGATGAAAAATCAAATCAAATATTTACATATTTGAAAAAAAAATTATTAATGGGAGATCGAGAGAGAAAATAGAGAAGAGATAGTGAGAGAGTAATGGGGAGAGAGGGAGAGAGATGGAGAGAAAATAGGGGGGAGAGACAAAAAATAAAAATTATACATAATTTAAAGAAGGGTAAATAAGTAAAAAAAATAAATATAATTTGAATTTTGTACCTAATCATTAGATGTTTTATTCAAATTGAACTTAATAGAGTA
Organism: Ilex asprella; assembly: GCA_023539305.1. NCBI lineage: Eukaryota > Viridiplantae > Streptophyta > Magnoliopsida > Aquifoliales > Aquifoliaceae > Ilex > Ilex asprella. The sequence continues at coordinate 11,877,902 of CM042187.1, read as the reverse complement.
AGATGAACGCCCTATTTTCAAATTTTCATTATTACTCATACAAAATTGAGCTCAATTCACAATAAATTATTTTAGCCGACGACTATAAATATTTTATCGTCGGTGCTTCTCTGCCTCCTTTAATTTTCCCTACAATGCCTCTATGGCAGGGCCCACTCAATCACATGACTCTTCTTTTAAAGAAAGCCTCGAAATTTCTTAGTGTATAATTAGTCCAAATTAATAAAATTTAGATTCACAAGATTTTAAGCTCCAAAAAATTCTTATGAAAATTTAAACCCAATTAAAAATAAATTGAACTGATTTGGATTATTGAAACCAGCCCATATTATTAAAAATATACTAAAACAAAGTTTTTAGAAAGAAAAATCTCTCTCTACTATATCCAAAATACAAAGCGTAAAAAAATCTCAAATATATTTCACCCTTTCTCTCTCCCCCTCCTTAGAGGAAACTAGTGTCCTCCCTCTCACTAACTCTCTACTGAACATAAACCCTATTTTTAAACCATGTAATATAAAGAATTTAATATTTGAAGGTGTAAAGTGAGAATTTTTTAAATTTTTTAGGTTGCAAAATACAATTCTCTTTAAATCTTGATGAGCCTAATCCAGACTAAGCTCAGCTTAGAGGACTAATCCAAAATTACGATTCCAACAATTGACATGCAAATAGATCATATTGGGACGCGTACGTTACTACATCCACGGAATTCCCTTGCATGTTACGAGAAGGGCGTCACCTTTACCGAACTACTTCATTTGATACGAGAAATGTGCATCAATCTGTTAGGAGACACCTATAAATTGTAAATCTCACCTACACAAGGGAGCATCATCTCACATATGACTCACACTTGAGCACCTTACATTCCTTGAAGCAATAAAACACCCAAGTCATCTTAGCCTTTCATAGTGGAATAGATCTCTTTGACTACTTAAACTGTGTTTTACTTGTGTTGATTCTCCTCATTTATTATTGCATTAAATATTTGACAAGTGGTGCATAAATCAACTTTTGTGTATCATCAAATATAAATTTCCCTAAACCAAGTTCTTTTTTTATTTTTTGGCCATAAGTAAACCAAGTTATGAAGATGAGAGTTTAAGTTTGTGGGCAGGAAAAGCCTTTAAGAAAGATTGCCAACCAAAGTGGTTTTGTGGGTAGAAAATTGCTTTTACAACGGATTGGTCAAACAAAGTGGAAAGTGGAGCGCTTTGTTTGAGGCTGCCAAACATGCCCATTCTGGTCTCTTGTAGACATGAATTTCAACATAAAAATTAGGTCAAGTTCCAACAATTCTGGAATTTCAATGTATGGGGCTTCTTTTGTAAACTTTAATTTCAACATTAATATTGGGTCAAGTTCCCACAATTATGAAATTCAATTTGAACCGACTTCTGGACTGCAAATTGGAGACTTTGAAATTTTAGGGCTTTTTACACAATTCAAAATTGAAAAAAAAAATTAGTGGGTTTGGGTTGATCATTTTTCGACACGAACCTGTAAATAACATGACCAGTTAACATGAATAATAAATAAATTGGGTTAATGTCAAACACAAACAATACAAAAAATAACACAATTAACTAGTATTATAGGATTAAAATGACAATTTTTTGTTATTTTTATCAAGTATTTACGTAATTCTTGTACCAAAAAAATATTTTTACTCAATTTTATTATTATGTCTATTAAGTTAATTTTCAGTTTATAGAAAAAGGATGAGCATGAGTTTGATTATGTGATAATGAAATTTTGAACTTATATCTTTGCATTAATTTTTTTTATTCATGGTTCATACGGGTCAACACGAAAGTAAATAGGTTGTGTCGACACAACATGATTAGCTAAATGAGTTGGGTTAGGGTTAACAAAAACTCGACACAAACCCGTAAATAACATGATCCAAAGACGCCCGACACGATACGATTGTCAATGTGTGGTTTGCAAAAAATTATTTTAGATTCAAATTTGGTGGCCAATCGAGACATTTACGGTAAATTGGAGAATTTAGAACCAAAAGTATGCAGCAAACAAAAAGTACTCCTGTCAACAACAATTGATCCAAGTACTGTGCCTCCCCAAGGAGCAAATATGAAGGACATGAAGGGATTTGGATCTTCTCCGCTATATTTTCCTACCAATGTTGTTTCATAGCACAGGTGATTTATCACTGTGAAAAATTAAGAGAAAATGTAATACAGAGAATTTAAATCTGCAATAAATGGTGAGATCTTACTAAGCAAGCAATGCCTCCACAACTTGGAAGGATTCACTGAAGATGAGAACTACGAAAAATGATTCCAAGGCTGCTTGATTACTCTTTGGACTGATTCGGATTAGGTTATGGCACGTAAACATTAATGATACGTTGTGCGTTTGAGTTCAAAAATCAACTTCTCCAAATGAGGACAAAGATGTCTTCCGCTTACCTCTCTCAGACCGTTGTATAAGCGTGAACCTTGTGCAACATTCATGGATACGACCATTGTATAATTAATTTTCCCGGATTTATGTTTTCAGTCTTGCTTATTGTGTTAATGTTGACTTCAAATCCAGAAATTAATAAAGCAAAAGCAAAAGAAAAACTAAGTATGGGCCAGGGGCTGCTTTTCAACAAACCCTCCTTTACCTAATCCATTTAAGAGGTATGGTTCAGATTTCAATTTCCAATCCTCACCTACACAAATATGGATGGACCACTTTTAGCAGCCAGGTCAAGCACTACTACACCATTTCACAAGGGATGCAAGACTGACTTCTCTGGTCTTGAATGTTGTAACAGGGGAAGATAGTAGTAGGTCATCAAAGAACAAACATTTTTGCTTAGGACCACTGTGAATTAGGTGGTCCTTACATACTTTTATGTAAGAGAGTCCTTCAATCTTAATCACATCCACTAGCACTTAACAACCAGGGTCAGTCACTAATAACCCGAGACGATCAATTTACTAAACGAGTAATGTAAATCATGTCTTGATACTTGGCTAATTAATTGTTGGGTCGTGTTAGGACTACAAACCATGATATGATTAGGTAATTATGCGTTTACGGCCCAATTGCCATCCCTTATGATTGATATGTATCAGTTGCAAAATCTGCGTCCTTGTTCAGCTCTGTCTAGCTAGGAACATAATAAGTCCACTCATCTGATGCAGAAAGTACTTGGTGTCTTGGTTTCATTCCAATGCGTTATGGGAGAGAATAAACTTGCCATTTTGTTGAAAAGCACTTTTGGGAAATGACAATACGAGATAGTTGAATTGTCAATTAAAGTTGGCAAGGAGAGCTTCAAAATATAGTGAGTGTCACATGCATAACAGGGACACATTTAATGCATGACCCATTCACAAAAGCACATTTGCATGTGTGAACTCTGGCATACCCTGTTAAATGTCTCCATTAATATTTATGTTGTATTGAAGGGTGCAAGTCTATTAAATCTAATCGAATCCCAGTTTGTTTGTAGACAGGTTTCAGATTCAAAATGAGCTTTATACATTTTGTTTCCATATTTGACACCCAAACCGATATACGTTCACGAAGTTAGATGATAGTCCGAGTCCAGTTTATTTTATAAATAAACAAACTTGAACGAGCTTTAATCTGAATCGATCCTGTTTATGAACAAGTCATTGATTTGCAGCCTTTATTGTATTAAGCTCCAGGTGGTCCCTTAAATGTAAACCCTTGAATGTTTTTGAGGTTTGTATCATCTACATTCCTTTACACCCTCTTCTTTACGGAAAAACAATCACCCATGATCTGAAATTCACAAGGAAAGTCTCTAAAATGTAATTGGTAGAATGCTAAAAGCTACCCAATAGATAGAGATTATATGATGCATTGGATCTCTAAATTATGGCGTAAAAGCCTAATTATATGATAATTACAAACAATAGAAAGTTTCAATCTAAACTATGAAAAATAAGACTATTTCAGCAAGATTCCATTGACAAAAAAACTAAATTTTGAATTCTCCAGAATAATTTTGAGTTTTTTGAAAACTTTCATAAACAGTAAAATTGCTAATTTGACTACCTAAAAGCTACGATTCAAAAATGACTATCTCTATCATCTGACTAAGCGGTGAGTATTGATCTGTGGTCAAATGTAAATGAGAATTTCCAAACTGCTCTTGTTAGTTATTGCTTGCAAGCCTCGGAAATACAAAAGTCAAGGGACTCCATTAGTGTGCTCAGTGAAGAACTGGAGCAGGCATAACAACACCCACTGCTCTAAGATCTGCCTGCCCAATTTACTTTCCTGAAAAGAGAGAGAGAAACTGCTAACTCTCTCTTTTCAGAAGATAATTATCAGTGATTTCATCTTCTTGTTACTCTTCATATGTTGGTCTTTCCCTCTACTTTTGCTAATATTCTCTATGCTAATTATACAAATAAATACTTCAAATCTGCAAAATAATACACCATAGAAATGATACTTAGATGGACCTACTGTTCTGATCACCATCAAGAGATTCTCAACTTCGTCCTTTTAGCCTGCAGCAATCTTTCTTGAAAGGTGTCAAAATGCCCAAAAGCATATATGGAAAAAGTTTCATTGAAATCTTTCAAAAATCCCCAAAGCTTACTTGGGTGTCTTTTCCTTTCACTTTTTAGTGCTTGAAAATTTTTAACACTTGACATATTTAGCTCCAATCAGACCATATGTTCATGGGTTTTGATAATTATTTAATTAAAGTATTTCTTGGGCTTGAATCATTTGATAGATCAATCAATGTGATCAGTGGAAAAATTCTCATGAACAGCTCCTCTGCTATAATTTTCTAACGAGAGAGAGAGAGAGAGTAAAACCATAGATGTTTCATCTCCATTTTACATTTCTGTTACTCAAAAAACATTGATTCTGCATTGTGCTTTATTGCCACTTCTCTAATGATAAAATGAATAGTATCTGTTTACCTTTCAAGAGAAATGAAAAGAAAATCAAAGAAGAAATTAAAACAGTAAGTACAAAAAAAGCAGAATAAACCGAACAAGTTTCCATTATGAGTAATGCTCGGATCAAAAAAAAGAATACTAAGATCAGACTTTTAAAGGCTTGGAAAATTCTCTAATTAGAGTAATTCATGGGTTTGATAGACCGATTGATGTGATCAATAGGAATTCCCATGAATAACTCATTTGCCATAATTTTCTAACAAAACATTGAGAGAGAGAGAGATCAAAACCATAGATGTTTCACCTGCCTTTTACATCTCTGATAGCCAAAAAAAACACTTTGATTCTGCACTCTGGGTTATTTTCATTTTACTAATGATGAAAAGAATAGTATCTATGTTCCTTCCAAGAGTAATGAAAAGAAAATTAAAGAAGGAATCCAAACAAAAAAAAAAAGGCAAAATAAACAGAACAAATTTCCATTATGAGCTCTTACAGGCATAGATCAACAATGAAAATTCAACTTTCTCTAGCTCTTTCTGAACCACCTTCTCCTCCAACCACAACCTGCTATCCAATCCACTTCTTGTCTTGAACATGAACACAGCACAGCCAGACACAGGATTGAAGAACCAATCATGAACATCCCACATGAGATCAACCAGCAAACCATCAACAAAAATTGTCTGATTTCCTCGGAAATTCCATTGCAACCTCTTTACCCGAATCACTGTCTTCTTATCGATAGATACCAATAAAATCGGATGTTTTAGGCCTTCATTTTCTCCACCACATCGAATCAATATATCATGGGAAGTCCCAGAATCGGAGAATTGAGCCTTGGTTGAATAAAGGGTATTGCCAGAAAAGTGTTCTTGCCTTGAAATTAGTGAGAATTTAGCAACTGGACCGCCATTTTTGAGCTTCTTTGCTGAGGTTTCTTCAGAAATGTCACCAAGAACAAGTGCAAATTCTGCATCAACCATGATCAGAATATAAAATCCATCAACTGGTTCAGGGCCAGTAGTATACTTGGCTGCAGAGAGATCCCAGAAAATTTCAAACTTAGAATGATCAGATTCTAATGATTTGCTGCCTTTCTTCTTCCTAAGTAATCGAGAAGTTGTATTGAGTTTGAAAGCGGTTGATGAGTCGCCATTGAAGTTTATGTTCAGGCATTGAGTGATGTTGTTCTTGGACCATGTGACTGTGATCAATAGCTGCTTTTGGGTGGAGAGGATGGTTTTGTATAGACAGGTGACTGAGTTTTGGATTGAGGGGATGAGACTAGGAGAGATACAAGAATGATTTGAATAACTAGAACAAGAAGGATCAGAAACTTGTATTGCATATTCACTGAAACAAGAGGCTATGTCCCTCATTCTGCACACACACACACACACACACAGAGATGATGGTTTAAAGAGAGGGGTATTTGTCCCTAGCCTTGTCCTAAGAAGAATGAAGAGATTGAATTGAAGGCAAGAGAGAGGTTTTGATTATTCTGAGGAGGAAACTTAGATGAAGTTAAATGAGAGGAAAGGCAATGAAATTCAGTTTCCTGACAACAAGCACATATATGCATTAAATATGATTCTCTCTCTTCCCCCTCACCTTAAATTTGCATCTCATGAGAATGGAAATAAAATAAAACATTAAGAAAAACTTTCAGGGTTCTTTCTTTACTCTTTCTTGCCAGTTCATCTGAGATATCCAAAAACTTTAGAAATGGAAAGGAAAAAAAATAGGCATATAAAAAATAATGAAGTTGGGGCAGGTCTGACTGTGGCAATTTAGTGACAACATGGTTTCTTTTTAAATTCTTGGTATCTTGGGATTAGTGCTTGACTAAGACATCAAAAATAAGGCAGAAGCTGCAAAAACAATGAATTTTCAATTTGCTAATTGTGATTAGCAAGGATCAAAATTCGGTTTCAGTGAATAGTTTCTAAAAGAGCAATGTTTTGAAAATATTTTGGAGAAAAAAATAGGGAAAAAATTTACAATTTTGTTTTTGAAACATAATGAACTATCCCAAAACACTTCAAAAACATTTTGAAGCATCTCAGAAAATTGAAATTGGAGTGTTCTATTTTTTTTGTTCAATGGTTAGGGGTGTCTGGACCAGCTTACACGCACTTGAACTAATTTCCTTCCTACTCTGGTCAAAAGCAGGTCATCTACGCTAAGACTAGAGTATTCATGATGAATAAATCTCTATTACAACTTGAGCTCGAACTCAAGACGTCTGAGTTTACAATTCATCATTGTTATTGCTTGAACTACTCTTAGAATTGAGATTTGAGTGTTCAAACAAATACAAAAGTTATTCCAGTAGTTATGGAAAGGAAGAAAAGTTCTCATCCTTTGGCTAATTGCTACTGTTTGAATTGTGAGAAATAAAACCAAACATGGTAGGAAAGTTCTGATTTCCCAGTCAAATATGGTAGAATTGAAAGATACATGGGGTGATATAAATGGGATAATTTTTGTGCATTTAAGTAACGGTGATATGGCCTTGAGATGATAATGATAATGAAAGGTGGCCCACCCAAATTAAAACCTGTCTATTGACCCACCAACTCCTACTCCCAACACACCGATGATTAAAAGCTGAGGAATAATGTGACCTTCAAACTTTATTTCTATGTTACTTTTTAAACAAAACCCTCCTCCCTCCCCCCCCCCCCACTCAAAATAATAATAATAATAAAAACTCAAAATTTTATCTCAAATGAAGAGATTATTAAATAACTGGATCCCACCAATTTTTTCAAATAAAACTCACTGATCCAATGGTCTTCTTCATTTGAGATGTAAATTTAAGTTCTAAATTTGAGTTATATAGCATTGCTCATAAATATATTTATTTATAACAGCAACAATAAAATAGTAACATAATTATTTTATTTTAATTACTTAACTGAGTATTTAAATTAATGATTTATTTTTATACGTTTTCTAGTGTAAATTGTCTTAAGGTTGCAGTTGAAAGAGAACATTAAATTCAGTTGTAACCCCCCATGAACCTATTAAAGTTTGGGTTTATAGGGCCCTTTACACCTTGCTACATACCGTTCACATAACTAGTAACTAAGGGTGTTAATTAAGACTAGTTATTCGGGTTCGGCTTGAGTTTGAGCACGACTCGTGTTCTAAATGAATTGAATTTGAACAATTTTTTGAAAAAAACAAGCTTAACAAGTTCGAGCTTAAACTCGTAAAAGTCAACTCGATTAACACCCCTACTAGTGAGAACCCCAACATACCCTATCACTGGTTGGGGTCACTTACAAAATATGTTTTTTCCTTAATTCAACAATTCATGATTGCTTTCGAATATGTTGGGATTTACTGATACAGACAAATATCGACCGTTCAAAAAAAATCTTCCAATAATACTACAATTGAAGAGGAGCCAAATACCCTTCTTCTTTTTTTTATGAAATATATTCGACTCTCCCTTTCTCTCTTTTCTTTTCCTACACAAATGGAAAACTTCAAAACAAACAATGTAGGACATATACATAACTGAAAAGGAAAAGAAAGCGAAAGCCCTGGTGATGTGATAAGGATGAAAGCTGCAAGAAGGAGTGAAAAGAAAGAAAAAAAATTGGAAACCATAAAAGTTGTACAAAGCTCAAAAGAGAATCATAAGAAAAGGAGAGATAAAAGACATGGGGATTTAGAAGCTGCTGGTGTATCTCTATGATTATTATTCGACATATGATGACACTTTAGTGTTACTTTCCTTGACAAGTAATGTTAGTCAAATCAAAATTATATATCTAATTTGGTAACATAATTCAACAATGTTACGAGTGAAACAGTAAGGAATTCAAAATTCACTGTCAGTCTAACAGATTTAGACCTAGTGACTTGTGCCTTTAAGTTGGGTTCAGCTAACAACAGTTCATTGTATCGACAAATTATATCAAATAAATTTGATCCCACGAGCAATTAATGTTCCCAGGCATGGAAATAGAAGATGAATATTTTGAATGGGGGAATGGAAAGGGGATGGGGAATCTATCACACAAGCATATAACAATTCAATGGGGGCATTATTACATATCTTGGGGTACAAAAGAAGAGGGATTCCTTTAGGGTATGGACCCCAGAAGGGGAGGTCCTAGAGCATGTTCTCACATTATGGCCAACAAATAGATTGTTCTGAATAAGTGAATATGAAAAGGGACCAAATCCTGTGAAGGAACTATTGAATAGAATCACGGAGCAAAGCCCTACAAAGATTAAGTGTCCCATTGCATCTACCTCTCATTCGATCTGGCAACCATGAGTTAGTTTTGGTAGGTGATTGAGTCCCAGTATAATAAAGAGCATATCTAGTGCACAAGGCTTTCACTATTGTCGGGTATAGGGAAGGTTAAATGTATGCAATCTTACCCTTGCAACTAGAAATGTTATTACGACTCGGACTCGAACTCGTAATCTCTATATCACAATGGAGTAATCTTATTGTTGCAGCAAGGTCTACCGTTTGTCCCAGCGTAATATCTGCCATCAATTTTGTTGTTTGAATCTAGTTTGTTGATTTAGTCAATTGTCGTCGTTAGATTGATATCAAAAAAAATTGATTTCGAACCACTATTAAACCAATATCCGTAATAGATTAGATCAACTAATTAAATCAAACTAGCATTATTCGCATAGAAAGTTAAGAATAGTAAAGATATCACTAGTTGTTTGAATTATTTGTAAACCTTCTATAAGAAGGGTTTTCTTAACACAACTCAGAAAGAGAGGAGAGTAGTCCGAATCTAGTCATGAGCCCACTGCAAAACAGTTCAATGTGCAACCAGGACCATTGAACTTCTAAGCTTGTCACTAGCAACATCTATCCTTACAGAGGGAAAAAAAAATAGCAAACAATATGCAAAATGAGTAACAAAATCTAAAAAATGGAGTTAACATTCATTAAAATATGTTATTACTGACACGTGGTGCTACAACTTTCAATAATAAAATATAAAAGATGCATCGTGATCCCACTTATATGTGTGTGTTCAACATAATCGAATACTTACTAGATATGTGTAGGTGTGATATCTTGGAATTGGGTCATGATACCTTGTGTCAAAGATGACGTGATTGCACGGTTAAATTGAATATTTATTTCTCAAATGTTTCTAGTGTTGGTTCTAGTTGAATGAAATTTAATACTATATTAATCGAAAAATATGACTAAAAATATAGATTAAATGACATAGCACTGATATGATGAGTAGAATTTAAATTTTAAGAAACTGGACCAAAAGCACCACATGCCAGTGCCAATACAAAAGCCAATGGCTAATATGTGCAAAATCAACTCTCTTTTTTTGGGGTTATAATGTGTTCAGGTTTGTGTCGACTACTTCTTCGAGTTCTGAGATTGGTCACCGTAGCTCGAGCTAATTTAAAGACGTGTCTCTTGAGAAATAATGATGATTAATCCTTAAGAAGTGTAAGAAGTATCGAATATGAAATCTCTTACAACAAGAGGAAAGTATCATTAAGTTTGTTTGGTATTAGTTCCAACAGCACAAAAGTAGGTGTCTCATGGCATTCGGTTTACAACAAACCAAACAGAAACAGATCTGTTGTCGTTATCAAACAGCTCATGTGTAAAGATGTTTTAATAGAGTAGTTATCTTAGTGAAAATGCATGGTGGTTACTTTTTTATGCCTTGTTTGGTTGTTGGAAAGAATGGATTATTCCATACTCATCATCTCTTCACCATAGAAACATAACTTAAAGAGCAAGGCATACATGCAAAATATATAGGCGTCAGGTATCTAAACAACCATAAACGTGAGGGCAACAACCAAAAAGCTAAAGGGAAATTCCTCTGTTTTGGCCTAGCTAACAAGCAGAGAAGTAAGTTCTCACCACCATAAACCTGGCCCGCCCGACCCGATGGGTGAACACGAGAAAACAGTGAACCGGATTTTCATATAGTATAAAGCCAATAAATAAGCAAAGGAATAAATTGAAACAAGACAGTTGAGGGGTCAAAGTATAATTTACTCAGAGGACTAAGGGTGTCAAATGTGTCGGATTGAGTCATTTCGTGTCGTATTGATTTCGAGTTTGTGTCAAAAATCCTAAAACCCGAACCTGACATATGTAATAATTGTGCTGAGATGCGTAAACACTAACCTCACTTGACTATTAAACGGGTTATCAGAACCCGACCTCTTTGACACATTTAATAAACAAGTCGTTTTTGGGTTAACACACATAACATAATATGTTTAACCTTTTTAACACACATAACTTATTTTCACATCTATTCATTACCATTAAATACACAATTCAATCATTCATCCAAAATTTTAAATAATTTTTTTACAAATAACATATCATGTCTCATCAATGAAATTAATTAAAATGCATTCAAGTTTCAACCCAAAAATTAAAACAAGAACTATATTAGTATACTATTATAACAATGTTATGAATTATACTTTTAATTACCATAATAGCAACAAGAACTAATAAGTAATAATATTAAGACCACATTAGTCATACATAATAGGAAAACTATACTGCCATAAACGGATTAAACAAATTTACAATGGGTTAGGTCGGGTTCATATCCGAATTATGTTAACCAGTTTAAAATATACGGATTAATCAGGTCAAAATTAGGTTGACATGAACCCGAAATGATTTTTTTTTCGTGTTTAAACGTGTTGATCCATTTTAACTCATTGACTCGTTTAATTTCGTGTCCAACTCATTAATTTCGTGTTTGATTTATGTCGTGTCAAAAATTGACAACCCTGCGGAGGATTGTAAAGTCACCCCTAAGACTGGTCTTTCATGAGCTATTTCAAACATAATTGTTTCAACTCTTCTAGGGTATGAAGCAATCCTTGTAAGCAAAGAAAGATTGTGTCATGCATGTTGCAAGTATTTTTTTTTTTTTTGACTTTTTTTTTTATTGGGGTCTGATTTCATGTTGCAAGTTGGAATGACAAGAAACAAAAGACCCGGTAACTGCCTTGGTCAATTTTGTTTATAAAACAGTAGGAAGATGCAAGCAGCATAAGGCATACAACTAGTGGAAGAGAATAAAAGGTCGACAAAGAGAATAATGTGATATGTGCTTGCATGTTTTAGATGTCTAATTTCACTATTTTATGTGTGGCCATGGACAATGGAAATTTAATATCAGCCATTCAACTCCAAGAGATAGCCCAGTAGAGGTAGCAATAAACTGTAGACTTAGTAATTCTCTTAGGGTGAAGTCATGTGAAATTTATCACTCATCAATTCCCTAGTCTTGACATTGATGATCTATCTTTGATCGGATTGGGAAGAGGATTAATCGAGATGTGCATAAACTGACCTAAACACCTTTAATCGTATGTCTAATTGGGATGTCTAATTGCATCCTCCAAGCATTTCACACCAAAAAAAAATTAAAAGCTACATTTACCTTTCGAAATTGTGCCTTTCAATCTCTTGAGCAGAAAAAGATGAAATCAATAAAACATCAAATGAAATTAGTTGAATGTTTTTGGATTTATGCTAGGTGCTAAGTATTCAATGTTCAATCCAAAAGAATTTACCGCAATGAAGAATTGATGTAGACACAATTTGCACATCTCTAAAAAATATTCGTAAGTATTGCCTAAGGTTTCTGTGAGGGAATAAATCCGTTCGAAGGATTTCGATTAACCTGCGCGCGTTCGGCAGTAGTCTTTATCTCTCTCTGCCAACAGGAGCTTTATCCCACATCGAGAGAGAGTCGTCCCCCTATCCATCATATAAACTCTTGCGCCTTCTGTTATTATGGCCGAGACTAGGAGAGTAAGTGGTAGGCAGTCGTACTTGTTTTCAGAAAGCCTTATTTTAAAATTTAAGTCAGTAACATATCACTTGGGCCGATCAAAATCTTCCATCACTCCAAAAATAAATAAAAATGGTACATACTCCCAAAAAAAATTATTTTTACTCTCTCTCTCTTCTTTTTTTTTGTAACGAAAAATCATCCTAACCATATGTCTTTTGCACTTATAATATAACTCGCTAAACATGAAGTATGTCAATTACATCCAAGATTTTATGCTACAACGGAACTCGAATTGAGGATATGCAGATTTTTATGTCTCGTTCAACCACTAAATCAACTAGCTCACATTTCCTTTTACCAATTCTCTTAGACCCACATAAACCCTCATTAGACATTTTTGTTAATAAAATTTGGTTAAACAAATGCAAACCGAAAGGACATCTCATCTACTACGCATGTGCAGTCTTATTCTTCCAAGCTAAGCACAATTTAAATAGTTTTACTAGAATAATGCAATGCCCCTACATCACCACTAATGAATCTGTTTAGTCAAAGATAACTACAAATTAGTATACAACAAGTTGAGATCTTGATGGGTTCGTTGCTTCTTGGAAGTTTTCGATTTACATCGTCAGCGTAAAACCATTTGATTGACATTGGAAAGTGACTTTTAAATTCTGTGTCCCTTTTTTTGAAGGACAAGTCATTTTCTTGTGAGAAAATCTAAAACATTATGGTACTAATAATCTTCCGTCCTTGTTATCCCCTCACATCTACATACATATGTATGCAAAACTTATACGGTTGTTACGTTTTATAAGATATTTTGATGATCTTGATCCACGAGATAAGACTTCTTATGCTTGGGACCACGATGATGAGTTGGAGTGAAAGTACCCGGTCCATTTACTTTGTCTTGTAAGTGGGGTTTTTTGATATTTCTTATATAATATATTTTAAGATTGCATAGACCAAAATTGAAATATCAAAATATCGTTTATCAATTCACTTGAGATGTCACCATTATGTAACTATTTGTTTTCATCGTCTTTTTGTTAAGATACATGAGATGAATAAGTTTAGGTCGATCACTACAACTAGGGTTGCGTATTATTGGCAATCTATAGCCCGAATTGCAAAAAAAAGGCTACGAGCCGGGATCTCACAAGAGACATACTAGTTGACCCGATTCACGTAGTTTGTGGGAGATTTATCTTTTTAAAATTTACCTTGCAACTTTGAGTCCAAATAACACGTGGTTGAGATAGTCCTCAATTGTTAAAAAAATCTGTAAATTCAACTTGCTTTCCTTAGATCTTCAGCATTAGCTTCCTTTCCTCTGCTACTTTAAATTGTGCAGTCCAAGTTTCATAGATGTTCTTCTTAGTTTTCTTTGACCATTCACTTGATAATCAAAGCTGAACTCAGTCATTAAACTAAAATTTCTTTATTCCATGCCAAATTTTTTTCCAGCCAAATTCAATCTAAAGCTATTTGAGCATACGGCTGATAATCGAGTCAAGTTTTACAAGTTCGATCAGAGCCTATCGAGCTTATTTTTCTAAACATGCCTAAAAAATTATTCAAATTCGGCACGTTTAGAAAATGAGTCAAACTGAAGTCAAATCAAACCTGAATAGCTCGATTATTTTACACATAAACAAGCTTTTTAGAACACAAGCACAAAAATTGTTCAAACTTGGCTCGTTTAAAACACGAGTCAAGCTCGAGTCGAGTCCTATACAAGTCAAACCCAATTAACTTAGCTCAATTATTAGCCATATTTAAGCATCATTCCTAACCAAATTTGATCAATCTATATCTTTAAAAAAAATGTCCATAAAATCCACGAATACGATTTTCTCTATAGGTCATATATAAAGGAATTAGTTATTGCATGTGTCTGAAGACACAGTGTAATAAAAAATGGTAAACAATAAACAAATTTATATTCATATCCAAAATTAAATCACAAATATAGAGAAGAGATAAAAGAATTTAAAAATCGATTTGTAGTGGGGGTGAGAGGTGGTGGGCGGCAGTGGTGGTGGTAGGAGACAGTGATAATTGTTGTGGGTGGCAATGATCGTGGTGGCGGCAAGGGCGACAGTGGTGGCAGCGGCGAGCGCGACGATGGCGGGTGGTGGTGGTGACGGCGATGATGGGAGTGGTGGGGGTGGTGATGGTGGTGGCGACGATGGTGGTTGTGGTAGAGGTAGAGGTAGTGGTAGTGGTAGGGCGGTTTCAAATACTATTATTTTTTTTGAAATATTTATGAGAAATAATTTCTATAAGTATTTTTAAAAAATTATTCCTAACACACCCTTAGGGACTTATTTTTCCTATTAAATTTAGGGTATTAATATTAATCGTTTGATTAATTTTAAAGTAAAATTTAAAACGATCTCAACCGCGAATAGTAAAAGTTATTTTATTTATTTTTTAAAATTTGAATTATAAGCTCCTTTATTATATAGATATATGCTTAGATTAGCCAATGACCATGCAGCCAGTTCCAAACGCCTTCCAATAATTTTTTTTTTCTGAGTTTCTCTCACAAGCAGATCACCAGTCAAGTATTAATGTTGACCACTACTTATATATTGTGGTTCTCACTTGATATCATAACAGTAATTTATCAGAGGAGATCCAAACTCCGAATACCTCATGAAGACAAGAAATGTGTGTAGTTATTTTCGAGGTCAGAATATATCTTTGGTCAGCTGCAAGTGCAACAGTGCCTAAATCAGAGGGCACACACCACCTGTTCCATATACCAGACAGATGGTGAAATCACATCCTCCCATGACTTCACTCTCACTTAACCAACAAGTTAGGTTCCCTAACTGTACCAATATTGATTCAATGAACTCTGCCCAGTCTTCCAGGCAAAGGGAAAATGTAATGCAGTAGGTACTTAAGCCAACAACTTCAAGAAAAAAACTGTTTCCTAAGAACTAGGCCATGAAACCTATGCAGAGAGATGGGTCCAGTAAATTTACATAATGCTTTCCCAGATATGAGATTTTATATTCACCAAAGCAATGGGAAGTTTGGGGATCAACACTTATGTTGTCGGATAAGATGTGTTGTTAAGGTATCCAACTCAACAAAATATATTCAAATTTAAAAGCGTAAGGACTTACAGAAAGCAAGTAGTACACTATGGTCCTACCAACATTTTGTACAAGAAAGTAGATGAAAGATCAGTTTTATTTGTTTTTCAGGAAAATGAAAGATCAATGAAAATTTCTTTCGAAATAGCAACGATTCACTTAGCATTTTAATGTTTTTTAACAAGTGCTCAAATTATCTTTCAGAACTATACATACGTACATTTAGAACTCTTCATCATCCAGTGTTGATCTTGTGATGGGTATTGACCACCTACCCAGATGTGCAGTGTAATTTATGCACCTGATAACTCCTCTTCCAGCAGGCCCATCAGGGAAATCAATTACGCTGATGCTACCAGCATCAAGATGAAATGAGCCCATCCATTCTTTAGTCAGGTTTAGGCAGTGCCCCATCAATGCAATGTGAACTGCAGGGTGGCCAACTGCAACAACCAGATTTCCTGGCTCAGTTCCGCTGGATAGTTCAGCCAACAGAGATCTCCAGGCGTTCCCTGATTGATCCCATAATGCAGTCAATACTCCATCCTCAAGTCCATTTAACCAACCGGAGGGTAAATTTTGTACCCCTGTCGCATCCTATGGAGAAAAGAAAGGAATATAAGGTTGACATGCTCCAAATACTTTAAATCCCAAAAACAGTATAGCACAGCACAAGCCTCATAAGATTTTCAAGCATATACACTGCAAGCAGTATAGCCTGGCGTAGGCCTTATGGGATTGTCGAGCACTATAAACAAAACTAAGGGCCACAATGTTTATGGATGACCTTAGGACTTGGGGCTCGATTATTTGCAATGATGCTATATCTAATAATGTACTCATCCTGTTTCCGCTGAAAAGAGAAGAATGTCAAACAAAGAAATAAAGAAAGAACACCACAAGATGATGAACATCTGCAAATGGCAATGCATCAACAGCAAAAGCGATTGCAGAGAGATCATTATGTAAAATGAAATCCACTTCTGCTTAGAACATAGTTACTTGATTAGCCAATGCTCTACATGAGCTCACTTAATGGGGCAAGTGCAACTTCAGTTTCCTTCACTTTGTGCTCCATTTGGTTGCAAAGTATAAAGCAAAAGGAAAACCTTCTGAGGCCAGACAACAACATTACAAAATCAACTGGCTCTAACTTCTTTCATTTTGTTTTGATTGTATTTGTGTATGCCTTTTACAGAAAATTATTAGTTTTCGCTTAATCCTTTATTTTCTTGCATCTTCTTGGTAAGTGAACAGGGATTAAATTACTTTGGAATTTCAAATTTACAGCTCTTGCCTTCTTCGACTGTTGAAGAATGTTTTCAACATCAAGGTATTGCATCTGCTTCATTTCCACATAGCGTGGCACACAATCAGCCCCCAAGCAATCAGCAGCTTCTTGAACCTATAATCACTTTAGCAAGTTGGCATGTACATTTGAAAGATATTATATCCACTGTTCAAAGAAAATATGAATTGTCAGGGACAGGCTTACTCTAGAGATGGCATTCGCTGTCTCGATTGAAGCTTGTTTAGGGCTGCTGATTATAGTTTTCACCTTCAAATCAAGAAGAAGCTCTGCAGTTTTCTGGGACTGATTTACGTCGAACAAACAAAATTAGATTATGAAACTCCAATAACCTGACTCTTATGTGGAAATCAGAAACTGTTGTACCTGTATGACCCCAAGCATGTTCATTGGCATGTCCTTCGCATAAGGAATAGTAGCCTGTTATATTAACCTTATGATTAAGTTCTTTAAGACAGAAAGGAAAGTGTGAGAACAAACAGCTCTACCAGAATGCATGAGATGGTGGAGACAATGCCGAAGAAAATGTAACTCTTAAACAGAAGGATCGAAGAAATTCAGCACTTAAAAGACCAATACATCGCTAAAGATGAAGGAACTGAAATGCAGCGAAAGACATACATATTAGTATAAAGGGGTGAGAAAACATTAATATCCAGCATATCGGCAAATTTCCATCAAAAGTTTCTTAGATTGCAGAGCCAGTATCTCTCAGGTGGCAACAATAGGTTAAACAACAAATCAACTGCAACCCACCAGTCATTCTGACTATTTAAGAATATATCCTAATAATTTTTAAGAGCCATATCTAAACCATGATTTCACTACAATAGCATCAAATCTCTTGGATGTAATCTCTTGAAACTTACAAGGGTTTCCTCCTAACCAAAATTATTCTACACTAAGCCCATGCCTTTTGGCCTTTATTATGGATGAATTAATTAGACACATTAAGAGTGAGGTTTTATTGTGAATATAATTTGTTAATGATATAGTATAGTGATGAAGCTAAAGTAGTACTTAACAATAAATTAGAAGTTTGAAGAGAAGCTTTAGAATCAAAATGATTCAAGATAAGTACAAATAAAACTCAATACATAGAATGTAATTTTAAAAATAATACAAATTCAAATAAGAAGGAAGTAAAAATTGGTGGCGAGAGATATTGAGCATACATTTTTGGTAATTGGGATCAATCATTCATAGGGAAGGGAATATTGAGACGATGCTAATAAAAAATTAGAGCATGATGGACTAAGTGGAGAGAAAGCATGTGGCATATTATGTCTATACCTCTTAAGTTGAAATATAAGTTTTACAAGACAGTCATTAAACAAGAGCTGCTAAATGACAGAACATTGGGCAATTAGGAAACAACAAATTCAAAAACTGACTGTAGCACTCAGGAAGAGTGATTTGATTCATATTGATGGTGGTAATGCAAGAAGTACAGGTATACCAAAATTAGCTTTGAACGAGATAAAAAGGATATGACAACTTACAATTTAATGAAAAATATGACTCTTGATAGAGCACAATGAATAATTAGGATTCATGTAGCTCACCCTAAATATTTTCGAATGAAGATTGTACATGATTAAATGTAAGTCACCCCAAATAGTTAAGGATAAAACTTCGTTGAATTGAGTTGAGTTTACTGAAGCATGCACTTCAATTGACATATGAAGCTAAATTAATATGCATCTTCATGTACCATATTCTCTTTCACATATGAACATGAATACCAAGGACATGAATATGATAATGAATTTGCATCCTACTGCAGCATATTCTCTTCAAAATTTTTGCAGCTCCCTCAAACCTTTCTTTTCTTGACAGTGCTCTAATGTTGAACAACATCTCCCCAAAATTAAGAAGATTGCCTTAATCTTACCTTCCATGAATACTCAATGCAATATTGTTTTTTAAAGGTGCGATATTTCTTTAGAATCAAAATTAAGAACACACTAGTGTTAAACAGAATCACTAGCACATCTTTATGATATATGTGCATCAATTACAGTTCAAGAGCTCATCAATTGACATGAACCCAAATGAGAGAAATTCGGTAAAACTAACTTGCAATCATAATTTAATTCCAGCCAATTCATTTTGAACAATCACAGATCAAGTGAATCAACAATCAGGAAAAATATCAGCATATATTATGAATAACTCGCACAATTTGAGGATATTCAGATTTTTCCAACTCTGATTCGGTATAACTGACAAAAGTAGAGCTTAGGCATGTCGCAACTGGCATGCATAAAGAAATGAAATATAAATTCACTCACTCAACCAACTTAACCATAAAATATCAATATAACAAACAAACTTCCATACGCTCCTTAAACACTACTACCTCTGAATCAAAATCTGAGGTTCCATGGCACACAAGTATGATCCGCACACTAGCTTTTCTGCCTGCAGAGCTTCCACCAGCTATGGGCGAACTTGGTGTCTGCATCATTTACATCTAAATTATGGCATGAACTTCAAAGCAAACTACACTTAAATTCCAACATGAACTTCAAAGGAACCTACAAGACAATCAAAATTAAGGTCCACATCGACAACTCGAAAAGAGGAAAATTTTCCTTGGCATACAAAAACAAAGAACCCTATTCAACCTATATTAGACCACATCTGTGCTGTGTAAAATACAGAATAATTGAGGCAAACCATGTAGTAGGCAAGCTAAGAAAATTCCTAATGTTAATCTTTTTCTGGGGATAGTCATCCAGACTGCACATTCTATTTTTACTTTACAACCAGTACAAAAACATGTGTTTCCAATGTTTGTTTGCATCTCTGATGAGTCCAGAAAATAGAAATCCCACAGTTGAATCCAAGCGAATGCAGCACATTGAACGTATATTACAAAGCAATCCAGTTGCATCTTCTGCTTAACGTATGTATATGGATCGGGCAAATCCAATTGACAGTCAAATTCCTTTTCTTCTTTCTTGGTTTTTTTTTTTTCCTGTGTTTTCCCTCCCTGCCATTCATTCATCTTTCTGCAGGAAATATATTTGAATGAAGTAAACCGTTTCATACCATTAAACCATGACATATGTATATGTGCATCTTAAGAAAGAAAAAGTGGTCAAACCTATCAATTTTATCTTTGCAAAAGTTTCTACATATGGGACCAAAAAGGAAAAACACAGCAGATGCAGGGTTTAGCTTTGCACCGCAAGAACAAAAAGACTCAGAAATGAATAAAGAAAAAGGGAAACAGATGGAAGGAAGGAAGGTGAAATTTCATGCATGTTAACCACCTTATTTTTGTTAGTACATATCCAATCATTCCATATATAAACCTCATATTTAAATGCTTCTCATAAACCAGCATCTCCGAGTTTCCATCTAATGGTTCTGGCCATTCCAAAACATTAGGCATCTCTTTAATGAATAATACCCCTAAAAGGAACAAGTTAAATCTTAATTGCCATGCTGCTATGAGTGAAGTATTAAGCTTCATCTCCAGATAAGAAAGTTTTTTTCACCAATTTTTCTTTTCCTTATTAAATTTCAGGGAACAAACCAATGGCATCCTGAAAGAAGTTGTGTGCATTTTCTGAATATTTCCAACGTTGAACCATGCTCGAACAGCAACTAGGGAAAAAAACAATAAAGATCAAGATAGACAATTGGATAGAATTGGACATGGAAGTGATCCATTGTAAGAAGCTCAAGCATCTAAGCTGGCATCTGTTCTATTACATTAAGAAAATTTATTATAGAACACGTGGGTACATAAGGAAAGAAAAAAAATCCAATGCTATCTGAGCAATGTGTCCAAGCAATTAAGCAGCATAGATGACTGAGCCATAAGGCTTGGTTTGGTTGGCTTGATTGATTTGGTTGGTTGGAAAACATAATGAGGGCAATGTCCAATATGCATATGCCGGATACCTGGTTTAGACGATTAAGACATATATATGGAGAACCACCTTCAGCTCTTGGGTTGAAATCCAGAACACTCACACCGCAATTGCTCTGTAGTAAAATTCTGAAATATTCGGTCCCTAATCCTGATTGATGGGCAAACACCAATGGGAAGAAAAGAAAAACAACTTTCAAAGGGATAATTCAGATACTTAGAATTGAATTAAAACATAGATGTAACAGTACCAATTGCTGTTGCAACAAGAGCCTGATTAACAGCATTGTGAGCAACCACCAGCACAGACCTGCTTTCATGGGTTAGGATTTTAGTCCAGCAGCTTCTAGCACGTGCCCATAACTCCCTAACTGGGTAATGGTCATCAATATTGAAATTTGCCGCATCTATTTGCCACTGGCGATAAGCTGCACCAAACTTGGCTTTTCCCTCATGCTTGAGGAGACCCTAAAATTAATAATGGACGAGAAACCATTAAATACTGTGCATTCGAGTGTTACATCCACCTGTTATTGAAGCATCTTTCTGTATTTCAATGAAAGCTGAGGCACTCTTGAAAGAAATGTGAAAAATCAAACTAACTTGGAAGGAGTACAGGTCAATTTCTCTCAAGTCAGAGTCAGTAATTATCTCCTCCTTGCGAGAACCCCAGATAATTTCAGCTGTTCTCTTCGATCTAATCAGTGGGCTGAAATGCATAAACTTTCAGAGAATGCTTCTAGGAACATATAACAATGATAACTAATCTACACACAAGAATCCATTAACCTAAAATACACATCTGATATTCAGATTTATGGACTCATGATCAATGTCACCAAAATAAATATGATTACACTGCATGTGGGTATCACAACCAATTCTTCCATTATGTTTATTAAAGCATCAGAATGCACAAAATGATGACATTAAAATAATATTTATGACAGTAAATATCATAAGGGTAACTATGTCACCTTCTATTTCCTAGAAGGCCCATTCATGATCAGAGATCCTAACGTTGAAAATGCATTTGATGGAATCTCAAACGGCAAGGTGCAACAACAAAAAGTCCGAGCAATCCCTAACTATATTTCAATGATCTATTTCTTAAGTGACAGAATCTACTATTTGTGAAGGAGGAATGGCTAACTTTCATATTCCTGTTTTGAAAAATCAAAATGTCATTGAAGCAAAATACAGGATTAGTGTACTTTTCTAAGTTCATGAACAAGGTTTTTATTTAAAAAAAAATTGAAGCAGTCAAATTTTTTTAAAAAAAATCAGGGTATATTTTAACTTGGAATGATTTTTCACTGTTGACTTCACTCTGTTTTCTCTCACATCAACTTATTTTCAAGATGCAATTGGATTCAGCTTCTACATTTAGAAAAGCAAGCCCTACATGTTTTTGCTACTAAGTCAGAGACAAGGTGTCACCCAGGAAGGTTGGGGTCATTGGCATCCTCTTAGTTTCTCTGGCAAAGATCAATAGTGTCTCACTAATTTTCCTCTCCTTTTTTCTCTTTCTATATATGAATTAATTTAATCTCTATACATATACAGTGAAATATAATGCATTCCATTTCCAAATGGCCCTTAATAATCTATCAGAATGATGGTCAAAAATACAAACATTAGCACTGATTTTTGCAGCATTGAATTGGGGTCTGGAATTAGAAATGAGGAAAAGTACTTTAAAATTTTGAACTAATTGTGCCATTTCCAAGGCCTGAACTCTATGCTCCCAAACGCTGTATAAAATAAAATTCCAAGTACTACAGAGAAGTTTAACTACAAATACTGCCATCAATTACTTCTAAATTCACAAACCATACAATATAACCAAGAACCCAGTTCTTGAATTTCCAAATCACATTAAAACAAACTCAACCAAAATTGCTTCCAAACATTCAAAAGCAAGCAAACAGATTGATCAAACCTTGAGAAGCAGACATCGAAAGCATCATCGATGAGCATTTGCCGAGAAGTTTCAGCCTGAGCCTCACCTTTCTGAGTAAGAACCGAGAAATCGGAGCTCCCTTGAATCCTACCTTCCTCGTTCCACGTGCTTTGTCCGTGCCGAACCAAGACCACCCTTTTCGCCGCCCTTATCGGTGGAAAAGGTTCGGAAACATAAAGCTTCTGGCCCAATTCTCTCTCCTCCGATGATTTTTCTGTAGGTTTTTTGATTTCTTGCAAGCTTGAAGAACTTCGAATTGTGAAGGCACAGGTTGGGTGGTTCTGTATGGTACGTGTGGGGAAGAACTTGTGAGTTAAGTGGTGGAAGGAGAGGTGGTGGTGGTAGTTGGTGAGAGGGGTTGTGACTGAAAACATGTTTTGTGGAAATGCTTTCGAGTGTATTGTTTGGTTTTTACGTGTTTTCTCTGTTTTCGCGCTAAAACAGTGAATTCCTTTTATATGGTTAAGGTTGTTTCTATCGATACAGAGAGAGAGAGAGAGAGTAGTGAAGGACACAACTAACATATCATCTTGTATTGCACGTGCCAGCAGGAGAACACGTGAGGAAAAACCAGTCTGCAAACAAATTTCATTTTATTTTCACTCACAATGCATCTTAGAAAGTGAATTCAATCACCAACGAGTTGTTGCCATTGGAGGTAAGATCTCAAATTTCTCACTCAATAATATTTGAGTTTAAATTTTTATAGTTACCGTAGTTTGTAAAGATTAAACTTACTCTTTAACGTCCAGAACACGCAACAGGACTTTAGTTTTTAAGCCTAATGAAAGTGCGATAAGATCCCTTACATTATACATATAGTTGTGTGGTATTGAATGACAATGAATATATGAAATGATCTATCTGCATTTCTAATTTTTTGTACCAAAAAAAAAAAAAATTAATTACAAATCAACAAGACAAACTTTAATAAACTCATCTTACAATCTCAAATAGATTCATTCAATGACCACCCACATCTCTCTCAAAATCATTCACATTATACTGTAACTACAAGTTCCAACGAATTACTCCTAATGTAATCTAATTCCCAACAGGATGTGGTTAACAAGTGACCATTGATTCACACCCCCACCCACCCGGGTGGCGGCGTGGCGGCCCAAAGGAGCTGCTTCTTTCACTTGAGTTGTACTGCATACAATCAACTTCCACATGGAACCTCCATTCCCCCTACCTACATGGTATTGGTCTTATTTCACAACACATTCGTCATGCAAACAGGAACATTAGAAGTGCAGAAACAGTCAATTTCACTGCTAAAGTAAGGAATTCCAAACACCAGCAGGCTGTTAAAATCATAATTATTTCTTATCCCCTTCCATTGTATTCAGAACCGGCAAAGTGAGTATGAGTATTGACCCCTAGAAACAAAGATAACTTGAATTGGAAATCACCGAGGAAGATCTGTGATCTCCTTGGGCCTCACTTCAATTCGAAACAAAGCTCCTGAAGAAATGAAATCAACAACCATGCAAGACAAAAGGCTACACCAAAAAAAAAAAAAAAGATATAAGAAAGGCAAAAAAAGCTACACCAGGAATGCTATTTGAAACCCCAAAGCATTGTTAAAAAGTTCCATATAGCAACAGTAGGTATAATACCAGAGATCACAATGATTTCCAAAGCATATTCAGACATGCTCAATCATAACAGACTCTCCATAAGAAAACTCTGATCTTTTGTTACCCAATTCACACCATCTGAAATTGATGAGGGAGGAAAAACACATAAAACTAGAAATACAAAAAACTCCAAACAAAAAAGGTATAAAATACGAGTGCAAAAGCATTCCCTAGTAATAATATCACTCTTCCATGCGATTTTCCTCTGATTGCTGCTGCAAAACCTTGACCTTGATCTTCGGTAAGGTGAGAGATGGCTCTTGCTGGAGGGCAGCAGGAGCTTTGACCATGTGGATGCTCTGCTCCAGCTCCTTTGCAGCCTCTCTCTGCTCCTTGGCTCTCTTTCCCTTCATCCTGCAAAATTTTTAACATACGTTAATATGAAAATGTGAAGACCTTACACAACTCTTTCATCCAAAGAGCAATTGAGAAGCAGAAGAACCTCGATGCATGATGTCTCGCCTCCCTATCAACTCTAACTTTATCAATCTTCTTAATGGCTTTCAGGGTGTTCTCCGTGAGATTCCTGTCATATCTCTCTGGCCTATTTCGTTTCCTCTCAAATTCAAATGTTGCATCCTTGAAAATGGAATATACAACAGCAAAAGTATATATGACAACCGAAGTAAGATCAGTAAGGAATAATATGACTCATCAAGGAAAATGAGTGACCACCAAATTATATTAAAGCAACTTTGTGAACCTGAGTCATGTCCTTTCCATGCAGACGCCTGTAAGCCTTGGTCCATTTAACTTTACGAGGGTTCCTCTTCATCTTGAAGTTCTTGTGGCATTTAGCTCTACAAAAACGGAAGATCTGCAAATGGCATGCTAGTCAGAATTTATTCCTGCAACAAATATTGCTATTAAATTAAGAATATACTCTGACCACTGAGATCACCACCACCGCAAATTGAAAATTCAAATTGACCTACCCACAAGACAAAAAAAAAAAGAAAAAAAAATACAGCTGTATTACTGTTGCACCTTGTGTCATTTTCTGATCAGACTATGCACCCAGACATCAAGTCAATTTACACATGCCTCTACAATAGTAATAATTGCATAAGGTAGAGGCATGCAAGCACACCTCGCACTTGTTAAAAAGCGTATACTATTTCAAGGAATCAAAGTCATATCCAAATCAAGAAAGCTAAGATCAAGACTTCAAGATGTAACTGGCAGATATGGTATATCATCTTAGAGAATCACTTAATCTTTGAATTGCTGATGTATATGTGGAAACATAAACTTGCTTACAAAATTGATTGGTTTCATTGTAAGATTGAGAAGGTTGATCTAGTCTGATCTAGGTAGTGG
The DNA here is from genome assembly GCA_023539305.1 of Ilex asprella. NCBI lineage: Eukaryota > Viridiplantae > Streptophyta > Magnoliopsida > Aquifoliales > Aquifoliaceae > Ilex > Ilex asprella. The sequence goes on along the minus strand of CM042187.1, from coordinate 11,851,953 downwards.
TGTAAAAATTTTGGAGGCTCAGATAGTCAAGGTCAAACAACCACCAGGGTTCTAGCTCTCAAACAAGCTAAGGTTGGCCTCTAATCAACTAACTACTAACCTATCAAAAAATTTACATCTGCAGTTTTAAAAATTTTATTTGCACAAAAACTCAAGGATGCAAAGGCATTGGAAGGACTAAAACCGAGGTACAAACAATGAAGAAAAGTTGAATTAAATTTACCTTTGCATCATTCCTAACATATTGAATACCATGTCCAGGATATACGGTAGAGGAACAGAACCAGCATTTCTCCAACCTCATTGTGCCCTTGAGTTATAAAGAGCCCGTTACTTCTGCAAGAAAATATATCAGATGAAAAGATGATCAAAACCCTAAAGTTTATGAAGTAATCAATATGGATGTAGAATGTAGGGGCCACTTTCAACAGTATCCCTTAGCAGTCAATTTCCTAAAAGCACTGCCTTTCAGTGGCAACCTACTACAGGTGAGAAATACCTTAACCCACATGCATAACTTGGGAACCTATGAATAAAGAGTAATGTTACATTGACCAAATTTTAAGACCAAATTTGGAGCCCAAATGACATGACAGCTGAGTTGGACTTCTTTATTTGGTGTCATATCATTTCGGTCCCAATAAAAACTTTAAATAATATATTGCCACGTCATTTGGGTTCTAAATTTGGTCCTAAAATTTAGTCAGTGTAGCTTTACTGATGCATAAATAGTGCACATCAAATCCAAGACTACCGAAAGATTAAACAATTTGTCCCTAATGAAACAAAGATATCATAAGATATGAACTATCATGCAATGATGAAGGTAAAATTCGTCTCTTGACTTTCTTGAGACACCGGTGGCTTAAGCCCTGAGATTCTTGAAACACCGGTGGCTTGCAGTTCTTTCCCAGCCATCTACGTACATAATCTTTTTCGAGCCACAACTCAAGTATTCAAAATCATGTCCCAATACGAAACCCACAAACATATAGAAAACAGAACGAACTATTCGCTGAAGCATTTCATCAAACGGTAGTCAGAACATCAAAAGATCACAAATTCCAGATAAACCCACCTTCCAAAAGTAGGTAGCATTTTGGGTTGCGTTAAGTTATCAGAAACTATCAATCGGAACATGACTAAAAAAATACTTTTTCAAAAAAAAAAACAAAGCTGCTGGGTTTTACTCTAACATAGAGAACTATGGAGAGATGGTGAGTAGAAGACATATGTTGTGATTAACCTGAACTTATTGGGCAGAATCTCAGTGAAGGTAGGTCATGGCCGGCTCAACAGTATATTCAAAAACCCAAATTTTAGAGTTCAATAATGAGATAGAGATCAATGATTAACACTCATTATAATTTATTTTAACAAAAAAACTCCTGCAACTCTCATCATATGATTTCAATTTCAGAAAAACCAAAGGAATTAAGACTCACACATAGACTGTCATACAGAAAGAGAGAGAGAGAGAGAACCTGCGATGCGTGTGGCTTGTGACTTCGAAGAGAAGGCGGCGAGAGAGCAAGAGTCTCTGAGGAGGAGGCGCTAGGGATCAATCGACTGATGGTTTTACTATATTTTTTAAAAAAATTATACATGTGGACCGGGTCGGGTCGTATAAGAATGCAAAATTTTCATCAGCTGGCCCATTTTTACGCAAGCCAGTTATTGAGGCTGACTAGGGTCAAAATTGGTCGGATATAAGCAAATTTGAACACTCTCACTTGAAAAGTTAAATCAACAAAATAAAATTTAAAATTTAGGTTGAAAAGTGCAGTCTATCTCACACATACATATTTTAAAGGACAAAATAAAAAGTTAACACTTCAATAAAAAAAATATAATAAGCATACATCTTTTATTAATAAAAATAAATCAAGCATATTTTCTATTTTTTTCAAATTTAATTTTGTTCCCATTTAAATATAAAAACGTCAACTAATTAAATTGTTTATTTTCATAAAGGATCAACAATAAAAGTAATTAACATGAAAAAAACTCAATAAAGTTATTATTGGGAAAAATAAAACATAATAAAATAGTAGATGAACGTTGCATACATAAAGAAGTTAAGGATCATAAAAATAATTATAAAATATTTCAATAACAAGGAATTACAAATGTATACCGATAGTCGATCATGCAATGCCACAAATTTTATGAATAATATGTAAAATAAATAAAAAGAACATAAAAACAGTAATGAAACGATAGATTATATTCCAAAAAGTGCATGTCAAGTAAGAGAAAAGAAAGATAAACAGATGTGCATATTTATTTACCAAAAAATGTATAGTTAGTCAAGATTATCTATATCTATATAATAAAATAGAGCTGAGTTTGAATTTTGGAAACAAAAAGAGGTCCAGATCGTTTTGAGACAAAACATAAACACATCCAACGGACAACGTAATCTCAACATAAAAGACGGTTCAGATCATTTTAAAACTATTGATCTGACGATCATAATTGAACTTAACTCTAACACTCCTATCTCTTATGTAACTCTCTCTTATGTATCATAATTGAACTTAACTCTAACACTATCTCTTATGTAACTCTCTCTCTTATCTCTTAGAGGTTTTAAACACATTATCTTATCTCCCTTCTCTCTCTATGTATATTTATATAATAAAGTAGCTAGAAAAGTTTGCCTTGATCTTTTTGCAGCTTAGATCGTTTGACGATTATTGATCCGACGGTTCTTATGCAAAATATTTCTAAGACTTATATTTCTCATGTAAGTCTTTATCTCTCACTCTCTCTCATTGTCTCATACCATTATCTTTTTTTTTTCCTGTGTCATTCTTTTTATTATTTACTTCATATTTTCATTTATAATTTTTTATTCTATGAAACTAATTCGAAGTTTTTATATATTTAGCGACATGTATTTTGTCACTTACTTCTTATTTGTAAATAACACTTGATGTAAATAAAAAATAGCACACACATTTCACGATTTGATGATTTTTTATGTAAGTTTCACATCTTTGCCTGAAATTAGGTCTGAAATGATTCAGAGCCTAAATTCCTCTAGAATTTTCATTAACAATGGGTTTTATATAGATTATTTGTATTATTATTTTTTTAATGTTTGCTCTATTTGTTATATTTTATGTGTTTTCATTCTTATTTTTTGTGGGTGTAGGTGTGGGTGTGAATGGGCGACGATTGTGGTGTGAAATTTGATATTTTTTTATTGTCTTTTAGAATTGTGTGGGTGGATTTTCATAATTCTAGAAGTTTTAACAAATAATATTTTTAAGTCATTTAGACGATTTTGTCACATTATTTTTTAAGATAAAAAATACGGACAACCCTGGAGGACGTTTTGACAATACTACACGGATACTCTTTGACATTTTACAAATAACACAAAGACCTCCTAAGGTTTGAAACACATTACAAGAAGATCCCCTTCATCTCCCTTTCATAAACGTTGCTAACGAAAAGTGATGATTTTATATCAAAAAACTTTATTATTTTCATAATTGTTTTTCTCCAAATTTAGTATCAAAAAAATTAAAATTTTAATAAAATCAAATATAATTTGATTTAGTACCAAAAAAATTGATTAAATAAATTTCAATATTAATTCAATAACAATAAAAATTCATTTAAAATTAATTTCAACATAGTTTAATATTAATTTGAAAAAATTAAATATGATTTATTATTGATCAAATAAACACAAAATTGACTATAGATTAAATTTTTGACAATATTATCAAAATTTTTTAATAAATTTTTAAAATTTTTCTAAACTATCAAATTTTCAAAAAAAAAATTCAACCTTTTAATTTACTGTCACGTATTTTCATGTGAACCAAAGATTTTTGAGTTTATCAAGTGGAGGTGAGCGATTCTCTTAAAAAAAAAAGTGGAGGTGAACAATTGGTTTTATTTAAGTATGTGTGGTTGAATATTGACCAAAAAAAGGGGTGAACAATTGGTTTTATTTAAGTATATGTGGTTGAATCATGACCAAAATAAAACTTATCAAATAAAATAGTAAGAGAGAAGACGCTATGCTATAAAAAAATATGTGTTTAAATTTTATGAGTTAAAATATAAATTTTTAAGTTTATATACAACAAAAAAATTATAATTTATGGCCAGTTTCATGTTGGTTTAATCAACAGCAAATAATATTCGACACGAAATGAACCTTAGATTGTAAATTAATATATAATTTTATCAAAAAATTGGCATTTAATTTTGTCCAACTTATATTCAACATTGTCAAATTAATATCAAATTAATTTTTATTGTTATCAAATTAATATTAAAATTCAGTTAATCAATTTTTTGGGGGGTACTAAATTAAATCAATTTTTTGGGTACTAAATCAAATTTTATTTTTTTATTTTTTTAAATTTTATTGTGTACTAAAGTTGAAAAAAGACGACTGTAAAAATAATAAAAAAAATTAGGATTAAATCGTCACTTTTCATTAGTAATATAGACGGAAGAGAGACAGAGGAGTCTATGTGCAATAAATTTCAAACCTCGGGAAGTCTCTGTATTATTTAAAAAATGTTAGGGAGTGTTCGCATATTATTGTCAAAACTCAGGGGATGTACGTATTTTTTCCCTTATTTTTTAATGAGGTATTAATTTATTATTATTTTATCTTAAAATTTTGAATTTTTGTATTTCTAATAAAAACAATTGTTGGTTAGGAATGTTTGTTGGTAGCCAAAAAAAAGTGTGAGAGTGTGTTTTTGTGTATATTAATATGTGAAGGCTTGGACATTTGATAATTAAATTTATAATTATATTGTGTCATTTGGGGTTGAATAGTGATAGTGGTGATAAATTCGTGAGTTTTATAAATTAGCAAAATTTGATTAATTTTATTTATTGTTTAAAGATTGTAAATTTAATTGTGTTCTATTAGTATTTTTTTTTCTTGAGGTATTTATTACATGGGGAATAGGGTGGATTGGAAATATGGTGGTTGAGTTTGTAATTATATTATGCTATGTTAATGTGATAAATTTGTAGTATTATAAATGAGCAAGATTTTATTTATTGCTTAAAAATTATAACTTTTAATGTGTTATGTTAGTATTTTTTTTTGAGGCATTTGTATATATGATGTTTTGAGAGTTTTTCTATATTTTTAAGACAGTTCCATTAAAATGGAGGGTATGATCGGCGATATATTTTGAGTCAATTTAGAAGAAGAATTGGTATGAATATTTTTATGTCATTCTTTTTGAATTTGGATAATGGTTTAAGATATTTTTGTTTGTTACATAGTGTCTTCAGACACGGGCAATGACTAGTATATTTATAATTCCTATGAATTATACTGTTGAACAGTTGTATGCAAATAGCATGTGTATTAAATAACACATATGTAATGTTTAATATACCTTAAATGCCTAAATTACTAAAAAAAAATTATATGACACCAAGTTTTAACATTGAACATCTTTATTATGACAGTCTCTTATAATGGTCTACACATAATTTGACAAATTAAAAAAATACATAAAATATAGAATAACACATATATTACATTTAATCTTTGTGTATCATCCAATAATCAATTTATTTTAATAGGTTTCATAGACAAAGACTCGATAATGAGAGACGAGTAGAGACTATAATTGTTGCAAGATACGGAAACACTTCGATCATTTGGATGGAAAGGAGCCACAACAAGGTCGGTCCTAAGGCCCAACCATTAAAATAGTCACTTAAATCCCCAAAATATTCCTTAAATGCCTAAATTACTAATTTTCAGCCTTTAGTTCAACTTAATGTTATGAGACTTTTTTGAATGGACAAAGTTAAAGGCTCAATATATTTTCACACGTCTATCTAAAGTCTTATAAAAAGTTTTAAAATGTAACAATTTCACAAGTTTATGTAAACATTATAGAAAATCCTAAAATATAACAAATCTTACTAAAAAATATAAAAATAATGACTTATAGTTATAAAAGTTACAATCATTTTTTGATTTTTTTCACTATTTTTTCCTTAACTCTTATCGCCTCTCTTCAACTCTCATTGTCTTGTTTTTGTTCTTTGTCATTATCTCTAACTTTCTTATTGTCACTTTAAGTCTCCGTTCAATTTATTAATATATAATATCTTGATTTTACAAATACACCCAATTTATTATCTAATCCCACCCGATCTCAAAACTCCTAAAAACAAATCATATCGCAACTTTCTATAATTTGTCTAATACTTATTAAAAAAATATTATATTCCTAAAATATTAAATAAAATTTCATGTAAAATTCATATTTTAGGCCCCAATTTGTTTGGGCCATCCCTGAGGTATGTGGTGGGTATGCAAGAGAGATAGATATATACAAATAATCGATGTACGAACGAACGACAAAAGACTTACTTGTGGAAACTCGGCGAGCTTCTTAGTGGAAACAACCTAGATAGTACGGTGGCTGAAATCTGAGAGAGAGGGCAGAAATTTGGTGAGGCTTTGAAACCCTAACCAGTAGAGAAGGCCCTTAAAACACGAGCTTTAGGCCCAATTAAAAAAAAAGAATTATATTTACATCCTTGAAGTTTATCATTTAATCGCTCAAACTCCTTGATGTTTGAAATATTGCACACATCCCTCTAAAGTTTACACGCACGTAATACTTAGACTTTTACTGTAAATATATTTTTTGATAAATTACAACTAGACCCCTAAAGTTTGTAAACATATATTAATTAGACTCTTTAAGTTTAAAATGTTATAGTTAGATCAAAAATATTTCAATCAAAAATAAAATATCAAATATTTTAAATTTTACAATTAAAATTCATGTTCTATTTATGTTTTATTGAAATAAAATTAAAATTAAAATTTTAATTATATTATATATTGAAATTTAATTTGGTTGTTTAAACAACCAAATTAAAATACAAAACTACCATAATTAAAGCTAAAAGATATTGTGTCCATTACAGTTTGATTCCTTATTTAATTTTTTAGTTTTATTCTAATAGATAGTATAATTATATATTAACTATAATTTTTTTTTAAAAAACAAGATTATTATTTTTGATTTTATTTCAATAAATGACATATAAGAACATGAATTTTAGATGTAAAATTTAAGTTCTATTATGAATGACTTAAACCAATTGTTTGATTTTTTTTAGCTTTATTCCAATAGCATAATTGTATACTAATTACAATTTTTTACGAAAAAAATAAAATTTTAATTTTAATTTTATTTCAATAAATGATACAGTAAAATACAAATTTTGATTGTAAAATTTAAAATATTTGATATTCTATCTTTGATTGAAGTATTTTTTGTCTAAACATAATATTTTAAATTTAAGGGGTCTAAGTATTATATACCTATAAATTTTAAGAGAGTCTAAGTGTTAACCGCGTACAAACATTAAGGGTCTATGTGTAATATTTTTAATATCAGAGGTTTAAGTGATGAAGTGACAAACTCAAGAGATCTAGGTGTAATTCTCCCAAAAAAGGGTTAATTATAAATTACACCCTAAAAAATTGTTTAAATTTTAATTTGTACCTCGAAGATCAAAATTTTTAATTTATACTTTCAAAGATAGAAATTTGTATCGATGCATATCTAAATATTTGTACCTTAAATATTTAAATTCATAAAAATTAAGTCTAACAAAAAAATTTAATTAAAATTTCAATCAATAAAAGTATCTTAGTTAAATAATTTGAGCCCAAAAGTAAAGCTCAAACACAAAATTAAATTTGGCAAAAAAGTAATAAGGTTGAAAAGGTACAAAAAATATTGTATATTAGATATCATTCGTCTTTCTCTCTATCATACACACGTTCTCATTTTAATTGTATTTTTATCCTTCTCTAAAATTAACGCACAAATAAATTTATTTTTGTCCTTTTAATCCATTTCTCTTTATTTTTTTTGTCTATTGCAAGTACAATATTTTTCTAAATAACTAAAAATATAAAACATTAATTTACTAATTTTCTCTATTTTTTTTTCAAATAGGTGATGTTATGGGAGAATTCTTGTATCATATCTCAATTTTGTGGATCATGAAATTTAGTCTTATAGTTTAAAAAAAAAATCAATTATAAGATAGTAATATTTCCTTATTGTTGAAGTGTTTAGTCAATTTGTATATATAACAAGTAGAAAACAAATATTTGTTAGAAATTTTTTTGGAGAAGAAAAAATTTAAAAAATTATTTGAATTTAAATAAAATATTCTTAAAGTTAGGTAATGAACAATAATAGATCTCCTAAAATTAAAAATATTATATAAATTAGTCATGTGATCTATGAAATTATATATTAATTTACAATCTAAGGTTCATTTAGTGTTGAATGTTATTTGGTGTTATATATATGACATCATGTTATTTTTTATTTATATTGAGTGTTATTTACAAATTAAGAAGCAAATGACAAAATATATGATGTCATATATATAAAAATTTTGAATTAGTTTCATAAAATAAATAATTTTATAAGATGTAATTTCATATATTTTATGGAGTAAATAATAATAAAAATAACACCTAAGAAAAAAAAAAGAAAATAATAGTATGAGAGAGAGAGAGAATTATATGAAAGTTGGGAGTCTTACAGTTATACAAAGAATGAAATACCAATTAGGATCATCAGATTAAAACGATCTGAGCCGCGAAAAACTCAAGATAAACAATCTAGCTACTTTATTATATATATATATATATATGCATACATATTAATTTTAAATTAATCAATAGATTTTAAATAAATTGGTGCATATATTTTGTGTTTCGTTTTTGTGCATTGGTTTGGAATAATTTATAAATTAATTTCTGTTAAAGGAATGGAGGCAAAATAAGAGGGCAGTGAAATTTATTCCCAAAAAAGGACAAATATAAAATGATAAGAATAAAGAGTTCTATTGGAGTGGTGTTTAAAAATTAAATCTCTATTTTAACTTTTTAGAAATTATGTTTTTATTTTAAAAAAAATACATTCTAAAATACAGAACACTATTGAAGATGCTCTTGATCTTGATGGTCTATGTAGATCTACAATTCTTATGGATTGCACTATTGAACAATTGTAGACAAATAAAATGGATATAAAATATCACATATGTGATGTTTAATACATTTTAGATGTTTAAATTACAACAAAAAAAAAAAAGAAGAAGAAAACTTTGAACATCTATATAATAAAACACATAAGAAGTTAAATTTTATTCCCTATACATTTCTCCTATCCCAAAATCATCGCATCATTCATTTCTATTACATATTCAATCATTTAATATTTGATTAATTTATAGTTTAACATAATTTTTATTTTAGATATTATCCATACACGATACTATATATGTCTATCGAATTATGTATTTTAATTTTTTTTGTAATATTTTAAATAAAATAATAGGTAAAAATAAATTTTGAATAATGTAATAAAAAAATGAAAGAAAGAAAAAATTATTATTTAATTTAATAAGATCAACTTCTTAAGCTCAAATTTTATGTTTTATCGTGTATTTAGGCACGAGTTATTATTAGTCTTTACTTCACCACCTGATAATGGTCAGTGAAGGATTTCTGACAAATTAAAATAAAATGCATAAAATATGAATTAATATATATATATATATATATTACATTTAATTATTACATGCCATCTAGTGATCAATTTTGTCTCACTTAATCGGCTCCATGGGCGAATACTCAACAATGAGAGACATGCAAAGACTACAATCGTTGTGAGATGCACAAATACTTCAATCATTTGAATGAGATGAGACACAGTATGCCCAGCCTTGGGACTCCGACCATTAAAATAGTTGCATAGAATTTCAAAAATTTAGGGCCCAAATATAATTTTCAATTCTTAACTTAGCTTCATATTTTAAAACCCTTTTTGAATGGACCTAAGTTAAAAACATAATATATTTCACAAGTCTATGTGAATCCTTACAAAGAACTCTAAATATAACAAATTTTCTTAAAAGCCTAAAAATAATGAATTCTAGCTTAAAAGTAGTTTTTTTAAAAAAAAAAATTCCTTTCACTGTCCATTCCTCCTTTCACTTTTTCTCTCTCCCACTTTGTCATGCTATGTCTCTTTGTCCTTATTTATGTTGTTCTCTCTTTAACACCCTAATCAATTTATTTATTGATAAAATCTTGAATTCACAATGGTATCAAATTTATTTGTTTGATCCCGCCCAATTTTAAAACCACTAAAATGTTATAACAAAATATTACCACAACTCTAATGTCTAATAATAATAAAAAAAAAATTTATCTTCCCAAACTATTGGTCGGGGTCTCATGTGAAATTGTATTTCTAAACTCCAATTTGTGTTAGGCAACTCTTGGGTGTCTAGAAATCAAGAGGTTTTAGCTAGGCTATTAAGGTGATTAAGCAACGTCGTAGAAATTACAGTATTGGGTTGAGACTATGACCAATAGTTTTTAAATTTGACCTAAATATTGTCGCGGTAAAAAAATCGGGTCAATGGGTCATTAGTTCAACCGTTGGGACGCTGATTCAATTAGTTATATAATTAATAATAAAATATAATCGGTAATAATAAATATGCTAAAATTGTACAATATTTACAAAAATAACATGTTTTATGTTATATTAGATAAAATAAAAAGACAAAAAATATCCTTAATTCCATAATTTGCTTACACATATGTTTGATATTATTTGATAGAGCATAAAAAAATTCACTAATAAGCATTGAATATTTGATATAAAGAATAACAATGTGGTGACTCCAAAAAAATAAAATAAAAATTGAGAGAAAAGGAGAAGTAACTCAAAGGTATACCAAAAAGTATTAAAAAAATTGAAGAAGAACCAAGGCAATTTAGATATACTACACAGTGCCGCATATTAATAAATCACAAGAGATGGGTTTACGTGCTTTCGAGCATCTTCAATCATGACTTAAAATTTTATACAAATTTAAATTAATATTTGAGTAAAAATTTTGATTTGATATAAATGACTTCTATGGACAAACTCAAATTTAAAGTAGGAGAGATAAAAATTTAAATGATGGTAAATCTAAATTTAAAAGGGAGTAATAATGATCATTGAATCTTTAAAAGATGGTGAAATCTTACTATTAAAAATTTGAGTCTCCCGTAATTTGAGTTAAAAATGAGTTTCTCTTAATTTGGTATAAGTTAAAGTTAAGAATTAAAGTAAAATTTTTAAATTTTTTTATTTAAATTTAAATTTGAGCAAGATGAAGATGCCCTCACAAGAGGATCAAGGCATACTACTTTTGAAAGATGGCCTTGGCTTGATAGCCTGTCACCTGCTCATCTAGATGATGAGGAGACCAAGCAGACCATATCTTTAGCCAGGTGGACCACAACTTTACACATTTTCAAATTTTTGCAAATGGTCCGTTTTGCAACACGGCCGGTTTGTAACGGTTTAAAAACTTGGCCGGTTCGGGGCCGGTTTGAATGATTCCTTGTGGCCGAATTGTTCAACTCATCCAATTAAGAAATTGGCCCGATTTAATTACCAATTCTCCATGTTAGTTGGACCGAATTTTGAGACACTGTATAACCCAATAAAAACCTCATGTAATTGGGCATATTCCATGTTCTTAGACTGAATATAAGTGTCAAAGATTCTCATGAATACCAAAAATATAAGAATGAGCAAAATTAGTCTTCTTCATCATGCTAAGTGAGATAGATTCGTGTCTAGTTTTAGTAAAAGGCCTGTGCATGAAAGAGAAAAGGTGGTCATGCATTAATGGATTATTATTGTCCCGTGACAGTTTCACAGTTAAGTGAGTAGTGACCATTAGAAGGTAAGTTCATAATTATTCACTAAAGAAGTTACTTAAAAGTAGTTATCCCCATTTATGATTCTTTCCATCATCCCCGTTAACCTAACACCCCTTTCTCATTTACTATCTCATTTTTTCTCTCTTTACATTCACATAAAAAGAAGGATTAATTGCACTAGAAGTTTTCAAAATATGAGATTTGTCTCATTTTGATCTTCTATTTCAATTGCATCATTTAGTCCTTAAAGTATTGAATATGTTTCTGCATGGTCCTTCAAGCAAACAACGCCCAGATTGTTAATGATTTTTTTATCATAAACTTGTCATGTAACTAAATATGGACAAAAAATAATTTTAATAACTCTTAAACAAAATTTGGGTAACTTTTGACAAAAATAATGTGTAATATGGGTAGCTTTTAACCAAAATTTGGATAGTTTATAATCAAAACTGTATTATTTAGGTAGATATTTAACCAAAAATTGAGTAAAAATTTGGTCAAGAGGTATCCAAATTATTTTATTGTCCACATTTAAGTATAATGTGATAAGTTTGTGATAAAAAATCATTAACAATTTGGACATTGTCTGCTAAAGGGACCATATAAAAACATATTCAATACTTCAGGGACCAAAATGAGATAAATTTCATACTTTGGGGACCTCCAATGCAATTAACCCTAAAAAGAAAGGAGTAATGCTATTAGAACTGTGCGGACAAATTTCTGCACAATATAAATGAACTACAAATCTCTTCCGTAGTGAACTCAAGTCCGTCTAGAAAAGTGGTATTCCGGCGATAGGGAGCGAGTTAAGAGAGTCAAAGATAGCCTAAGGAGTGGTGATGAATTGTTTCTGAGCCTCCTCGTCGTCTTCGACAAATTAGGATAAGTTTCTGGGACATAAAAAGAAAATAAGTTAAAAGGGCGCTGGAGTATTTTTCGGCGTATCCCCTCCAACAGTCAAGTAAGTCTTTGAGAGAGAGGAAGAGGAAAAGCACAGTATAGCTCTTAAGAGGCGATGTTGCGTACCATTCATTGTTTTTTGGGAAGTCTATTTATACCAACTACAAGCTCGTCATTGCTGGGAGGTCTAGCTAGTAGGTAGTACCCAGAGATGGGACAGTGTGCCCTTTACTTTATATGGGAAAGATTCCGTCATTAAATGTCTGGCATCCTGAGTACTTAATGCACCTATCTTTGGATAAAGTATTAAATGCTCGGCTTCAGGAGCATTTAATACTCCTTCCTTTAATGATGAGGAATTCAATGCTCGGCATAAGAAACATTTGGACGTTGCTGCAATTGATTAGTGCATTGGAAGTTGCTAGGAAGGGTCGACCAAGAATAACAAGAATTAGATTCTCTGAATGTACTACTAGTTAAGTATTTAGAACAATGAAGTCAACAGAAAAGACAAAATTATCCACGTGGACAAGCATATCTTCTTCAATGCCCCTAGGGATTTTGACAAATCTGTTTGCTAACTGAAGTGTGATACAAGTGGGTTTGAGTTCACTCAGACCCAACTGTTGGTAGACGGAGTAAGGTAGCAGATTAACACTAGCTCCAAGGTCTAATAATATTTGTTTTATCTTGAAATTTTCAATGACACATGAGACAGTAGAACATCCAAGGTCCTTGTATTTTGGAGGAGTTTTGCATTGTAGCAGGGCACTTACTTATTCTGTTAGGAAGACTTTTTTTTGGACATTTTGGCTTCTTTTGACTGTGCACAAGTCTTTTAGAAATTTGACATAAGATGGTACTTGTTGAATTGCATCCAAAAGTGGGATGTTGATTTTTACTTGCTCGAAAAGCTCGTAAATTTCAGGCTGATGATTCAATTTTTATGTAGCCTTGAGTCTATGCGGAAAAAGAGCGGGAATTGAACATGAAGGTTCTCTTTCCTAGGAAGGTTCTGGCTCTTGTTCTATCACAGACTCAGGCTCTTTTTTGATTACAAGTTTAGGCTCAACTGATGAGTTGACTGGGATGACCTCAAATTTTGACTTTGGAAGTAGCATATCTTTAACGATTTTTTTCAATCACCTTTCCACTTCTTAGTGTAGTGATAACTTGAGCTTAATCTTGTGGCAGTTTTGGTTAGGGCAGGAAACTTGCCTTTTTCTTGTATACTCATGGATTGAGTTAACATTTGAATGTGACTTTTAAGATCTTCAAAGGAGTGAGCGGTTTGTGCTTTAAACTCGGTGAAAGATTAGGTGGAATGTGCATTGAAGTTCATTTGAGTTTGCATAAACTGGTTCAGTATATCCTCAAGGTTCCTCTTGTGTGGTGGTTGGTATGGTTGATATGCAGAAGGTCCTTGAGATGGTGATTGTGAATTTTGTGGTTGGTTCATGGGAGTCGATTGTGCATTCCTCCAACTGAAGTTGGGGTGGTTTCGCTACTCTGGATTGTATGTTTCAGAGTATGAGTTGGAGTAAGACTTGTTAAAATTGAAGATTACATTTGTTTGTTCCAACAATACTTCTTTGAAAGCAGGGATGGAAGGACACTCCCCAGTAGGATGTATTGTCAATGCACAAATTCCACACACTTGTTTTGTGAAAGGGCCCATTTCGACTTGATGAATTTTTTTAATTTGTAAAGCTTCAAGCTTTCGAGATAAAGTAGACATTTTTGCTCTCAAGTCATCATCTTCTCTCAAGACATACTTTACCTCTTAGAAAGTGGATCTGGCTTCAACTGTGGCAGGGGAGGCTGTGTCCTACATCTAAGAACTATCAGATATGGTATCAAAGAAATAGAATGCCTCCTCTGGACTTTTACCCATAAACTTTCCTTGGGCCATCATTTCGATAAACTAACGCAGTCTAGTGGGCAAGGAGTCATTAAAGAATCCTACTAGAGTCCAATTTTCAAAAGCATGGTGTGGGCAGGCTTAGAGTAGTTCTTTGAATCTTTCTCAACTTTGGTAAAATATTTTCCCTTCTTTCACCGAAAAATTCATGATTTGCCTTTTGAGTGTGTTGGTCCGATGTAAGAGAAATTTTTTTCTGAAAAATTCATTTTGAAAAATTTCCAGATAGGCATGGAAAGAGATTTTAAAGAATTTAGTCATTATTTTAGCTTTGTCTTTTAGAGAGAAAGGAAAAAGTTTCATCTTGGCAAGTTCCGAATTGTCTTGAAATGTTCCACACACTTCCTCAAAATCTTTCATATACAGATACGGGTTTTTCGTATCCAACTCATGAAAAACATGTAACAACTGTACAGTTTCCGGCTTTACAGTAAAAGGAGTGCATCTGGAGAAAATACAAAGTGGAACGGGATAAAGTATTAAATGCTCAACTTCAGGAGCATTTAATACTCCTTCCTTTAATTATGAGGAATTCAATGCTCGGCATAAGAAACATTTAATGCCGAGAAGGGTGGGACGTGATTCACTCATTCTTCGTTGAAGATTAACCTCAGAGTTCCTCTACTTGGAGGGATGAGTATCATTCACTTTTTTAGCTTTACCAAAGCCATGAAGAGTGAATAGTTTCTCATTCACTCTTTAGTAAGAGGTGAAGGG
>CM042187.1:11783895-11797418 GCA_023539305.1 Ilex asprella | reverse complement strand
TTTGAATTTGATATATATATATATAGAGAGAGAGAGATAGAGCTTTGAATTTGAATTTTAAATTTATGATGGAGATTTTATTGACATATTTAATTGACATTGAATTAAGGGATAATGATTTTCAAAATAGGAAATTAATTTAACTTCCTTTCAAGTAAGGGTATTTTTGAGATAAAAAAAAAGTGGACTTAAGTCATTACATATAATTTTAAATATGGACTTAGTTCCTTATAAGTTTCCTTGCAAGACTTATCTCCAAACAAGTACATCTAGGAGGACTCACTTTCAATTTTCACTATTAAAATCCACATCCCAAATGCCATTCCAGTATTCGAAATTTAATACATAAGAAAAAAAAGGAAAAATATGAAGAACGAATAGGAACAAAACTCTCTCAGAACTTTCGTCAAACATGTGGTGAGTATGAAACAAAATAGAAACAGAATATAAAACTCAGAGCCATGAAACAAATTCTATCAAACCGAAACCACCTAAGTATCAATAACCAACAAAAGTCCAGAATAAAAAGGGGGAAACTAAAAAAAATACAAAATATAGATGCTTTCTTTGAAGTAAAAAAATATCTGAAATCCACTCAATGCTCGAATAAATGGACTCCAACAAAAAAATTGACAGTTTAGCCTCAGTAAAAGGATGAAACCATATAAAAATTAGAGTAGCACATTGAACAGGGAGAGAGGGACCAAGGGTTTGGAGATGTCGTCGGACTGGTGTGAGAAAGAGAGAGAAAGAAAGAGAGAGAGAGGCGCCGATGAGAGAGAGAAAGGAATAGAGGAAAAGGAGGGGAGGGGAGGGGAGGGTGTTTGCGCAGAAAAGGGGACTCACCGCCTGTCCGACATGATTTTGGGGAAGAGACTCGCTGCTGTCTGACATTGTGTGTGAGAAATGTAGAGACTGAGAGAGAAGAGTCTGAGATGAGAGAGATAGAGGACATCAGTGATTAGTGTTGTCCGGGAGCTGTTGAGTTAGGTTGGGTTGGGTTGGATGAGTTAGTTTTGGGGGGGGGGGGGGGAATATATTAGGTATAAGATTCAAGTTGTGTTCTATTTTATTATATAGATATAAACTCTCGATTAAAACCCTAGGCTGCTAACTTACTCCTCTTCCTCAATCAACGTCGCCTCCCTTTTTCTTTGTCTCTCTCTCTCTCTCACACACACACATGATATTCATGGCACTTTATGTGTAGATGTTTTCCCATGTATAAAAAAAAATGGGTTCTCTTCAAAAGATTCGGCTCTACCTTATTCCTTATTCTCAAATGGTGTTGATAACAAACAGGAGACACATCTGAATGCTATTGAAGCCTTGAGGGAGATGTCTCCACTCCTACTTAAAACATAGAGGGATGATTCAGTTTCCTTGAAATTTTCAAGACGTCTCCCAAATTTGTTGTAAGTAAATTAATTTTACTACCCGCATGAATTGAGAAAGACAGTTTCTTATTATCTCATTAGCAGATGGAAAGTAACTTAGGTTACATGACGCTTGGGACATGGGTTTTGGTTTGATATTAGTTAAGGGTAGCAAGTGAAAAGGATTGTGATTTGTGACTAGATGTTTCTGTTCATATCCTGCTGGCTCAACGATGATTTGTTCCATTTGTAGCAAGGAAGGTCCATAATAGCTTTGACAATTCTGTATTTTTGAACCTACTGCCGAGGGTTTGCCCAAGAGATAAGTATAAGCAAATTTATTGAAACTCCAATGTTTTTATTAGATTCGAGTACCCATAAGTTAGCAGATGTTTGCCTTATTGAGGCTTCTGAGTCTCGTACCCACTAGTGCGCACCAAGCTCAAGCTTATAGCGAGGTCTAGTAGAGATAAGTGGTAGATATGAAACTGATTCTCAGACTCAGACTTAAACCTTAAACCCCTGACGTATTACTTGGGTGATTGAGCATTTATTATTCTTGTTTATCTTGTTATTTTTGAATAAGTAACTGAAACAGTCTGTAGATGCTATGCCTATGCTGGGGCTACTTCTGGTGCTATTTTCTGGGGATGTTTTGTTGTTGTGATTATGTTAGAGGTATTGCTGTTTTGTTGTCAATGTTGCTCTTGATGTGTTTCTTTTGTGCTATTGGAGCATTAGATTTATTAAAACATTAGGACGTTTATTGGATTTAGAGATCTTCAGTTAGAGTTATCATTTGCCACACTTTTTATATTGTCACCTCTCCTATTCCGATCATAGCAAAGAAAAAGAAGAAACTATTTTTAATCTTTATCAATCTGCTCTAATGTCATCCATTTAACTGTGCATGACTGTGTTTGATTGGATCATTGAACACGATTGGTTAATCTATTTAATTGTGTACTCAACTGAATTGTATTCTTGAGCTATTTAATTGCTAGATTGCTTTGCTTTCTCGTTTTTGTTGATTATTTATATTGCTTAGTTGATTAAGTAGGAACAACTAATTCTTATGACTTTGCTTATGTTAAAAAAATTGCTAGTGTTAAAATAGTTGCTTGTTATCTATAACAGACATCCCTTTTCTAATTCTGATTAAGGGCTAATAATAAAAAGTTAACCCTAGATTGATTAAGCAGCTTACTGGCATATAATAGTTTCAGCACCAAAAACAGCTTACTGGCATCCCTTTTCTAATTCTGATTAAGGGCAAGTAATAAAAAGTTAACCCTAGATTGATCAAGCAGCTTACTGGCATAGAATAGTTTCAGCACCAAAAACAGTTTTCTCTGTGTACCCTGATCAACTTGGGCTTGGGTTTATGCTTGAACTTGGGTTTGGGCGGGTACGGAGGAAGCGAGGACAGGGATGAAGATGAAAATTATACCCGTAGACCGAGGATGGACGGAAGTTTTTTAAGCGGGTACGGGAATGAAGACTATACCCCGCCCCCACTTCGGTCCATTGACATCCCTAGCATAGCATTACCCCTTTGACATATTACCCCTCTGGTATGCAGTACTCACATGAACAATGCATTCAAATGGTTAAAAAAAAATCTTATTTAATAACACACTACAAAAATTATTAAAAAATTGAACAACTACTGCATTTTGGCAAAATTTTAGAGACCGAAAATAAGAAATCAAACGTGAATCAATAAGGAGGCAAGACAACTTGATGACAAAAATAGGAAGAATTTTGCCTTTGAAGAAGAGAAAGCCTTGTTCATCTTTAACAGAGGAGGAGTGCGAAGCAGAGGCAGAAAAGAGAGAAGAAAGGCTAGGGATTTTGTTAAATAGAAGGGTAAGTGAGTAAATTCAGTGAGTAATCCGATTGGTTGCTTTTGTCACCCACCTGTGAGGTGGCTTTCATTTAACCTAGGTGAGGAGGAAAAAAAGCACTGTAGTTGTCGGGTCAGGGATAAACTCGAAATGGATATCCAGCCTTAATTTTAGCTTCCCAAATATGGGATATATGGGATTCAGAAGAATTTTATCCAATCCTTATTTTGTTAACTCCTTTAACCAATCATCCAAACACCCCCTATGGGGAAGAGTTTTTTCTTTTGTCCTTTATATTTGGTACGAGAAACGAAAAGTATAAATAATTAATTTTCAACTTGTCTGTTGAATGTTTAATTTTTCCATATTATTCCCTCAAAAAATAAAAAAGTTGTAATATGGTCTGTTGTCTTATTTTCGTTTGGTCGTTCGTCTATTTTATAATTTTTGATTGGTTGATTTGACATAATATAGACGGATGATCAAACAGAAAATAAAATGGTGGATCACATTGTAACATTTTTATTTCTTTGAGGAAGCAATATGAGAAAATAAATCATTTGAGTGACAAACTAAGAATTTTTTATCTTTTACAGAACAAAATGAGATTTTTTTTATGTTTGGTAAAATAAAAAAAAAGTGAAAGGATAAACAAAGTACATATGCACATTTTACCATTATATTTATATATAAAATTAATGTGTATATAAAATGTAAAAACATCTCCAATGTTAAATCAAACTCAGACTCATTTTGTTTAATTTTTCCATTTTGTTCCCTCAAAAAATAAAAAAGTTGTAATGTGGTCTGTTGTCTTATTTTCGTTTGGTCGTTCGTATGTTTTGTAATTTTTGATTGGTTGATTTGACACAATACAGACGGATGATCAAACAGAAAACAAGATGGTGGATCACATTATAACATTTTTATTTCTTTGAGGAAGCAATATGAGAAAATAAAGCATTTGAGTGACAAACTAAGAATTTTTGTATCTTTTACGGAACAAAATGAGATTTTTTTTTATGTTTGGTAAAATAAAAAAAGTGAAAGGATTAAAAAAGTACATATGCACATTTTACCATTATATTTATATATAAAATTAATGTGTATATAAAATGTAAAGACATCTCTAATGTTAAACCAAACTCAGACTCATTTGAGAAAAAAATTAGGTAAAAAACTTAATTTGGTATGCCTTCTCTAATGGATACAACCAAATTCATATCCAAATCTTTTTTAAAATTCTCAAATTATCCCAAAACATATTTCTGAGTTAATGATTTGAGAGGATTTTTGGTTCTTTTTTATCCAAATTTAAATTTGAGTTTGGTTTTTAGTAAGAAGTGGAGATGGCCTAATATATTAAAAGAATTATTGTACATATATTTTAACAAGTAATGCTATTGAGACATAATTTGCGAACATAATGAATTGTCACCAATAAAATGTTAATGAATTTATTTAATGCTACAATGAGACCCCTTATTAAATATATTTTACTATAATTTTATTAGTGATAACTCGTTATCTCCCCAAATTATCTCCGTCAATTATGTTCCAATAGCATTAGTGTATTTTAGCACATATAACAAATTTTCCATCTATTTTTTCTTTTAATTTTAAAAAGATACATTTTGGTGAGTTAAAATTGATTTATCATCTACTTTTTCTTACTTCCTCCTTAAATTTTTTTTCTTACATAACATAATGTTTATTTGTCTTCCCCCCATTTCCCTTCTTTCCGACCTTTTATTTTTTCATTATACCAACAAAACCTAAAGAAATATAGGTTTCATGTAGGCATACTAAGAATAACAACCTCAGTAATTAAACCCTCTTGTTTTCCAAATTTTACATGACGGGTCGAGTCGGATCAACTGATGACCCGTTAACCTCAGTTTGACGTTGACATGGCATTTGAGGGAGGGACTTGCCCGTGCCATATGTGTCATGAACAAGACCAAAAAAAAAGGCCACTTCAATGCCACGAATCGAGAGGCTGGTAATACCACACTAGTCATTGCCACGGGGATTTTATGTGCATCTTTTGACAAAGATGTGACGGAAAGCATGTGACACATGTACATTCCTGACATGTGTAAGTCTATGTCATACTGTCATAGTCTAACAAACAAAATATGATTCGTGCCATTTGTCAGTCAAGGTCATATGCCACAGCAATTGGTAACCTACTTGTACACGATAATGTTTTTAAATAGTAATTAAATAAATATATGAAAACACTAATTTCAGTGTAATTTGATTTAGGCTAGAATTGGGTTTATTTCGTATTTACTTCTCAAATTATAATACTCTGATTAAAATTTAATTACAATTATTTTTTTGAAGAATATACATATATATATATATATATATATATATACTGGAGGAGATGACTAGACTATTGTGTCTGACAATCTGTAAGAAGGCATTAAGATGTTTTTAATATTCTTCTATAAACTTGCTAAAGATGAAGATATCATCTATGTAAACTATAAAAAAATAATTAATACAATTAAAAATTTCATTCATTATATTTTGAAATTCACTACATACATTTTTTAATTCAAACGAAATTATATTCCATTCACAATGACCAAAAAGTGTTGTAAATACTATTTTATATCTATCTTTTGGGGATATTAGTAACTGCCAATATCCACTTTTTAGATCAAATTTTGAAAATATTACTGCATTATTAAGTCTTTTGATTAAATCTTATTTGTTTAGAATTGGGTACCTGATCCATTCTAAAACAACTTTTAATGGTTTATTTATATATATAACACCACCTATTTAATAGATGGATTACTAACGAGTCATTGTCATCTCTTATCTTTTATTTAACACAACATTATCAATCAATTATATTATATTATGTTTAAATTAAAATAAATTATAAATATTAAATCACAACTGTCATTTGCAATTGTAAATATTTATAGTGTAAATGATAATCCTGAATATTAATAATTCGTGATATGTTACCACCCTCTCATTGGAAACCATATATACACACGCAATCGACTCGTAAAGTACTCGCATGAACAATGAATTCAAATAGTTAAAAAAATTCTTATTTAATAGCACACTAGAAAAATAATTAAAAAAATTGAACAACTACTGCACAACACCACTGCATCAACTGCATTTTGGCAAAACTTTAGAGACCAAAAGAAAGAAATCAAACATGAATCAATAAGGATGAAGTATTCGGGAATAAGCAGATCTTCAGCTTCCATGGCGAAGATCGGGTTCATTTCATTTAACTAGGCAGTGAAGAAAAAGGTTGATTCGTATGGCAGTGAAAAAGAGGGCTAGTTCGCAGATCCACAAGGAAGAAGATGACTTTTTTGGCCCAAAAAATTTTTTAGTTTGAGTTTGGGTCTCTCAATTTGAGTGAAGAAAAAAGTTTTTCTTCATTTGATACAAGTTTGAGTCAATTGAAGAGGGTTTTTGGTCCTTTTTTTACCCAAATTTAAGTTTGAGTTTGGTTTTTAGTGAAGCGTAGAGATGACCTAATAGATAAATAGAATATATGTACATATTAAAATAATTATTACACATATATTTCAACAGATGTAATTAACTCTTCATCTATTTTTTCTTTCACTTTTAGAAAGATAAAATTTAGGGAGTTAGAATGAAAATCAATTCATCGTCTATTTTTTCTTACAAAAAATAATGTTTATCTATGATGCCCCTACTTCCCGTCTTTACGACCTTTTATTTTTTTATTATACCAACAAAACGTAAAGAAATATAGGTTTCATTTAGACATACTAAGAATAATAACCTCAGTAATTAAACCCTCTTGTTTTCAAATTTTTACATGATGGGTCAGGTCGGATGCTCCGATGACCCGTTAGCTTCGGTTTGACGTTCCCTTGGCATATGAGGGTGGGACCAGCCTGTGATGTGTGTCGTCAACGAGACAAAAAGAAAACAAAAAAAAAAAAAGCCAATTTTTTTTTTGGTCCAGCCCACTTCAATGCCAGGAATCGACAGGCTGGTAATACCACACTCGTCATTGCCACAGGATACTTATGTGTACCTTTTGACAATGATGTGAGGGAAAACATGTGTCACATGTAGATTCCGGACATGTGTATTCAACTATCAATTAAAATTCAAGGCACCCACTAATTTGAAGACTAATGCTAGATAGACTTAAAAATTAGATTTAAAAAATTGTCTTGATAATCCCAACCATTGAATAGGTAGTAGGTCCCAATAAATGCTGGGACCTGCAGTGAAATCAATGGTTGTAATTATCAAGTCTACTTTTTAAGTCCATGTAGCATTGATCTAATTTGAATTCTATAAGTGTTATTTCATAGTATCATGTATTCAATCCTATTTCTCTTGAGTAATGTTACAGGGACTTAATCTAAGAATTTAATTTGAAGACCTAATTATGTGGTTTCAATTAATTTCTCGGATTAGTCATGAGTTCTAGTATTAGATGAAACCAAGTATTGGTCTAATAGTTGTATTAAATTAGTCCCTAAATTATGTCGAAATAACATTTTACATTTTTCTTTTGTCTCATTTATAAGAGAACATTTATCATATAGTTGGCAGGCGTTCTAATCTAAATAAGAAATAAAGAAACATAAATTTTAACAAAACTCAAAAGAAAATTTCATGTCTTTCCCCACTTGATTTTAGGAAATAGAAAAGAAAGCCAATATCTTAACCTTTCACAAAATTCTAAAACAGATTTGAGATTGTTGACTAAACTTAGTGAAGACTTACTTGAAATTGGTGACAATGTGAAATCTAGCCCCTTGCATCACAAAGAAATGAGGAAGAAGCAAGCGATGGTTGGGAGGGATGGGCTGCCATGCTTCTTGTCGACGATTTAGCCTGATTACCATCTGGATAAGAAATGGGTAATACATTGATTTATTTGGAAATGACTAATATATCTTATGATTTATGAGATTAGTTATTTCTTAGAAATAGAAATGAAATTCCATTCTTACAAACCAAACAAAGGAATGAGTATTACTAAGCAATGATCATTCCATTCCTAAGATTTAAAATATCATTCAATTAAATTATGTTTAAATTAAAATAAATTATAAATATTAAATCACAACTGCCATTTGCAAATGTAAATATTTATAGTATCAATGATAATGCTAAATAAATAACTCGTGAGATGTCCCACCCTCTCATTGGAACCAAAACATGTCGACACATACATGGGATTCAACTATTCATATAATAATTTATTATTAGATTTTAATTATACATATTATTAATAACGTTCTATCACCATTAGCTGAAATATTTATATTGCTTAAACATTCCCATGTTAATTATCAATTTGAAAATTGTGTGCCCTAAATTTTTTTACTTGATAAGAAGACACAATTATGGATAAGTCGTGTGCTTTAAAAGACTTTTTATCATACTATTAAAGCTAATAATCGAGCTGAGTCTGTTGAACTCATTTTTTTAAACGAATCTAAAAAAAAAAAATTTAAGCTAGGCTCATTTAGAAAATTAGCCGAGCTAGAGTCAAATCGAGTCAGAGTGACTTGACTGTTTTCACATATAAATGAACTGAATTTTTTTTAGTCACGCTTTCAAAACAAGTTTAAAAAATGGTTCAAACTTGGGTCGTTTAAAACACGAGTCAAGTTCTATCCGAATCAAGCCCAAATAAGTTGGTTCAATTATCAGCCCTGCATACTATGAAATCATAGTCATTGATTAAGAAAATAATGAAATAATAATAAATTTATGCATATTACGTTTTTATTGGACAAAAACTGAAAGAATATTACTGAAAATGACTAATTAATTAAACCCAACAACTACAGTCTAACATTCACTTTCAGGTAAAAAATTAATAAATAAAAAAAGCTAAGTGAACTGCCAACGTGGATCTGTCGACCATGTTTTGTGACAATAAGGTCTTGGACCCTACAACCGTCCTCTCCGCAGTTCTAGCCTTGATTTCACACGTGGTTTCTATAAAAGAAACCCAAACGTTTTCGCAACGTGCTTATTCAGTGGTTTTTATCACGTGTTTTTCGTGTCTTTCTCGGTGTCCACTTCGTCAAAGCATAATAGATAGAGTACACAATCCCAACTCTCTTTGCTTTATTAAACTTCACTTCACTACATATATACTACTTTCATATCGCCCCATGCACATCTCTCTCTCTAATTATGGATTTTGAGGATGACCAATTTTCAACTACATCATCTTCTTCCTCTTCGTCGTCCTCTTATATTATCGCTACAAACCCTAATTCCCCATCACGAAGCAATCCGCCAACTCTCTCCCATAAGCGAAAGGCCGGGAGGAAGAAGTTCAAGGAGACGCGCCACCCCATCTACCGAGGTGTACGGAGGAGAAATGGAAGCAAATGGGTGTGTGAATTACGCGAACCAAACAAGAAGTCAAGGATATGGCTAGGGACCTTTCCTACACCAGAAATGGCTGCTAGGGCACATGACGTGGCTGCCCTAGCACTTCGTGGGGAAGGAACCGCTCTCAATTTTCCCGACTCAGCTCAGGCTCTTCCCCGAGCTAAGTCAACTTCACGTAGGGACATACAAGTGGCCGCTCTAGCCGCTGCCAAAGTTTTCCGGCCACAGGCTGCCTCGCCCTCCTCGTCCTCATCTTCTTCACTTAACTTTTCACTGGACACAAGTTTAAGGGAGGTCAATACACCTTCCTCATTAACTGTGAAGAGTGAGAAGAAGGTTCTAGAGCCTTCTGCATCGGCTTGTGTTCATGGACAGACAGAAGAGGGTTCGGAAACATCCACGGCATTGTTCATGGACGAGGAGGCATTGTTTAACATGCCTGCTTTGATTGACAGCATGGCAGAGGGTATGCTTCTTACTCCACCAGCTATGAAAAGAGGGTTTAATTGGGGTGGTGAGATGGCTCATGACATGGGCTTCACCTTGTGGAAGGACTAACTAGGGTTGGCTTTCATGGCTGACGGCACCTTGCAAAACAAATACTTTTTTTTTCCCCGGAATTTTCAAACTTGTAATTAGTTTGATTTGAATAGCTGTTATACGAAGACATTAATGTCCATTTAATTTATTTTATTCTAATGGGGTCGTAACTAAAGGTAAAACTATATACTAACTTCAATTATTGTACCCAATACATAAGTTTTCTGTTTATAATAGGGTATGGAGGAGAAAAACTACAAACAAACTTGACTAATCTCGGAGACACTGTTTTATGGGCTACACTCTTAGCCATAATACCAGCATAAATTTCAATGTACCAATAGCTCAGCTTTGTTCTGACCCCATCATGTTTGGGGCCGAAAAACAATTCCATGGGAACAATTTTCTTTTTCTTTTTTTTTTAATTTTGAATAGTAGTGATTTAATATGCATACGGTTGAGAATTCTCACATTAAACTTGTTTTCCACATGACTACTCTTAATTCTCTCTCTCTCTTTCTCTCTAAAAAAATTAGAGTAATGCTAGATGGACTTAAAAATTACACTTAAAAAATTGACTTGATAATCCCAACCATTGAATAAGTGGTAAGTCCCAATAAATGTTGGGACCTACAGTGAAATCAATGGTTGGGATTATCAAGTCAATTTTTTAAATCTAGTTTTTAAGTCCATCTAACATTACTCAAAAAATTATTAAGAAAATTGTTGAACACTATTTCATCTAAAAATTTAAACTATTGGATCGGACTATAGCATAAGTATTTTTTTTTTTCAATAAGTAAGATAATATCATAAAAAAGAAAAGGATACATGTACACAGGTGAAACCAACAAGGATGGTCCTCTATAGACGATAAGTAAGATAAGTATTTCACGTGTGGCCCCTCTCTGGATGGTCCTTCCACATGATTCAATCTCAGGACCTTTATACTCTAACACCATGTTTAAACACCATCTAAGCTATTTAAGAAAAAATTTAGAAGTATCTTATTAAAAATAAGTAAATTTTATACATAAATAAACTCTATGCACTAAAATGATTTAGAGGAATCTGTCTCTTTTGTACGATACAAATATAGTTTCATATATGTATTTGGTTAACATGAAAAATTTGGGAGAAAGTTTAAAAAAAATTATTCTATTGTTTGAAAAAAGAAAAGTTACAAGTAAAATTTTAAATTATCTAAAATACCCTTAATTATATTAAAAGTTATTTTTTTAAAAAAAAATAGCTCATAACCTAATTCTAGGACAAGAATCAACACAAAGCTCTCTACGTCAAATTATATGGTTAACCAAATTTATACTAAGCTTTTTAAAATGAATAATATATATATATTTTAAGAAAAATAAGGGTTAAATAAGAATTTAGTTATAGATACAACCTTCTTATATTTCTTTGTGTTTTTTTACAAGAAAAAAATGGTTAGTTGTGAGAAAATATAAACATAAAAAAATTATTTTTTCATCATTTTCCATTTTATACTAACCAAACACATGAAAATTTTTAAAATTCTACCTTTCTTGTATTTTTTTACCATTATCTTGCTAAACAATCAGGCTCTAGGAACATTATGCTAGGTCGATTGATGCCATCAGGTTGGATCTTCGTGAGTTTCTCAATCTTTTCTTCTCACGTTTTATCATTTTACCTAATACATATTCGAGGAGTTGTTGCCTTGTTGGTGTCTCGGTGCCCTTTAATTACATAAACAATCCTTAATCTTTAAGTAATGATATAGGCACCCCTGATTTAGAATATATTCTGTAAATGAAACAGTTCTTCTCTAATTACACGAAGGACCCTTAATTTTACATTAATGATATAAAACCTCATAAAGTTTTTGTGTTGGAATGAAACACATCTCCAAAGATTGCATACCCTATGGCGTGGATCACGAGTTCTAGTAGTTGAAACAACGACAAAAGTGGAAAGAAACAACAACCTTGCACTTTCGGCCCTAACGAAGAAGGCTACTCATTTGCACTTATGCTTTGTTTGGTTTTGATGAAAAAATAGAAAGAAGAAAAATAAGAACGATAGAAAGTTTGAATAATTAATAGATAAAATATCATATTTGGTAAAGAAAAAAAAAAGGTGAAGGAAAAAAAATTGATGAATTAGTCTTCTTTCTAACTCACCAAAATTAGAAAAAAAAAAGGATGAAAAGAAAGTTAATTACGTGTGTTAAAATTTATGTTATTTTTCTTTATGTCCTTTAATATATGTCTATATTCTATTTATTTATTGCATACTATATACACATTAATTTTATATATAGCTAAAATGATAAAATATGCGTTTACACTTTTTTTATCCATTCACTTTCTTATCTTATCAAATATAAGGAAAAAAAAGTCAATTATTCTTACTTTCCATTCCTCTACCAAACATCTCTCTTGAAAGATAAAAATTGTATCACTTCTATCTTTTCATTTTTCTATCTATCTTACCAAACACACCATTATACTTTAATTTGTATGTGTGGTACTACGAAAACATGAAAAGAAGAGAAAGAGAATGGATGAAAAGTGTGTAAAATAGATAAAATATCAAATTTGATCAAGAGTGAAAATGTAAAAGATGAAAAACTTGAAGGATTAATTTTTCTTTTGACTTGTCAAAATCTGTTCTTCCAAAACTTGGAGGAAAAGTAGAAGAAGAATTAATTATGTGTATGAAAGTATATGTTATTTACCTTTATATATCTGAATATATGAATATTATGTACACATTAATTTCATATAAAAATACTCAAATCAACAAAAAATTATATAAAAATACACATGTCCACTTTTTTCTTCCTTTCACTCTTCCATCCACAAAAAAATAAAAATAAAATAATCATTCATATTTTTTATCTTTTCTACCAAACAAAAAAGAAGGAAGAAAAGATTATTCTATCAAAGGATAAAAAATATATCATTCAAAATTTTCATTATACCACCTTTCCATCTATCCCATCCAACACACCCTTAATCATGTGCTTAGTCTTAAGGTTTATGTATCATGTGGAAACTCAACATGAATGTCCTTTATTTCCATATGAATAAGAACATGCGAAAACCACCTTGATCATGTCTTGTACTAGATAAAGATGGAAAGGATTCTAGAATGAAGCAAGCAGTAATCACGTGGTGTCCCCACATGGGCACAAAAAACAGTCATAGATACATAAACTGATTTATCTAGGATCAGTGATCGGACGGACCCATCATGCATATGAGAGGTCATTGTTGGTGCCACAATTCCGGACTACTTTTTATGGCAAAAAAAGGCGAGTGCACCTCACAATCCCCAACCAATTTCACTAGGATTTTTTTCGGAATTTGTCTGGTGCATACACACA
>CM042187.1:11773273-11783795 GCA_023539305.1 Ilex asprella | reverse complement strand
CGTCCGGACGGTGGCAGTGCCGTCCGGACGGTGGTGCAAGTGGATTTGCAAGTTGAATGGCTTCTGTTTTTTTCATGTTGGAATATTACACTTTGACCTCCTTGAGTTTCCATCTTCTTGACATTGCTCCCTTCTTCTTTGATTATTTCTGCATTTTGTCCTGCAATTGTAGATAAAAACTGTTAAAATGAATAATTCCCGCACTAACCCTAATTTACTTTAATTACGACTTTTTAGTGCGGTAATTCTACTAATTCGACTTTTTTAATACTTTTAATTTATATCTAATTGATGTCAATCAAGTGTCTTGTTCTTACTGCCACTGTTATCTCATTGGGGAAGGTAAACCAATGATCCATAACTTGTCTCTGAGATTGATGGGTTGTACCTGTCAATAATCCCCCCAAGAGCCGAGGTGTTGTGGCCAAAAAGTCTTCTGGAATCTAATCGTGTGAGGAATGTGTAGGTGGACCAGCGAACAGGATGTGCCCTCGATGCCGATGACACGTGGCAACATTAGAGAGGAGAAGGTACCCTCGGTGCCAAGGACATGGGCAACGTCAGAGGACAAGAGGTTCCTTCGATGCCGAGGACACTTGTCTATGTAAGAGTACGAGGGATGCCCTCGGTGCTGAGGACACGGGTCATAGATCCAATCCCTTCTCATAAGTGTCCCATCATTAGCTTGTATATAATTTTTATTTTTAATTATATGACCAGTCAAACTAGTTGATCCAACTAGTCATTGATCATAGGGGTGTCAAACGTGTTGGATTGAGTCATTTTCGTATCGGGTTGATTTCGTGTTTGTGTCAAAAATTTCAAAACATGAACCTGGCTTATTTAATAATCGTATCGAGATATGTAAATACTAATATGACCTAATCATTAAACAGATTACCCAAATCCGAACTGTTTGTCATATTTAATAAACAAGTAGTTTTCGGGTTACCACACGTAACATGACATGTTTATCCTATTTTCACACCTATTCATTACTATTAAATATATTATTCAATCATTCATCCAAAATTTCAAAAAAAAAATTCACCAATAACATATCATATATCATGAATGAAATTACCTAAAATACATTCAAATTTCAACCTACAAATTAAAGCAAGAACTATACTAGTATACTTCCATAATAATATTCAGAACTATGACGTCAATTATCATAGAA
The DNA here is from genome assembly GCA_023539305.1 of Ilex asprella. Classification (NCBI taxonomy): domain Eukaryota; kingdom Viridiplantae; phylum Streptophyta; class Magnoliopsida; order Aquifoliales; family Aquifoliaceae; genus Ilex; species Ilex asprella. The sequence continues at coordinate 11,782,612 of CM042187.1, read as the reverse complement.
GAAGTAAGAACTAATAAGTAATAATGTTAAGACCACATCCATCATACATAATAGGCAAACTATACTGTCATAAACAGGTTAAACGAATCTATAATAAGTTAGGTCGGATTCATGTTCGAAAAATATCAACCCGTTTAAAATACATAGGTTAATCAAGTCAAAATCGAGTTGACCTGATTTTGACATAAATCTGACTTAATTTTTTTGTGTTTAAGCGTGTTGACCCATTTTTACCTATTGATCTTTTTAATTCGTGTCCGACTCATTAATTTCGTGTTCAGTTTGTATCGTGCTAGCGTATCATGTCAAAAATTGACAGTCCTAATTAATCTTATCCGTCTGTCGGTCCAATATTCAGTCCAATTCTGATAACTATGGTTTGAATAATGGGACAAAGGGATAAAAACATGTTGCATTGGACAAAATTAAGGTGGGTCCTGTTTAACCCATGTGTTTTTTTTTTGGTCAAAGGAAATTCATATATTGATAAACACAGTCAGTAAGTACAAAACTTAAAACAAGACAAAACCAAACAAAAGGCAAAACAAAGAAGCAACAAAACAACTAAAGGGCAAAAGACTCATCCTATCCCTATCCTCATCTCTGATGATAGAAATCTTTGGAGAACAGCTGGAGGTCTGGTAACCTACACATTCGAAAAAAGGCCTCGTTTCTTCAGATTCGCAATAGTGTGAGCAACTCCGTTAGCCGACCTCTTCACCAATCTAAAGAGAATTCTGGGAATACAGCTTGCATAGCCCCAAATGTCCCGTTGTATAGTCTCGATCTCACGAATAATTGCATCTGGCCCTTCGTTGATGGCTTTAATAAGGATCTTTGAGTCGGATTCCACCACCACCGCTTGGTATCTTTCCATAGCCGCTATTCTGCACGCTGTCTTTACTACTTCAGCTTCCACTGCAAGTGGTGAACCAGCCCATATATTATCAGCCTCGCCATGTATTAGGCTTGCCTCGGTATCCCTTACAGCTAAGCCATATGCTCCTTTTCTCATCTCTTCCCTGAACGCTCCATCACAATTAATCTTCTTCCACCCATAAGGAGGTGGCTGCCAAACTGTTTCTGACGAGTCTTTGGCTGTGGTTGCCTCTGATTTGCCCCTCAAAACTAGGAGCTCAGTTTTGGCTTCCAAAGCTTGATTTATCACCCTTTGTGGCCATGGTTCCTGGTGCTTGTATACCCAGTCATTTCTAGCCTTCCATATAAACCAACATAGATATTGCATAATGGATTGATTCTCCTTTGCTCTCAGATCCCCTTTTCTGGAAAGTTGCAAATGGGTTGTAAGTCAACCCTCAATTCTGGAGATCTTACTTCTGTCAATTGTTACTTTTAGAGGTGAGGAAAGCCAGACTTTCGTGGCCCAAGGACATAAAATCACCATGTGCTCCAATGTTTCTTCTTCTTCGCCACAAATTGGGCATATGGGATTGTTCACCAATTTTCTTTTCCATAAAATCCACTTTGTTGCCACCGCTCCATTTGCTAATTTCCATAGAAAAGTTTTGACCTTTGGGAGAACTTGAGCATTCCATATTAGTTTCCACAGTACTTTTGGGACTTGATAGGATGATGATGCTAGTGTGGTCCTCTGGGCATTTGTTTCATTCTGGAATTGAGCATGATAACCACTCTTGACCGAATAAAGCCCATTCTTAGTATGAGACCATCTCAATGTATCTTGCTGGATTGTGTGGCTGAGAGGAATGGCAAGAACGACAGAGGCAATCTCAGGGATGAAAGATGCTGAAACCAAAGGTGAACTCCACAACCTTGAGTTCTGATGAATCAGCTCATGTACCTTCGTGACACTACTATTGTAGGTATTATGTATGTTTTTGTAGCTAGGCACCCAGCTATCATTCCACATATCAACCTTGCTTCCATCACCTATTTGCCAAAAACATCCAGATTTCAAGAGATCTCTATCTTCTATAATCCCTTTTCATATCCAAGAGTCCATAGTTTTGGTCCTTGCCTGCCAGAAATCATGACCTACATGATATTTTGCTTTCAGAAACTGTGCCCATAAGGAAGACGGCTACTATGTTAACCTCCATGCTTGTTTTGCTAGCATTGCCCTATTAAAGCACTCAAGATCCTTGAATCCCATGCCCCCATCCATCTTCCCCTTTGTCATTTGGCTCTAATTTTTCCAATGAATTCCCCTCTGCCCCGAAGATTTGCTCCACCAAAACCTTTTGATGCTGGATGTTATCTCTTCACAGAAAGACAAAGGGAACTTGAAAATTGACATTGCATAGGCAGGAATTGCCTGGACTACTGCCTTAATGAGAATTTCCTTACCTGCATGGTTCAGAAACTTTTCTTTCCACCCAGCAACCTTATTTAGTATCCTCTCCTTTAGCCAGTTTAGCACTTGCCTCTTGGACCTCCCCTACTCAGTTGGCAGCCCTAGATACTTTCCAGTTCTCTATAGAATAGGTACCCCGATATTTCTTGTTGCATTTCCATTGGAGTGTTCTTGCTAAAAACCACCCCAGACTTGTTAAGATTCACCAGTTGTCCTAAAGCATAGCAATACCTGTTTAAGATTTCCATAAGTTTTTGACTGTCCGCTCTTGTTGCTGCTGAGAAGAACACTGCATCGTCTGCAAACAGGAGATGAGAAATCATAGGGGCATTCCTGTTGAGCTTGATTCCTCTTAGTGTTTCTTCTGCCATGGCCTTCTGCATCAAAGATGTTAGACATTTCGTAACCAGCAGGAAAAGATAAGGGGACAATGGATCCCCTTGTCTTAGTCCCCTGGTAGGATTAATCTTTACTGTTCTTTCTCCATTTATAATTACATTGTATCTTACCGTAGTCACATATTGCATTAAAAGACAGACCAGTTTTGGCTCAAAACCCAACCTTTATAACAAGCCCTCTAGGAAGTCTCATTCCACTCGATCATATGCTTTTGGCATGTCTAGCTTAAGGGCCATTTGATATTTTTTTGTCTTCCTTCTTTGTCTTATAGAGTGCAACATTTCTTAGGCAATAATAATATTATCTTGGATTGTTTAACCCATGTGTTGGAAAGCAAAAAAATGCTGGGATGTCTCATTTTGGTCTATTTATTGCCCGATGGGTTTTCTCTATATCTTTTATTTTTAATTTTTGGAGGGGAGATTCAAACAAAAATTTTATTGATAGATTCATGTCAAATCATATTATTTAATTGACTAAAATATTAATTATTAGGTGAATAAAAGAATAAACATTTAGGTAAAGTAATATTTTTATCTACAAATATCATCTCTGACTTTTGATAGTCACCACCTATGAATTTCATCAAACCTACATACATGAATTTTAATTCACTATTTATTGCTGGCTGAGATTTATTTACTTTATAAATCTTGAGCCTCACATCTTAAATTAAACATGAGTTTAGAAAGAACATTAAACTATTGTCACAAAACCCACTCTTTAAATTCCATACAAACCTCCTCTTTGGGCCTGTAGTGCCCTGCGGTCATTGTAATTGTACCAGGGAAGTGGGGATTGGACTATCTTACATTGAGTAGTTTCGGGTGTGTGAGTGTGTTTATAAGTTTCCACTTGGCTGTTAGAGTAAGCAGTTAAGTGTGAATAAAAAAAAATTCCATATAAACCAACATACCAAAAATACCCCTAGGGGTGGGTTAAATTTGTGGCCAACAGAATTCTTGTAAAAAGACTACTATACCCTTTACTATCTATTGAAATAAAACTAAAAAAATCAAACAAAAGGTTAAACTGAAATGAATACAATATTAATTTAAACGACCAAATTAAATTATTAAATTACCCCAATTAAAATTAGAAAATATTGTATTCATTCCAGTTTGACCCATTGATTTTTTTAGTTTTATTCTAATAGATAGTATAATTTTATACTAATTATGATTTTTTAAGAAAAAATAAATTTTTATTTTTGATTTTATTTTAATAAATAATACAATAGAATATAAATTTTGGTTGTAAAATTTAAAATATTTGATATTCTATCTTTAGTTGAAATATTTTTTATCTAATAATAATTTTTAAAATTTAAGAGGTTTAAGTATTACACGTGTATAAACTTTAAGGGGTCTAGGTATAATTACTAACCAAGATACTAAAGAACAATAATCACAAGAGTCTAACTGTTAAGCGCGTACAAATTTTTTGCGGTCTGTGTATAATATTTTAAATTTTAAGAAATCTGACTGATTGAGTGATAAATTTTAAAAAATCTGACTATAATTCTCTCAATAATTTATCAATCTAAGATATGTGGTTGGCTCAATAAATCTCATAAAAATTTATTAATATAACATTCCACTTTGATGTGATTAAGCAAACTTTTGGCACTGCTCACAAAGCCAAGTCTTTGATAGCACAATATCGTGTCAAACCATTTTATTGCACCCAACCAAAATTCTCCACGTAGAGTATGACCTGCCAAATGGAACCCACGTCACCTAAAAGTTCATTCAAGACTTTCAAGTTCAACGAGAAATTTTCTTGATGGAATTAATACTTGACAGTACTATATGGTATATACATCACTAATAAAAAGATTACACGTGTCTAATAAATAACTGCAACTTACTATATATTATCAAATTTTTCTTTGAAAAATTCAACTACTCCACCTGCAAATTATTTTTGGTAGTATTTTTTTTGTTGTGCAAAAAGATATTCAAGGACGAACCGTAATACTCCTAAGACATTATTTTGAGGTTTTTATTTATTATATAATGTTTAATTTAAATTATAATTATTAATCTGAAACGATCAAGTCCATCATAGACAAATTAAGCATTCGGACTTTTTAACATAGTCTAGTTCATAAGAAGTATCCACATGGGTTCGAACCCAAAACAAATATTTAGGAATGCGTTTCTTTTTCTTCTCTTTCTCTCCTACGCCGATCATTTGAGATCTTTGGTTACAGAGATGGTGGGTTAAGGCATGTGGGTAAGTTTTTTATGTTTTGATTGATGAACAGAATGGCTTATCAATTCCGCAACCAGCCGAATCAGGCCTGCAATCCCTTCTCTAAAAGTGAAATACGCCATAGTCGTTCCAAAGCTCAAATGTGCCTTGAAAAGATTCTACTCATAATTTCGTCTTTCCCTCCCGATTCAACCTCCTCAAAGCAACCAACTTCGACACCTCAACTCCAAGAATCAGATGATTCTATGACAAACGAAAACAGGGCTTTGCTTTGTGTGAATAAAGGGTTTGATATGGACTTGAAAAATAGCTTAAATCCATCGTCAGAGATACGGGAATCGAAGACTGCCGCCGGAGATGAAAGGCTGATCAGTGGCTGTAGCGCCGTCGCAGAGGGTTGGGTAAGTGATTTTCCGGCCGTAAGTAGTGGTGTTTTGAGGATTGAGAAGATCTTAGAAGGTGAATGTGCTGCAATGAAGGCGGAGAAGTACGGAAGTGATTCATCAGCTATGGATGCAAATGAGGAAGAGGGAGAAGAAGAAGAATCGGCAATAGTTGCAGAGAAAGCCATTGGGGTTTCATCGCAAGTTCAAACCTTGGAGAGGGACAACACTGGAGATTCTGAAAAAACTAAAGGCGAAGAACAAAGCAACATCGGAAAAGAACAAGCTAAAAATGAAGAAATCAATGGCGATGGATTTCTAGGCTTGTTAATCGAAGCCGCAGAGTTAATTTTCAGCGAGTTCAGAGATGACGAACCGGAGGTTCACAATCACAAATCCACCGGAACTGAAACAGCCGTGAAAAATTTTAACGCGAAGCGGCCGGAGCCGAACCATTTACCGGCGTACGGAGACTTCGAGGACATCCCGCCAGTGGTCCGATCAAAGCGGGGACGCAGTCAGGTTCTGCCGTACAAGTACAGAGACTCCGTTCTCGAGCCTTTAACACCATTGTCGCGACATAGATCAAACATGGTTCCGACGAAAAGAAGATCAAGATGAAGACATATAGATGCAACAAATAATTGGTATTACTTTTTGCAGGCTCAGAGGAAGACTGAGAAATATCAGGTGAAAAAAAAAAGTAGATTTTTTTTTGGTTTGTGCTTTGGGTTCTGTTTTATTAGTCTAATTCGAAATTTGATGTTGTTTATTTCATACACAATTTGTCTATGTTCCCAGTTTTATTATCATTATTAATATTATATGTTAGTTTTGTGGAGCAATTAATCAATTGTGGTAATAGAAATTTAAGAAAGGAAATTAAAACACAATATATTATAGTTAGTGTTGTTAAAATATGACACGATTTATTAATACGACACAACACAATATTAGAAGGTTTGTGTCTTCTTTCAATTACCTGTTTTGTAAACAAATAGATTCGACATGACATAATTAATAATAAAATCGGGTGCGAGTGAAGCCAATTAAAAATAATCAATGACATGATTCATTTATATGTCAATTATATACGATTTATGTACGACATGAATCTAATATAATACAACTTGTTAAACGCGAATTAATAAACGAATCATGTATGAATAGAGTGTTTTTTGACGCGAACTTATTAAGACCTGACACAAACTTACCTCACCCGACACCATTGACAAGTCTAATTGTACTCACATTCACAAACTAAAATATTACATCGATGTATTATTATTTGGCAATTCAACTACTGATTACGTGATAGCAACTTTATTTATAGAGATAAAAAATACTATCACCCAAAATAATTCAAATATTACTAGATCTTTAGCGTTCATAGTAGGTCTCTAATAACTCTGTCCACACAGTATTATGACTTCAAATTTTTTTTTTTCTTGTAAGAAAAGAGGTGTGAGTAATGTGAGCGCTAAAAAATTATCCCTGATGGATTGTTATTAGTAGGATCATAAGGTCTCTGACCGTGTCTATCATACATATCTTTCGAGAACGAACCTAATCAGGATAACATAACGGTTAATTATTGAACCTCAATATAAATTTCAAAATTCGAATCTCTAATTTCAGAATAAAATGTTCAGTTGATATCTTACTGAATACTATTATTATAAAGCTACCACTACTATTACCCAATATAAACCTACTACTACTGTTATTATCATTATTTGTTATTGGTATTGTTATTATTAGTGTTTATTTTTTCATTTGGGTATCTAGAATAAATATTCTTTAGGGTTTTAATCAGTCAACAGAATCTGTTGAATGAGCAAGCCCATCCCAAGGACTAAGGACCACGCAGAGGAAAGACTTTGACCAGACTATGAGTGGTTGAGTCGCGTGGCTGAGTCAAGCGACCACTGCCTGGGTCTCTAGTGTTTTGCATGTCTTTTTTTTGAGTTTTTCAACGTCTTTCCAGTCGGATAAAAAACAAGTTATTCATGTATCTCTCATTTCTTAATCTCAAGAATTTGTTTATATCTCGTGTTTGTTACTTACTACACGGGATAATTTCTGTAATCGATTCGAGACAGCGATCGTATTGCACGTGAAGCCTGAAATAATCACAAAGTTAGGAAAAGGGGATCAGACGTCCGTCTGGCTTATCCCCTCTGAAGCTTAAGTCATCACGAGTGGGAGGATCAAGCTCAATTTAGTGTGTGTTTCGTGGTTTGATTTTGCGTACCTTTGTTCATCTTTCTGAAAGATATTTATACCTGGACTTGAAATGATTGTTCTGACACAGAGGTTATCTCATCATTTAACACCCTTCACGCTTGCCCATGCGTAATGATCGATCTTACCTAGATTCTCCTGTTATTAATGCTTGGAGGATGGGACCAGCCCTAGGGGATACGCCGAGAAACTTCTTTTACGTTCGAGTATTCGAGTGCCTATGAACGACGTCTGACACCTACTCCCAAGTGCCTATGAACGGCGCCTAGGTGGTTAACACCTCTAACTCTGTGCTCGGCGTCTCAGCCATTAATGCACTCACTCATGATTATCAGGTTAGGTCTTCGAGGGTGCAGAGACTTATTAAATGATATGTCTGAGTCACTCACGTCTCCATAAATATTAGGTCACGTCGCATTAATTGCTTGTCAGAAGTTGTACTCGGCTTCACGAAGACACCTCTCCTCGGCTTCACTTCTCAGCTTCTTATCTGTTACAACCGTACACCTGTCGCCTTGGGGCCTGTTAAGCCGCCTCGAGTCCCTTCACTTATTATTTAAACTATCCATTGGGATTGTTTTTTGGGTATTTTGTGACCTTGTTACCACTTAAGCTTTCTTGTATTGCTAAGAAAAATCACAACTAAGGAATCGTGATAATTTGTAAAGAGCAATGTTATTGAAACATAATTTGATAATATAATTTGAGGATTTAATGATTGTAGTCATTTAATTGTCAGTAGGTTCTGCAATATTAAATTATTACTGGGTCTCAATACTATCAATCTAATAGCCATAATGCATTAAGTTCTCAAATTATATCCATAAATTATATTACAATTACATTGGTGATTTACTAATCTAATTCACTGTTCTTATTGAAATAACAACACATTTTGATATTAAATAGAATTCATTATAAATTTAATAATTATAATATATTAGATCAATAAATTAAATTTAAATAACGTTATTCTTACTTAGGACTTGTGATAACTTTGTCAATTCAAGGTAGAAGCTTACTCATCAATGATGTACTAGTAATATGAAGACACAGTACAATATAAAAATCAGCACTCCAAAGAATCGAATCATTACGGGTTTGTGTCGAACATTAGTCAAATCTAACTCAACTCATTTAAGTAATTGTGTCGTGTCGAGTTGACCTGTTTATTTTCGTGTCGTGTTTGTGTTCGTATTTATGTTAACCCACATAAACTATGAACAACAAATTTAACGTTAATATTATATTTTCACTTAATTGAATTCATACTCATATTTTTCTTACAAACTAAAAATTAACTTAAATAAATATAATAATAAGTAACAATATATTTTTTATATAATAATTATGTTAGTACTTACTAAATAGTTACAAATAATTAATATTTTATGTCTATAATATTAGTTAAACATGTTAATTTTGTGTTACCATACAAACGAGTAAATAGAGAATGTTTATTTTAAAATAAACAGATTGATTGTATCAATTTTGGGTTTAACAAGTTGAACTGAGGATGAGCCGTTTATATTTCGTATTCGTGTGTGAGATCATTTTTGAGTTCATGTCGAGTTATAATCAAGTTCGTGTCATAAAATTTGTGACGAATTCGAGTTGTGTTATCGTGTTAAGTTGAAATTTTTTACCCTTAGCTAAGATAGAAAAAATATATATTTTTATTTTAAAATTTTTAAAAAATATACAAATACATATTTTATCATTATATTTATATAGGAAATTAATGTATACATAATATATATA